>JARBWK010000001.1:193118731-193188618 GCA_030556195.1 Anolis apletophallus | reverse complement strand
GGCCATCCTGAGGGTGCTCTCTCCCAAACCGCAGGGTTTTTAAAGTGGGACCCCCAATCCAGCCCCAAGGGTAGCTCCCATTTTATGAAACTTTTGGGGCTTTTGTGGGAGGCAGGTGTAAGGAATGGATGTTTGGATTCATGCAGAAGAGTAGAAGAAACAGGCCTGAAGAAGAAAATCTGTTGTGGCCTGCGCTAAGCTTGGCCTGTTTATATTGAATGTGCTTATGCTAGATTAACAGGCCTCATTTTTGGTTTCAATGCCTCTTTGCAGTTTGGGGGCTGGGTTGTTATTTTTCCCTGGTTGGGAGGGGCTCATTCTCTCTGTTTCCTTCCTCCAATCATTACCCAGTATTTTCCCTCCAAAAAGTCACCTCAGAGTCCCAGCCAATCAATGTCTCGGGATTTCCCTCCAATTCTAAAGGCTATTAAAAGGAGGAAACCTCTCTGTTCAGTGACCACCAGGGATTTCAATGCTGCAGGGACTGGTGGCTGAGTCTTCAGGTGTTTCAGCCCTGACCTGCCATTTCCCTTTATATAACAACAACTGTCCATTCGCTTATTTCAAGCATATTGGAAGGTTTTGGAGGAAAGTGTGGGACTCCAGTCGCCTTCGGCCAGCCCTGGATTCATCATAGGAAGGACTCGCCCTTCACTTTTATAGGAATCCAGGAGCTGGGGCCTTTAACCATCCGTGGTTATTGACCAGAGAGAGAAGAGAAGGAGAGCATCACCATCCATCGCCCACGGACTGAGCAAAAGGGGACTGAGTAAGCTGATTTTTGTCATCTGGCTCTTTTAACTTTGTAATTTGCCAATTTCTAGTCACCTGCATTTTGTGACTTTGAAGAAATAAATATTGTTAACTGTTTCAAAGAGCCTTGGTCCTTGGACTTTGTGGTAACTCTCTCCCTGAAAGGAAGGCACCCGTTAACCCCTGGGCATTGGACCTTTACAGCAATCCCAGTCACTCATCTATAGGCCCAGGGCGCGGCATAAAATCCAACATGGAGTTCGTTCAAAGCATGATATGGGTCGGACTTGGCAGTCGAAGCGAGGAGGCAGGAGCTACCCCATAAGTCATATGGCGTGGAAAGAGCATATCCTGAACTGGCCCAGCGTCGATGCCAATCCAGCCCGGTTTTTGCCAACTCACTCCTCAAGGGCAGTACATGTATTTCGGGGCCCCTATGCCTTCTCCCATGCTTCCACAAGGTACTTTGCCTCCTGGGCCTATTAGCAACCAGTCTGTTGCCCCTTTAAATGTTGTTAACTTGGGTTTTCCTCCTCCTCCTCCTCCTTTACCCTCGGTTCGAGCTGCAGGACATTCCTTGCAGGCAGTTCCTAATCATCAAGTGTTGCCCCCTGCTTCTGCAACTGGGACTCAGATTCAACTTCAACAAGTTGCCCTCTTCAATTCAGCAACCCCATATGCCTGATGTTGTCCATATTGATGACTCTGATTCATGAGAGGCAGACCATGATTCTGGGCAGGGCTTGAAATCTACTGAACATGATTTGCCCTTGCCTGCTGACTGTAATAAGTTTATTTCCCTAATGGAACGTATGATGAAGGCATTAGACCTTCCGGGCCCAAAAGCCCCAGACTCAGTTGATGACCCCATGTTCCCTTCTGACGAGCAAAAACCCTCTTCCTCTACGTCCTTGCCTGTGTTGCCCTATCTCCTTAAATTAGCTCAGGTTTCTGATGTGTCCCCTGCTTTGGTACAGGCAATTCCTAAGTGGGTTGATTCTTTGTATAAAGTTGACCTCTCCTCGGCCGAATGGGTTCTGCGACCTCAAAAGCCTAACACTGTGGTCTCTGAGGTGGCAAAAACAAGACGCCCTAAAGGAGTCTCCCTAACCCCTATTGACAGGGAGGGGAGAAAGGTGGACTCCATGGGCAAAAGGGTGCACTTATCAGCAGGCCTCTTCACCCACATGGCACACTATGCCACATCAAACTTTTCTATGGGCTAAGATCTTACCCTACCTTGATACATTGCCGGTTGATGACCAAAGGTTAGCGAGAGCCTTCCATGCCGAGGCTACGGCCCTCGCAAAGCTCCAGAAAGACTTTGCTAAGCATCTTGCTGAGGCAGCTGGACACCTCTTTGCCATGGCAACATCCATTTGACGTCACGCCTGGCTTCGCTCTTCTACGTTGTCGGAAGAAGGCAGATCTCTTGCGGAGGATCTCCCTATGCATTGGGATGGTGTGTTTAATCCGGAAACAGATGATGAGCTAAAACACACACAAGAAGTCCGCCAGGCTGCCCGTAGATTTGGCTACCCTTACCAGCCATACTACCAGCCAAGACTGCGTTGGCAAAGTCCCTCTACGACTTATCGCAAGGGTTATGGCAGCTCTTTTTCTGGGACTTCTAGACCCCGCAACGTGTCTTCCAATAAGTATCAGACTAGACGTAGACAACCCTAAGGGGGGAAACCTAGGTTGCAGCCATTCCAAACTTAATTTAGATCTCAGGGAGCCTCCAAGCGTCACCTATGATGCCATGGATTCCTCTGCAGGTCCTTCCAAGACCTTGCAGTCTGTTGGGATGGATATCCCTTCTGTTTCAAGTTTTACTACTTTGGAAGGTTTTCCCCCTAGTTTTATCCCGGTAGAAGGTGTAAGTTTCCCTTTGATTGGGGATAGGTTAAGACCCCATCGCATATTCCTTTCCTTTCAAATTGGGAGTCAGGCTTAATGTCTTAATGTTTTGCCTTTTGGCCTCACCACAGCACCGCGTGTTTTCACAAAATGCATGGCGGTAGTGGTTGCCCACCTTCGTACCAAAGGGGTTACACTTACAATTCATTGGCGCAGTTCTGGACTCATTGGTCCAAAGGGCTTTCCTCCTCAGCGACTCTTTTGGTGTGTTGCAAACCCTCCTTCATCAAGTTTTTTCCAGTACGTCAATTTCAGCCAGGCAGGTCCAGGTCCTTTTGGGTTATATGGCCTCTACTACGGCGGCAACGCCTTACGCCATGTTGCAATTGCGCCCCCTGCAATCCTGGTTCCTCTCAGTGTTCAAACCCATTTCAGACAGCCCCCGTACTCTGCTTTCGATCCCCCAGGAAGTCAAACAATCCCTCCTGTGATGGCTGGATGTGCAGAAAGTGTGCGTTGGCCTTCCGTTCCATCAACCGTCCCCATCCAGGTCTCTGACTGCAGATTCTCCCATGGCAGGATGGGGGGCCCATTCAGAGGGCCTCATTGCTCAAGGCTTATGGGATCGGGAGGAATCGTGCCTCCACATAAACGCCCTAGAGCTCTTAGTGGTTGAAAGGGCCCTGAAGGCTTTCGAAAGAATGGTGATAGGAAAGGTTGTACAGCTAGTGACAGACAACACCACCACCATGTACTACTTGAACAAGAAGAGGGGTACTCACTCTCAGTGCCTTTTAAACCTGTCTCTTCAAATCTGGGAGTGGTGTATAGCCAGAGGGATTCACCTTGTAGCCTATCACCTCCCAGGCGAGGAGAATGTGCTGGCAGATGTACTCAGCCGGACCCTCCTTGCCCACCACGAGTGTTCTCTAAATCAGGAAGAGGCGTATCGACTCTTCTGTGCGTGTGGGACTCCAGAGATAGATCTTTTTGCCAGCACGCTGAACACGGAGTGCCCATTGTTCTGCACCCGCCAACAGAAGAACCTGTCTCGGGGTTGCCTGGGAGACGCATTCCTTCCTCCTTGGAACACTCACCCCGTGTACGCCTTTCCGCCCTTCCCTCTCCTTCTGAGGGTGGTGGCTTTCATGATGGTTGCCTCTTCACCCCTGTCACGTTGCTTCAGCACCTGCTCCATCCACAGGACAGTCTGGAGTATACGCAGCCTTCCCCATGCCAAAACAGTCGCCCACTGTGATGGACATTTCTCCCCAAACAGTAAAAGCTTTTCATAAAATCATAGAGTTGGAAGAAACCACATGGGCCATCCAGTCCAACCCCATTCTGCCAAGAAGCAGGAAGATTGCATCCAAAGCACCCCTGACAGATGGCCAGCCTCTGTTTAAAAGCCTCCAAAGAAGGAGCCTCCACTGCACTCAGGGGCAGAGAGTTTCACAGCTGAACAGCTCTCACAGTCAGGAAGTTCTTCCTCATGTTCAAGTGGAATCTCCTTTCTTGTAGTTTGAAGCCATTGCTCCATGGCGTCCTAGTCTCCAGGGCAGCATAAAACAAGCCTGCTCCCTCCTCCCTATGACTTTTTCTCACATATTTGTACATGGCTATCATGTCTCCTCTCGGCCTCCTCTTCTTCAGACTAAACGTGGCCAGCTCTTTAAGCCGCTCCTCATAGGGCTTGTTCTCCAGACCCTTGATCATTTGAGTGCCCTCCTCTGGACACATTCCAGCTTGTCAAAATCTCCCTTCAATTGTGTTGCCCGGGATTTATAGAAAACAAGGGCATAGTAGGGCGCAATAGCATGGGTAAAAAGGAGCTTGAGACGCAGAGTTTACCTCAAAAGTTTCAAAAGGTTTATTAAACCACAAGGAAGCACATTTCTATATAGAAAAGATAGGGTCTAGACTACTGGTTCTCAACCTTCCTAATGCCGCGACCCCTTAATCTGGTTCCTCGTGTTGTGGTGACCCCCAACCATCACATTATTTTCATTACTGCTTTATAACTATAATTTTGCTACTGTTATGGATCATCATATAAATATCTGATATTTCAGGATGTATTTTTATTCACTGGGCCAAACTTGGCACCAATACCCGATGTGCCAAAAGTTTCAATACTGGTGGGGTTGGGGGTGGGGGGATTTTATTTTGTCATTTGGGAGTTGCAGTTGCTGGGTTTTATAGTTCACCTACAATCAAGGAGCATTCTGAACTCCACCAATGATAGAATTGAACCAAAATTGGCACACAAAACTCCCTTGAGCAACAGAAAATACTGGAAGGGTTTGGGGGCCATTCAAACTCTGACTCAAAAGTTTAGAGAGAGACTGAGCACAGAGATATCTTTGGGGGAATGAAAACCAAGGGCATGCAACCTGAGAACGATCACTTTATTTATTTATTTCTCATTTCAGAAGCGAACCTAGAGTACAGTTTTCTGTATTTACAAGAAGAAAATCACAAAGTTTAAAAACTTGGCATGATACTCAAGGTCCTTTGACCCGTAGCTGGCCACTTGGAGTGCCTCTGGCGCTGCTATAAGCAGTCCTCCATTGTGCATGTGGCAGGGCCCAGACTGCATTGTAATAGGTCGTCTGTGTTTGCTTTCCTCTACCCTCACATGTCATGGACTCCACTTTGGGCCCCATTTCTTAAGGCTGGCTCTGCATCTTGTGGTGCCAGAGCACAATCTGTTCAGCACCTTCCAAGTTGCCCAGGAGGGAGTCTCTCATTTGGTATCAGCCATCAAGTGAGGTTCTGGGTTTTAGCCTGCCACTTTTGGACTCTCACTTGCTGAGGTGTTCCTGCTAGTATCTCTCTAGATCTTAGAAAACTATTTTTTTGATTTGAGGCGTTGGCGTGCTGGCCGATATCTGAACAGGGGATAGTTCGGAGATGTTACTGCCTTGGTCTTTTCATTACTGGCTGCTACTTCCCGACAGATAAGAAAACCACAAGGGTACGAGGCTGAATACACAACCCAAGTCTGTGCAAAGATTTTAAATAATGTGCCTGAAACAAAGTTGGTGTACACTGAATCCTCCGAAAGCAAAGATGTCACTATCCCACTCACCCTTGTGGACACGTTTGAATTTTAGGGTATTTCGTATTAACTGAGAATAAGTGCTCAATCAATGCATCTCCATGCCCATGATTCCCAGCACTGTGTGTGTGATCTGAAAGCATTTGGAAGGCCACCTGTTCCACTGGGAAGCGATAGTGTCGCTCTCTCAGCTGCCCATATGAACAACTTTCTAGTATTTCGGATTGTGGAATTTCAGATCTGTGTCTGGCTGCTGTCTCACATGAACAGTTTCGCAAGTATCTCTATAGAAACATACAATATGTCCCCTGGGCTGGAAAAAGCTTGTCGTCGACCCCCCCCCCCCATTGATCCCCAACCAGGGCTCAGATGGATGATCTAAGGAGGCACCCTGGCTGCCAGTCCAAAATTCCCCGAAAATCAAGCAGGGCCATTTCCCTAGGTTTCATGTAATTCCAGGAACCGGGAATTACAGCAGAAATTGGGTCACCCATTGGGTCACCCATATGGACGCTACTTAGCCTGGGTTATATTTGATTTCCATTAATGATTTCGGACGCCGTTGATTGTATTTGATTTTGCCTTGAAAAAACCGCATCGAGCGGTGAAACGGATTTCCTAGGCCTATACCTATATTTGCATTAGTAAACCGTCGGCCTGTTGCTACTATCATCTCCTGAGGATTGTATCTGGCTCCTCAGCGTCCTCCACCTCCCGTCTCTCGGCCAGAGGATTTGCATCTTCATACCACCTTTGGATCGTGTGGTTAGCATCTTATCTCGCATTTGCGAGCTTCCGGGAATTTACAAATACTCGCATTGGCAAGTGTCGTTCCCCATCGGGGGCAGGATTGGAACATTTACAACTACTCACATTGGTGAGTTCTCGACCCATTTGGGCATTATTATCATTTTTGAATCTTACAAACTCTGATACGGATTGTTTGGATATCCCCCACGCGGGACTTTCTTTATTCTTTCACCCATTTGGGTAATGTATTCCCTATATAATACTTTGTATTTGTTGTGAATATTACATATCGCTATATTGAATTTCAAGATTATTGCCTCTTGTTGTGCTTTATGACCCTTCCTGGGTACTGTTTATTTTGAACCGGGAATTACGTCATTGCGGTGCATTATGGGACCTGTAGCTCTACACGAGATTTAATAATTTGATTTTTATTGGATTAACACTCATATATATATTTTTGAACTTCTTGTGGAGCTGCTTTTTGGGACCGATATCATTATTTACTTTGTGTGGGGCACTTCCGCATTTCGCCGTGACGTAGTACTTTTGCCTCCCCGCTAAGCCCTCTGGGACCTGTAGTTCTGGAAGAGGACGCGCATCTCAGCACCGCCTGGATATCTTAAAATACATTTTGGGTGAATTGGCTTGTTCCTCTTCCCTTTCCCTGGGCGCTTCTCTGGAACACTTGTTTTTTGCCTCTGAGCTGTCTTCGGGGCCAATATAGAATTTCTACATCACCGCCAAGCATTTTGCTATCGGCTGGAACACAACATTTGCTTCTTCGCATAGCCCCCTGGGACTCGTAGTTCCACAGAGGACGCGCAGCACGGCGCGGCTTGGATTTACCATTATATTATTTTCTTGTTGGGCATCATTCCACCCCCCTCGGCCCTCCTTTCTGAAGCGTGGTTTCGGCTCAACTCTTGGACTTCCATACCATTCTCTCTTTTTTTTGAAATATATTTATTAGGGTTTTTCCATAAACAGTAAAAGTGGGGGAACAATTTCAGGTAGAGGACAGTAGGAAAGATAGAGAAAGGAGAGGCTGCGACGTGGTGGATGGGGGCAGGTAGAGTGGTGATGGGGGAGGGGGGTAGAGGGGCGGGGCGTCGGGGGGGGGAAGGGGGGTGCGGGGGGTGGTATCAGGGATCCTGTGGGGAAAACACTAGGCAGGGGTAGTGAGATAGGATAGGAAGAAAAATAGGGGGTCTTGTTGACTTCCGTCTTCTTGAATCGCTGGTTTTATTCTTATGTATCTGATACAGTTCTCTTTATTCTTTAAATTGCCACTTCTTTCTTTCTGTTCGTCTTCTTTAGTATTATTATTATGTTCTCTCCTAAGTTCTTAAGTTCTTAAAACTCTTCAACCAAATAATTAGAGTGTCCATGTCCATTAGCCATTACTTGTCGATTAGGTAACTAGATCTATTTGTTTCTTTTTCCCTGAGGTCTTATCTAACCATTTTCTTTGGGGGATTCTACTTCTTCTTCATCCACCTCTGGAGGATCACGTTTCCAAAGTCCATAGTTTGTAGTCATCACTATAGGGAGAAGATATACTTTCTTTAAGTTATCTTTCTCTCTTCGTTGCACTTTTTCCCTTTGGCTTTTCTTTTTGTTGATTTTGTTCTTCTTTGGAAGCTGAATGGGATTTCTTTGGAGGGCAATAGTCATCCAAGTCTTGGTGGGCAATCTGGCAGCTTTCTGTAGCACAGCCCCAGTATTTTTAGCTCTCTGATGGGGCTCTGACTGTTCCAATACTTCTTGCTTTTGCTTTAACTCTACATTTTTCTCCACTCTCTTCGTCAATTCGCCTTGTATTGTTAGTTCCTTTTCCTTGTCATGTTTTATTCCTTTTCTTCTTCATACTCAGTCGTCAGCTTAGTAATCCCTTCTTTGACTAATTCATCTCTCCCCAACTGAAGTTGCTCCTGAACCGAAGTGTTGTGCTCCTCTAACCGATCTAGCATTATTTCCACCTTTTTAAGGGTCAGATCCTGCTTTTGTCCCAGCCTCTGTAACTCTCTCATAATATCCTTTAGGGTTACAGATGATTGCTCTGTGTCTGGCCTCCTTCTTAGTGCTGGCATTGTTATTTAGCAAGTGGACTGTTTGGATAGGTGAATTGATTCTTCTCTCGGGCAGCAAATTAATACTTTATTTGGGAGTTCTTTTATTGTGTAAGTTAGGGTTGGAGTGGGTCTTTTTCAAAATGGTGCTCCTGCCAAAATTATTTGTCTTCTCCCCCGGTCCCAGGTCTACATGGGCTTGCCCTCCATTTTGGATCCCCTAATGTCTGTTTCTTTCCCCTTGCTTCTTCTTTGTCTGGGGCCGCTGGCTGCTCTCAGTGTGGCCTTTCTGTGTGGATGGTGTTTCCCCCCTTGTTGTTGAGGTCCGCTCCTGCTGTGATGGGGTTCTTGCGAGGTTGCAGGGGGCCCAATTTGACGTGGATGCGCCTCTCTTGCAGCGCAGAGGGCGACTCTCGGGTATGTTGAGGGCTGAGGATCCCCTTACTTACGGTTGCTCTCTTTTGTCCCCTTGTCCGTCCTTGGTTTGGGGTGGGCCGGTGGTAAATGCGGGTTGCCGCCCGCTTCCTGATCCCTGGTCTGCTCGCCGCAGCGGCGGCGCTCCGGGCTCGCTCGATCTCCTCCCTTTGCGGGGGGGGGGGAGATCACTGGAGCCGGCGGGGCCTGGCGGCTTCGCGCTCCTTCTGGACACCTCTGTGTCCGTGGGAGGGGGGCGCAAATCGCCCTCCGACCGGAGATCCAGGAGACACTCCAAGGGGCCTCAGAGTGCCCGTCCCGCCGCCATCTTCGCCCGACCGGAAGTCACTTCCATACCATTCTTACAGGACCTTCCCAGATAAGAATATTTGACTGGTTTGTGAGTGAGTTTGTGCCTCCTTTATAAAGAATATATACCATTGTCCATATATGTATGTGCATTTCATCATATTGTCATTATTGCAATACATGCATTGAATTTATCTATTTGACTTTTTCCCTATGATATTTTGTACTTGATATTTTGAAAATTACCCACGCCATAATACTTATATGACGCTGCTTATGTGACGCCATATTGCTGATTAGAAGTCAGTTTGTACATCAATATACTATATATATTTGTTTATTGATGCCTTGTTGATGTGTTACTGTCCATTGGATACTTGTTTCTGACTAGAACATTGTGCTTAGTGTTGTCAATAGCTCACCTCGTGTTCTCTTAGTTTGAGGACCCTGTTCTAGGTCATCGTATCTCCAGATTTTCAACATACTTATTTATCAAAATACAGGCATCCCATCTTCTCTCCTGTAAGCGCAAGTCACTCTCCACGCGAAAAAAATACCAACAAAATAGTTTAAAATTCACAAAAAACAAAAATTGAAACAAATCAAAAGCATATTAATTTCAACACATTTTAAAGGTTTTTAACTATTTCATGCCAGGTTGAAGCAGATTTTAGCAAGTTTCAAGTACAGTCAAACCTCCTCACTATAGGAACAATATCTGTGGTATGCTGGGACTGGAAATTGTGGTTTTTTTAAGTGGTCTCCTGAATTAATCATGATTTTTGGGAATCGCTCTCCATCTAGGAATGCATTTTTCATGAAAACAGGAGTCAAAGGCCATCTACATTGATCATTTCATGCAGTTTCAAAGCAGTATTGAATAAAGTGGGCTTGCTGCACATTTACGGCTTTTTCCGCATGTTTTGTGGAAGTTTGTTGTCTAGCTGTCACAGTTTGAAACCAGCTTTGAACTGCATTAAATGGCCAGTGTAGATAGAGGCTTGTATTTCAAACTGCGCATGTGAAATAAAGCTTGACTGTAAAGCCATGTTTTTATGCAGTATTGAAATTAAGTCAAAACTGGCAGTCAGCAAGGCTGCATCTACACTGTAGAATTAGTGCATTTTGACACACTTTAATCGCCACGGTTCAATACCTGGAATTTGTAGTTTGGTGAGCTACCAACACTCTTTTAGAGAGGCTAAACTCTCTCAACCACAGAGGCTAAAATCTCTGTGGGGAAGGTAATTTCATACGCAAAATTATAAATCATGTTTTGCCTCAAACAAATTTGGTGTGTCCTGAACCCCACGAAAGGGAAGATGTCACTATCTCAGTCACCCTTGTGGACAATTTTGAATTTTGGAGTATTTTGTATTTCCTGGTAAGAGACGCTCAATGCAGGCCTCTCCGTGCCCATGGTTCCTAGCACCGGGTGTGTGTGTGTGTGATTTGGAAGGCCACCCATTTCACTGGAAAGCAAAGGTGTCGCTCTCTCAGCTGCCCATATGCACAACTTTCTAGCATTTTGAATTGTGGAATTTCAGATCTGGAATCTCAATTTGGCTGCTGTCTTACCTGAGCAGTTTTGCAAGTATCTCCCCAGAAACATGCAATGTGTCCCCTGGGCTGGAAAAAGCTTGTTGTGGACCCCCGACCTCACAAAATGGAACGCCAACCAGGGCTCAGACAGATGACCTAAGGAGGCACACCAGCTACCAGTCCAAAAATCCCTGAAAACCAAGCAGGGCCATTTCCCCAGGTTGCCCCTCATTCCCCAATGCATAAGCACTACACTCCCCCTGAGTTGGGACTTCACAACAAACAGGGAGCAGCCATCAGCCGGTTTCCTTGCCTTGCAAAGATCCATTCTTGACAGGCACCAGAAGCCCATCAAACCACCCTTTTGTCCTGATCTCTGAACCCATTGGGACACCTGGCCACCCATTCTCCCGAATCCGGGAACATCGTGGGGCCTAGATCCCCAGGGATGAACCCACCAACACCCATTGTCCCAAGGCCCAAACTGCACCCCATTCTCAAACTCTTCCACTTGTCAGAGTAGGAAAACACACTCCCAGAGGATTGATTGTGTATATTTTCCTCATGGTTTGCTCTCACTAGTAGTTTTTGGTTTGCTTTGTAAGCACCCTTGGCTTTTTGCCCTTGTTTGCTTAGAGTAGGAAAATACACCAGACAGAAGCCATCTTTAAGGTTAAACAATGCTAGTTTATTCTACACTATGCACCAATTACAAACTGTAAATAAATGTACTTTTGAACCAATGAGATTGCGGATCGTAATTTGCATCAATCACAGCACGTGCCCACTCTGTGTAATTGCTGCAAATGTGTTTAAAATATCCACGCTTGTGGCTGGGAGACACGTCAGATTTGGGACGATGCTGTGTGAGTCTTTGGACTTTGCTCTCCATCCTTAGGGAGAAAGTGCCAGTTGGGCTTTTTGAGTCACACAAAACAGGGGGAGGAGGGTCTCTCCGGAGAAAGAGGCTGGAGGGAATTCAAAGATCAGGGCTGCTGAGTCTGCATCGTAAAAGGCCACCCGACCTCCTTCATAGTTCAGAGTCACTCGGACCCTCTTAGGCTCTGCGCTCAGAGTCCGAGATCGGGGCTCAAAATTACCCTCCCACTTTCCCACTCGCCAGATCCCAGACAGAAAGGCAAAGTCTGTGCCCCTTCTTGGCAAAGACTTTTTGGCAATTCCCACAGCCCATCCTTCCTCACTCCCCACAAGGACTTCCCAGTAATGCCTGCCTTCCGTGAATCCCTCCTGGCCCAGCACTAAAGCATTATCATCGAATCTCTCAGGGTTGTCAGGAAGGTCTTGCCATTTCTCTCCACATGTCACATGCCTGCGATCTTCAGAGAGGATAAGCAGAGGATGGGCTGTTTTTGGATCCAGAGTCACATGTGCTGTTGGTGGTAAAAGCAGATCAGGGGTAAAGTGAGAAAGAAAGAAAGAAAGAAAGAAAGAAAGAAAGAAAGAAAGAAAGAAAGACAGAAAGAGTAAACTGATGGAAGATCAGCTTCCGTTTCTGATGCTAAAAAAAATGACAGGACTATATGACCTCACCCTGTCAAATCTAGATTGGTTCTCCATTATGCTACTCTCCTTCTTACGGGCCATACTTGAGCATGGGGTGCTCGGACTATGGCTCTGGAGACCAGGGCTGGATTCCCCCTCCATCATGGAAACCCACTGGGTAAACTTGTGCCCATCGCACACTCTCAGCCCCTGAAAGCCCTATCATGGGATCGTCTGGGTTTGCTAGAAGTCAGAAAGAATTTAAAGGCAGACAAATCATCTGGTTTATGCCAATATCACATTCCCACATATGGCACATTGGGGAAGGAGACTTATTCTTTATCTAGGGATGCATCATGTGTGCCACAGAAAAAAGCTTGTAGCAAAGAGCCATGAAAAGTCAGTATTCAGGTAATTTTGACACTCTTTTTGGAAATCTTTTTTGAAATCTATACTGAAACCAGATACATGCCATTTGTTCAGAGCTTTAAAAATCGACTCAGGCAGGCGAAACACACTCTACTCTCTCGGCCTCAATGCAACCCTCTGTGGCAAAACCTGTTTGTTTGCTTACCTTTTTGCTGCTGAATCCCAGATTGCAGTGAGGCTGGAGAGAGAGAAAAGAGAGTGAGGCTTCGCACAACATGGTGACTCTCAGAAACCCAGGAGGAACCAACACAGGAGGGCTGGGATCTTGCGCCCAAGAGACGTCGCGTGACTTCACCCGCAGAGAGATATTTCTCATTGATCAAAATGTTCTCTCTGGGAGTCTCCAAGTCCCCGTGTCGTCCCCCCCCCAATCCGTAGTCCCCCGTGATGACATTACTCAATTGTAATGTCATCACAGGGGACTAGAGATCCCTACGGAGAACACCTCTCGAAGAATCTCTTGTCCTCCAAGTGCAACTTCTTTCAGATGGTCAACTTCTCACTGGGCAACCTGGGTCCCCTGTACACTGCCGTATAGAAAATCCTGAGTATCCGTTTTGAATTGGATTATATGGAAGTGTGGTCTCATATATTCCAGCTCAGAGCAGATAGTGTGGATTATTTTCGGCCTTAAAATAAGCCCTCCTACTGATCCCACCTCGTCACAAGCAAGGTTGGTGGGGATGAGGGAGAGGGCCTTCTCGGTAGTGGCCCCCGACTCAGGGATGCCCAGAGCAAACACCCCATATTTTACTTTTCAGGCAGTTCAGTGTTCATAGTCCTTTGAATCAAGATCACGAAATACTATGGATTGCTGATAAAGAAATGTGTAATTTGTACTCCACCAGTTCTCAAATTTGCAGTGTGATTCCACACTTGAAGTAAAATGGAAAATTGAAAATGGCACTGTTTCATGATCCGAGCGGACTCCAAAATGGGGCCTAGACAGAGAAGGATAGTCCATCTTATGGGCAGAAGGAGGTTGGGGAAGTTGAAGGAGGAAAACCGTTTTCCCCATTTGCGCTCCTTATTCCCACCCCACCCCCTTCACACATGATGGTTGGTTTGACAATGGCGACATGGGTGGGGGGAATAACAGGAAAACAGGGGGAAATGGTTTCTCTCCTTCAGCCCTCAAATTGTTTTGAATCCCCTTTGGGGGAGATAAAGCAAGATGATAATAATAATAATAATATTTTTTTTCTCGTAAAATTGCCCATCCTTCTCTGTCTAGCACCCCCTTGAGGCCTCCGCTTGGATAATGGAACAGTACCGAAAGATGGCCCTGTTCCATGATCTGGGCGGACTCCAAAATGGGGCCTAGACAGAGAAGGATAGTCCATTTTATGGACAGGGGGAGGTTGGGGAAGTTGAAGGAAGAAAACTAACACAGAGACCTTAAATTTTCAAAAAGGGAATTTCACCAAAATGAGAAAAATAGTAAAGAACAAACTAAAAGGAACAGTTAAAAAAATCAAATCCCTCCAAAATGCTTGGCAACTGTTTAAAAATACTTTAAAACAAGCCGAACTAAAATGCATTCCTAAAATAAGAAAGAGGCCGGGAAAGTCCAAGAGGACATCGGTATGGCTTACAAATGAAGTAAAAGATGTGATTGGAAAGAAGAAAAACTCATTTAAGAAATGGAAGGCTCTTCCTACTGAGGAGAACAGAAAGGAACACAAGCTCTGGCAAACTAAATTCAAAGCAACCGTCAGGAAAGCCAAGAGAGATTTTGAGGCACACATAGCTAAGAATATTTTTTAAAAAATAGCAAAAACTTCTTTAAGTACATCAGAAGCAGAAACCCAACTAGAAAAGCAGTTGGGCCACTTGACGAAAATGGTAAGAAAGGGACAATAAGTGAAGACAAGGAGATTGCTGAGCGGCTAAACGACTTCTTTGCCTCCGTTTTCACACAGGAGGACAGACAACATATGCCTGCAGCCGAGTCAGTTTTTTCAGGGAGGGAATTAAATGAATTAAACCAGATAGAGATAAACAAGGAAGATGTTCTCACATGCCTTACTAAACTAAATGTCAACAAATCACCAGAGCCAGATGGCATCCACCCCAGAGTTCTTAAGGAACTCAAGTGTGAAATTGCTGAAATTCTAGCCAAAATATATAACCTTTCTCTAAGATCAGGCACTGTACCCGAGGACTGGAGGGAGGCAAATGTAACTCCGATCTTCAAGAAAGGATCCATCTGTTTCTTTTACTTTCTTCTACTCTGTACACACCGAGGATGGTCAACTCAAACCACCCGGTGTGTCCCACTTGATTCTTTGTTTCAACACTGTAATGCTATCATCTGTTTTTATTATGATTCTTGAAAACTTAATAAAGATTTATTTAAAAAAAAAAAAAAGAAAGGATCCAGGGGTGATCCAGGAAATTATAGGCCAGTTAGTCTAACCTCAGTTCCAGGCAAAGTGATGGAAACCATTATTAAAGAAAAAATTACTAAGCACATAGAAGAACAGGCATTGCTGAAGGAAAATCAACATGGTTTCTGCAAAGGCAAATCATGTCTTACTAACTTGTTAGAATTCTTTGAGGGTGTAAATAAACACATAGATAAAGGGGACCCAGTTGATATTGTTTACCTTGACTTTCAAAAGGCTTTTGACAAAGTCCCTCACCAAAGGCTCCTAAATAAGCTCTCCAGCCATGGAATCAGGGACAGGTCTTGTCCTGGATTGGAACCTGGCTAAACTGTAGGAAACAAAGGGTGGTAATAAACGGACATTTCTCTGGGTGGAAAGAGGTGAGAAGTGGCGTACCCCAAGGTTCAGTTCTGGGTCCGTTACTTTTTAATTTATTCATTAATGACCTGGATGTAGGAGTAAATTCTGAGGTAGCAAAGTTTGCAGATGACACTAAATTGTTCAGGGTAGTTAAAAATGAAACTGATTGTAAAGAGCTCCAGAAAGATCTCTCGAAATTGAGTGAATGGGCAACAAAGTGGCAAATGCATTTTAACCTAAACAAGTGTAAAGTCATGCACATCGGGGCAAAGAACCCCAAGTACACCTACCAATTGATGGGATCAAAGCTTTCCGAGACAAACCAGGAAAGGGATCTTGGGGTTTTGGTGGACAGCTCAATGAAGATGTCAACCCAGTGCGCTGCAGCAGTGAAAAAAGCAAATTCTATGCTAGGCATGATCAGAAAGGGAATCGAAAATAGGTCAGCAAATGTTGTATTGCCTCTCTACAAATCTATGGTGAGGCCACATCTGGAGTACTGTGTACAATTCTGGTCACCGCACCTCAAGAAGGATATAACGGAACTGGAAAAGGTACAAAGAAGGGCAACAAAAATGATCCAAGGGATGGAGCAGCTCCCTTTCTGACATCAGGTTGCAACGCCTTGGTCTTTTCAGCCTTGAAAGACGGCGTCTAAGACGTGACTTGATCGAAGTGTATAAAATCATGCATGGGATAGAAAAGGTGAATAAAGAAAAAATATTTTCTCTGTCACACAACACTAGGACTAGGGGGCACTCCCTAAAGCTCCAAGGTAGGAAAGTTAGGACTAATAAAGGGAAATATTTCTTCACCCAGAGGGTCATTGGGTTATGGAACTCACTTCCAGAGGAGGTTGTGACAGCGGTCAGCCTGGACAGCTTCAAGGCAGGATTAGACAGATTCATGGAGACCAAGGGAATCAGTAGTTACTGAAATGGACATCCAAGTGCCACCTCTGTGTTGATGGAGGCAGGCAGGATTTTCCCCGGGTACTGGTTGTGGGGGGTCGGGAGCAGGTGAGGGTTTTGCCCTCCTTTCTGCTAGAGATCCCTGTGTACAACTGGTGGGCCACTGTGTGACACAGAATGCTGGACTAGATGGGCTGAGGCCCGATTCAGCATGGCTCTTCTTATGTTCTTATGTTCTTAAAACTGTTTCCCCCATTTTCGCTGTTTTGTGGCCCATAACTTTCCAAATGCTTTGGAAGTCCCCCCCCCTTTGAGACCAATGTCACATCTCGTGAAAATCCTTGCAGACATTTTCCCTTACCTCTAAATTTATTCATGACACCCTCCAGAAAGGGATTGATGTCACAGAAGTCCCAGATCTTCCACTTCAGGGCAGGAGGAAAGGCCGCAGGGGTCTCAATTTTTTTTATTTTTTTTTGAGGGAGGGAGGGAGGGAGGGGGGGTTGAGAGTAAGGGGGTTTGGGTTAGGGGTAAAGGCCAAAGGCTATGGGCTAGGGGCTAGGGGCCCAGCTCTTTCCCCATCCTCCCTCCTGCATTCCGCTGCCTGCCCCCCCAGCAGCACAAGTGAGAGAGAGGAGGGGAGGGGGGGAGGGAGAGAAGGGGGAGGGGAGATGGGGGAGGGGGGAAAGAAAGGGGGGAAACAGTGAGAGAGAGGGGGGGGGGGAGAGAGAGAGGGGAGGGAGGGAGACAGGCAGAGGGAGGGGGAGAGAGGGAGGGGTGGGGAGGGAGAGAGGTGGGAGGGAGAAAGGGAGGGAGGCAGAGGGAGGGGGAGAGGGAGAGAAAAAGAGACCGATGTCCCATCTCATGAAAATCCTAGCAGACATTTTCCCTTACCTCTAAATTTATTCATGACACCCTCCAGAAAGGGATTGATGTCACAGAAGTCCCAGATCTTCCACTTCAGGGCAGGAGGAAAGGCCGCAGGGGTCTCAATTTTTTTTTGAGGGAGGGAGGGAGGGGGGGTTGAGAGTAAGGGGGTTTGGGTTAGGGGTAAAGGCCAAAGGCTATGGGCTAGGGGCTAGGGGCCCAGCTCTTTCCCCATCCTCCCTCCTGCATTCCGCTGCCTGCCCCCCCCCAGCAGCACAAGTGAGAGAGAGGAGGGGAGGGGGGGAGGGAGAGAAGGGGAGGGGAGATGGGGGAGGGGGGAAAGAAAGGGGGGAAACAGTGAGAGAGAGGGGGAGGGAGGGAGACAGGCAGAGGGAGGGGGAGAGAGGGAGGGGTGGGGAGGGAGAGAGGTGGGAGGGAGAAAGGGAGGGAGGGAGAGGGAGAGAAAAAGAGAACAATGTCACATCTCATGAAAATCCTAGCAGACATTTTCCCTTACCTCTAAACTGCTTCATGAGACCCTCCAGAAAGGGATTGATGTCACAGAAGTCCCAGATCTCCCACTTCAGGGCAGGAGGAAAGGCTGCAGAAGCCTCCAATTTCTCCTTGTTCTTATACCTGTAGGAGAAAAAACAATATCAGAGGATGCATGCCTACTATACAATGAATGCAGTTTGACACCACTTTAACTCAGTGCTATGCAACCATTTACGGGGCCTTCTCTGCCAAAGAGTGCTGGTGCCCAGATCCCACAGCGTTGAGCCATAGCAGCTCAAGGCAACTGTGAACTTTAAATTTACATTCTATTGCCACTGCCATTGGATCCTTGCATTGTGTATTTTAAGATATGTGTTTTGTGATGGTGTGTCTTCCTGTACACATTTTACGGTATGTATTCATGGTGATGTGCTTTGGCTGGATTGTGTCCTGCCTCGAGTCGTGAGGAGAGGTGGATAACAAATTAAAGTTGTTGTTTTTGTTATCAAACTGCATTAATTCTAGAGTCTAGATCAGGGGTGCTCACACTTTTTCAGCATGCGAGCTACTTATAAAACAACCAAGTCAAAATGATCTACCTACCCACTACTCAGAGCCATAAAAGCAAAATATTTGGAAATTTATTTCCGTGAGAGCCGTATAATATATTTTAAGCAGGGGTGCTTATTAGGTAGCTCGGGAGCTACTACCGTGTTTCCCCGAAAGTAAGACAATGTCTTACTTTCTTTTTACCCCCAAAAGCCCCACTACGTCTTACTTTCGGGGTACGTCTTATATTGGACGTACCCCGAAAGAATTCTTCACCCAGTAGGGCGACGGTATCTGTGAGGGGCGACGGTACCTGTGAGGGGCACCGCCGCGCCGGCCGCCGCCGCCGCACAGCCGGCTGCACGGGCGGACCACGGCACACCTCTTGCCTGGCCTCTCTCGCGACGCCGCCGCCCCGCCTCTTGCTCCTTCTTTCCCCTCCCTTCGTCCATTCGAGTGAACAAAGGGAGGGAGGGGGAAAGGGGAAGGAGCAAGAGGCGGGGCGGCGCGGCACGCCTCTTGCCTGGCCTCTGACACGACGCCGCTCGCCCCGCCTCTTGCTCCTTCTTTCCCCTCCCTTCATCCGTTCGAGTGAACGAGGGAGGGAGGGAGGGGGGAGAGGAGCAAGAGGCGGGCGGCGGCGCTCCCAAGAGGCCTGGCCTCTAATGCGACGCCGCGCCCCACCTCTTGCTCCTTCTTTCCCGCTCCCTTCGTCCATTCGAGGCCTGGAGGGGAAAGGAGAAGGAGCAGAGGCGCAGGCGTCGCATCAGAGGCCAACGCTCTGACGCGACGCCGCCTCGCCCCACCTCTTGCTCCTTCTTTCCCCTCCTTCCTCGTCCATTCGAGTGAACGAGGGAGGGAGGGGGGGAGGAGAAGGAGCAGAGGCGGGCGGCGGGCGCGCGTCAGAGGCCAGGCCTCTGACGTAACGCCGCTCGCCCGCCTCTGCTCCTTCTTTCCCCCTCCCTTCGCATGGACTTTCGGGGTACGGCTTACTTTCGGTGTACGGCTTACATTATTTATTATTATTTATTTATTATTATTTATTATTTCGCATTTGTCTGTCGCCCCCCCCCCCCAACGGCTCGGGGCGACTTACAACAGTTCGTAAAATATAATTGTCAGATAACCCATAATAACTCACAGTAATACCATTAAGATGGAATTACAATTAGAACAGTTGAAGCAACAAATGGAGTCGCAGTGGGCTGACAGCTAGGCGGTGTGAGCTAAAGTTTAGCTAACTCCGAAGGCTTGTTAGAACAGCAACATTAGCCGACCCCCCTGACACCCCCGATACGTCTTACAATCGGGGGTATCTTACTATCGGGGAAACACGGTAGTAGATCTTCGGCCCTCTTCCAGGTGATCTTCAGGCCTCACCAGCCGGATGGGGCGCTCCTGCCATGCGCGTGCACACCCTGCGCGCATGCGTGCTCCTGCTGCTGGCTTCTGCTCTCGCGGTGCTTTTTTCGCCTGCGGGGCATTGCAGGAAGAAGGAAGCATGAGACGGGGCCTCTGGAGGGAGCGCCCTGCCTCTCTCTCGTCCAGAAGCAGCTGTGCAGCCTCCGTTGACGGCGAGACAGGCAGGGCAGAGCGCTCCCTCTGGAGGCCCCGCCTTGTGCTTTCTCCTTGCTGCAATGCCCCGCAGGCGGAAGAAGCGCTGCGTGGGCGGAAAACAGCACCAGGTGCACACGCAGTGGCAAGAGCGTGTGGCGGTGGGAGCGCACAGGAGCACATGGCAGCGGGGCGAGGTAGATCTTTTGGACTTGGTTGCTTTAAGAGTAGCTCGCATGCTGAAAAAGTGTGAGCACCCCTGATTTTAAGACTGAATTCAACTAAATGTGAGTATAATAAGCCCCTGGATTTATTCATAATAATGATGATGATAATATTCATTCAGCCTCTGCTACTACTACTACTACTACCAATAATAATAGTAGTAGTAGTAGTAACAACAACAACAGGTTCCTAGAGCAGAAGGAGACCTCCAAGGGCCATCCAGTCCAACCTCCTTCTGACATAAGGGAAAAACACAATCAAAGCATTCCTCACAGATGGCCATTCAGCCTCTGATAATAATAATAATAACAACAACAACAATGTGTTGCTAGAATAGGAGGAGATCTCCAAGGGCCATCCAGTCCAATCTCCTTCTGCACCTGGGCCTGCGGGGCAGGACTGAGCCTTTCTTCTGCCCTGCCTGCGATCTACCAGGAAGCCCTACGTGATCTACCAGTAGATCGCGATCTACCTAATAAGCACCCCTGGTCTAGATACTCCACAGGATCATACAGATGAAGGGGGGGGGGGGTCTTGTTGGCCACCCAGTCCAATCCTGCCTATGAACACCAGCCAAACACAGACTCCTGCACATTGCTGCTGCTTTTGAGAGTCACGTATTTCATGTGGAAACCTGAGCTTTAGTGGGAGGAGGAGAGGAAACGAACGTACCTCTGTAAGGTGCTTCTGATATCCTGTAAAGGAAGGGAAGAAAGAACTCAGCAGAGGCATTTGCATGGAGGCCACTCTCATCTAGCTGAAAAAACAGAGTATCCAACTCATAGAAATCATTGAAGCAAACTCAGGGAGTGAAGCAGCCGTCCCTCCACAAACCAAGGAGGAGATGGGCAGATCTGTGTCACCACTGGCACTATTTTACAAGGAGCTCTTTGGCTGAGCCACCAAAGCACTGCTCACATGCAAGCCCCAGTATATTAGGAATCGGGATCTCTTCGGTCCAAGCAGATGCAATGCAAGAATGCACAATCAAAGCACTCCCACCAGATGGCCATGCAGCATCTATTTCAAAACCTCCAGAGAAGGAAATTTCGCCACATTCTGAGTTGTAGAAACAGAATGGAAACATACTCTCCCCCTCTCTGTTTATTAATAAAGCATAAAATGTATACTTATTATTATTATTTAAAAGGGGGGTCATTTTTACAGCCACACTGCATATAATTTTTGGTGTTTGTGTGATCTATCTATCGATCTGATCTCTTAGAGATGGAACCCAAGTCAGTCTTTTTATTTTTAATATTTTTCATAGAAATTTTCCAATTATGTAAAAGAGGGAAAAATGGAGCGAAGTGAGGGATGTGGTGTGGTGTTTCAGCCTGGTGTTCATGTGCATGATGGGGATGACGGGATTGCCATTGAGATGCTGACGTGCAAAGTGAAGCACCAGATGAGCCCCCCCAAGAACAGTTTGATTCCCAAGGTTGTGTTAGATCAGTGGTTCTCAACCTGGGGGTCGCGACCCCCAGGGGGGTCGTGGGGCCATTTTCTGGGGGTCGCGAAGGCACCTCGGTTAGCCCCGCCCCCTCTTCAACATGGCCGCCGGCTGGAGTGCCGAACAGCCAGGCACTCCAGCTCGGCTCCTCCTCCCCTTCTCACAGGGCTGGATAGAGTCAGGAGGAGGAGCTTAGAGGCAAAGGCACACAAGGGAGAAGGTGCAGCATTTTGGAGACCTTTTGGAAGGGGCGGGGGTCGAGCGGAAGGCTCCCTGTCTCGTATGGGCTGGCTTTTGCTGCCTGAAGTTCGGTCCAATTATCGATAATAAGCCAAGTTTTCAGCCCTTCTTTTGGGCTGAAAAACCTCCCTCAGCTTATGATTGGGTCAAGCCGGCAGCGGAGCCTGGAGGTGCGGCTCCGAAGCCGGCTGCCCATGGAGGAGGGGGACAAGTGGCAGAGGCGGCACAGGGTCCCCCAGGCGAGGCTCCTATGCCGCCGTTCTTCCTGACAATCCTTCTCCCTCCTCCTCCAGCTGGCCATAAAGGAAGGAAGAAAAGGGGGAAGAAGAGGAGAAACCGCGGAGGGAGGGAGGGAGGCCGCCCAGGGGCCGTTGCCGCTGTTTCTTCTCTTCCTCCTCCAGCTGGCCATCGAGGAGGAAGAGAAGGAAGAAGAGGAGAAACTGCAGCAGCCCACCCCAGTCCCTTCTCTTCTTCCTCCTCGATGGCCAGCTGGAGGAAGAGGAGAAAGAAAAGGAGAAGGGGCGCTGCTGCTGTTTCTCCTCTTCCTCCTCCAGTTAGCCATCCAGAAGTAAGAGGAAGGAGAAGAGGAGAAAGGGCAGCAGCACCCCATCGAGGCAGGCAGGGAGGCAACTGATGGGTCGCAGGAGGTGGGGGCGCATCCTCCGTGCTTTCATTCCCCTCCTGTGATGCACCAGCTGCCTGGGGTCGCCTCCTCTTCCTCCCCCTTCCACCCCCAGAAGGGAGACATGGAAAGCAGGCAGGGGAATGGAAGCGTGGAGGAGACACCCCCCCTGAGAACAAGCAACTTCCTCCGTGCTTTCATTCCCCTCCCTGCTTTCTAGGTCTCCCTTCTGGGGGCGGAAGAGGAGGAAGAGGAAGCAGAGCAGGCAGGTAGCTGCCCCTCTGCTCCAGCAGGAGTTCCTTCGATTTCTTGCAAAAGTAGGTAGCTCTCCCAGACAGCCCCTTCCAAAGAGCCAAAGGAAGAATCCCCCACCCACAATTTCCTTTCCCAGTCCGTCCCCCGTCTTCCCGTAGTGTCCCCCACTTTTCCAGAACCCTTTGCCCACCCGTCGTCCCTTTCCCAGTTCTTTCCCTTCCTATCCCAACCTTCACTACTCCCAGCCCCCCTCTCTCCACTTTCCATCCCAGCCTTTCCTAGGTTCCAGCCTCTTTCCCATTCCAGTCTTGTCCCCTTTCCATCCCAACCTTTCCCACCTAAAGCTTTCCCCCTTCCCCAGTTGCCCTCTTCCCATCCCAATTGTCCTAATTTACCAGCTTACCCCCTTTCCACCTCATTTCCCCACTATTTCAAACACCCCTTCCCATTCCAACCTTTTCCCTGTTTCCAGTCCTTCTTTCCAACCCCCTTCCCAAGTCAGTCTTTCCCATTTTTTTATTTATATACACACAGCATTTCCCCCAAAATGTATACTGTAATTAAAATAAACTATGGTGGTTATTGGATTATTATTGGTTTTGTTGTTACATTTATTATTTTACTCAATTATTGTTACTATTACATTTATTATTTTAACTCTAATTATTGTTATTGTTATTACATTTATTATTTTATCCTATTTATTATTATTGGAAGGACACGTAAGCACATTTACATTGAAGGTTAGAATAATGGTTTAGTCTTATCTTAAATTACAGTTTTATGTAAACATTCAAAAACATTTAACCTACTAATGCCTCAATTAATGTAATTTTATTGGTTTTAATTTTAATTTTTTATTCCTGAAATTGACCAGAACTAAACATCCCAGCAAGACCCAAATGCCAAGGTCTATTTTCCCCAAACCTCTCCAGTCTTTTCTGTTGGTCATGAGAGTTCTGCAGGCCAAGTTTGGTCCAATTTAATTGTTGTTGTTTTTCAGAATGCTCTTTGATGGCTGGGGAACTAAACATCCCAGCAAGACCCAATGCCAAGGTCTATTTCCCCAAACCTCTCCAGTCTTTTCTGTTGGTCATGAGAGTTCTGCAGGCCAAGTTTGGTCCAATTTAATTGTTGAGTTTCAGAATGCTCTTTGATGGCTGGGGTACTAAACATCCCAGCAAGACCCAACCCCCTCCAGTATTTTCTATTCGTCATTGGGGTTCTGTGTGCCAAGTTTGGTCCAGGTCTGTAATTCGTGGGGGTCTTGGTGGTCTGTGGAAGTCAGAGCTGCATCTGTTGAAGGTACTGCAAATCCCATCATCTATTGTCCATACTCCCCCAAACATATTATTTTTGTGATTAATCGCTATGCTTAATTATGTCAATTTGTAACAATGAAAATACACCCTGAATATCAGACATTTGTATTACAATTCATAAGATGTGTTAGATGAATATTTCTTCGTTAAGGAAACAGAAGGGCTTCTTGGAGATAGTCGTGCAGCTGAAAATGTTAATGAACAAAGGGAGGCGAGGGAGGTAGAAATGCCTTTTGATCGCAAGGCAAAAATCCTTGAGAGATGGCAAGTTTCCCAGGGTGTCCGGCGTAGCTGTAGACTCCAGCAAAAAGATGCAAAGCGAAACTAATTGCTCATTATTTAAGATTGTAAGGAGGGCCCATGTCTTAGTTTTCAGGCTTCATTTAAGAAAGACATCACGATCAAGCTTCCCTCGTCTCTTGTCTATGGATCATGTTTTTGCTTTGGCCTTGTTTTCATGAATTGATTCTATAGTTTCATTGGACTGTCTTAGCATCTAGTATCAAGCTTTTGGACTTTACCTTTTGGATTTTGGGTTTTTGAACTGTGTGCTTACCTTGGATATATCAATTGTTTTGACCTTCTTTTACCTTTTGTTGGAAACTATATTTTGCTTCAACAAATACTCATGATTTCCTTTTTTTTTTGGTGAACCATTCATTGATTTATTGTCGAAGGCTTTCATGGCTGGAATCACTGGGTTGTAGGTTTTTCCGGCTATATGGCTATCTTCGAGAAGCATTCTCTCCTGCAGTTTCGCCTGCATCTATGGCAAGCATCCTCAGAGGTTGTGAGGTCCTCACAACCTCTGAGGATGCTTGCCTCACAACCTCAGACCTCACAACCTCTGAGGATGCTTGCCTCACAACCTCAGACCTCACAACCTCTGAGGATGCTTGCCATAGATGCAGGCAAATTGTCAGGAGAGAATGCTTCTAGAATGTGGCCATATAGCCCGAAAAACCTACAACAACCCATTCATTGATTGTTGGGGTTTCTTTTACTCTCCAGGTCCGTGCATATACTATTCTGGCCGCTGTTGTTAGATGAAGAGGACGTCCTTATTTTTCTCTAACTTTTAATCTATAATGCCCAATAAAAAGTCTTCTGGTTTACATTTAATTTGTTCCTGTAAATCAGTCTTCAATTCATTTAATCCACAAGTATATACACTCCACTTGCCTCACTTCCAACACACCTCTGAGATTGCCAGCCACAGATGGAGGTGAAATGCCAGGAGAGAATGCTGCTGGAACATGGCCATACAGGCCGAAAACCCACAGCAACCCATTGATAAAAATAAATTCTACAGCCAGACTGTGCATAATTTTTGACATATTTGTGTGATCTATCGATCAATAAATCAATCTGATCTCTTAGAGATGGACCCCAAGTCTTTTGTGTGTGTATGTGTGTGTCAGGAGCAATTTGAAAAACTGCAAGTCGCTTCTGGTGTGAGAGAATAGGATGTCTGCAAGGATGCTGCCCAGGAGACGTCTGGATGTTTTGATGTTTTACCATCCTTGAGGGAGACTTCTCTCATGTCCCCCGCATGGAGAGCTGGAGCTGACAGAGGGAGCTCATCCGCACTCTCCCCGGATTTGAACCTGCGACCTGTCAGTCTTCAGTCCTGCTGGCACAAGGGTTTATTTAACACACTGCGCCACCGGGGGCTCCTTAGCCCAAGTCTTAAACCCATTTAAGTCTATGTTTCTTAATTGCCTTATGAACACAGCACAAATGTAATGTCATACAAAAGTTTGTGTACATAGAGCCCTGAGAAGACTGAAGTGTCACTGTCTCAGCCTCCCATGGGGACAACATGGGCCTTACCTGGAGGAATTCACTTGCCGGCTGCTGATGCTTCTCCTCCGTCTCTTGGATGAGTTTCGAGAGAGAGGAGAGTTCTTTGGAGAGTCTGGCCAGATGTTCCTCCCTTTGGGTTGAAATCTCCTTCTCCAGCTCTTCCATTTTTGCCAGCAGATTCCTCTCCTGTTCTTCTAGGAACTGGTGCATGAGCTTGAATGCAGCCACAGCCTTCTCCTTCTCTCTCTGGGTTTTCTCCTAGCATAAAGGAAAAGAGAAACAGGCGTGAGAGGCAGACAGAGGGTCTTTGGAGTGAATTTGCCCCATTCTTTTGGAGTGGGGTGTCAGAACTCGAGGTTCTTAGCCTGAGCGAGGCTAAAGGAACTCCGAGTTTGACATGAATGACAGCCCTGCAGTCCATGGGGAATGCCTGGGGATGACGCAATCGCCCAGGAGGGTGCAGAGTCATGGGGAAGTGACGTGGCTCTGTGAGACATTATGCTGAGTCAGCGGAAGATGATGTAAGGCTGACCGGGCGTGACCTTTGGGGACACTATGTGCAGCACTGGGTGTTGCTGAGTCATATGGGTATGATGCAACCCTGGCCGGACATTGCGGGTGACGGGAAGGAGGGGTGGTTAGTATATAAGGTGGTACGGGGTGAAAGTGCTTTGGCTTTAAAAGTACTGAACCTCTAATAAAACCCGGTGGATTGACCAGAAGACTCTGAGTGATTCTTGGGCGGAATTGGAGCGGCCTTACAGAAGCCAAAGCCCCATCAACTTTCCCTGTTATGGCGAGGTTGGAGGAGGAGGACTACCTGGATCGTTGGAACCTCGCTCCGGAGGAAATTCGAAGAATGATGGAGTGGGAGTGGACTACCATCGACCAGGTCGGTTTTCCGGATGAGTCCAAAGAAGCAGCGGCGCAGTGGCGTGCGTCTGTTCAGGTGGACATGGGCACTCGTTGCAAGGAGGCCAGAGAAGTTGATGCCTGTAGAGGTGTGGCTCAGGTGGCCTCAGGACGAGTGGCTGGAGGATTCAGAGAAGCAGGTGCATGTAGAGGCCCTGTTCAGGTGAACCTCCTGAGAACTGGAGAAGGATCCCAAGAAGCGGTGAGGACCACTGTTCAGGGGGAACCTCAGGCAGTTCTCGGTGATGCAGCTTGGAAGAGGAGAAGACTGTATTCGGGTAGTAGTGCGACTACCGAACCGGAGGAGCCTACGGAATTGGAGGTCTTGCAGTGTCGCATGGAGGCGATGGAGACTACATTCCGGCGGATGTCCAAAGAAATGCCGAGGAAGGAGCAGGCGTGGGAATCGATGTGGAGTGCTCCGGGAGGAGGGGACTTTACCCATTATTCATGGATGGACAGTGAGAAGCCAGAAGAGCGTCCTAGATCTCCTTCGGGTGGACGGGTGGTAACACCGGTGCTGGAGGTCGAGGATCGAGAGCTGGCGTTTCGTTGGGGCCTATTCCGGAAGAGAGAGGAGCGAGAGGAGGCTCTGTACCGGCTGGTCTGGGCCGGGGTATTTGGCCGGAAAGAGAGCTGAGGCAAGAGACGCCTCGTGGGATGAATTATGAGAACAGGCCACGAAAGGAGCCCCTTCGGGCTGAATTTGAAGGGGAGGCATGTAAAGTTGCTTTTTTTGTGGCTACGGTGAGTGACCACATGGCGGACTATGGACAATTGTACCCGAGCAAAGGGAGTCGGGTGAGGGCTATAGGAGCTGCCTTCAAAGGACGAGCGGCTGAATGGTACGTTCAGTGCCACGACCGTCAAGATCCCTGCCTAAGATCGGTGCAGGCTTTTCTAAGGGCGGTGAGAAATCGGTTTCGAGATCCTTTGGAGAGAGTGAAGGCGAAGGAGGCGCTAAGATGTTTATCTCAGGGGTCTCGTTCCGTAACCGAATACTCTGAAGAATTTATGAGCTTGGCGGGGAAGGTGGTCGAATGGTCGCCAGCGACGCTGTTGGAGCTATATAAGGATGGTTTGAGGAGAGGTCGTAGAGTGGTGCCTTCATCGAGATGACCCTGGAAATATTGATGGCTGGATCCAGTTAGCTGGTAATGTGGAAGGCATCTTGGCCCAGGTGCAGAGGCGTAAAACGATGGCGGCTGGAAAGTTCCGTGGGGAGCCCAGGAGGAGTTCAATGGATGGTCGAGGAGGACGAGGAGAGCCCAGGCGTGGTGGTGCCAGTGATGGGAAGCCGAGTGGTGTGAGGAGGCCCATGATGGGGAGAGGGCTTTGTTTTATTTGTCAAAAGCCGGGACATTTAGCAGCCCAATGTTGGCAAAAGAGACTACCGGAAACAAAACGTTTAGTGGTAGCTGGAGGGGCGTTGGGTGACAAGTTGGAACAACCCTCTATTGGGGTGAGTGAGGGTTTTCGAAGTATTCAATGTCCTATAGAAATATTGAAGGATACGGGTTACGAGAAGCATTGGGCATTTGTAGATTGTGGATGTTCCGAGAATATTATGACTCCCAGTTTAGTAGAAAAGTTAAAATGTAGCACCCAGGTTATGCCAGCTCCAGTGCATTTTGCTCAGCTGGATGGGACTTTTGTGGAGGGTGGTCCATTTCCTTTAAGTACTAAGGGGTTAAAAGTTAAAGTGGGACCTTGGAAAGGGGAAGTGGACTTTGTGGTGGCCCCAATAAGTGAGCATAAAGTGGTATTGGGTATGCCGTGGTTGGGAAAAGCTAACCCGCTTATTGATTGGAAGTCTGGATTGGTTAAGTGTCGGGAGGTTCCTGTGGGAGAGATGATTCATGGGAATAAGGGGAGGGATTTGCAGAATCAATTGGAGGGTGTCCCGAAGGAGTATTGGGATTATGCTGATGTGTTCGACCCTGTGTTAGCTAAATGCCTTCCTCCTGTTAGAAATGTTCAGTGTAGAGTGGAGATTAAAGAAGGAGCGCTACTACCTAAACCCAAAATGTATCCCATGTCAGCCAGGGAAAAGGTAGCTTTAAGAGAACAAATTGATGAGTATTTGAAGAAGGGGTTTATTGAACGATCTGAGTCACCCATTGCTGCCCCTGCCCTGTTTAGAGAAAAGAAGGACGGGAAGTTGAGATTATGTATTGATTATAGGGGCTTGAATGCAATAAGTACTACCAACTGTTACCCCTTGCCGTTAATTAAGGATTTGTTAGGCCAACTTGGAGGAGGGCAGTATTTTACAAAGTTAGATTTGATAGACGCGTTCCATATGGTGAGGGTGAGAGAGAGTGACAAGTGGAAGACCGCGTTCTCGTGTCCTCTCGGGCTGTATCAGTGGACGGTCATGCCTTTCGGCTTGGCCGGCGCTCCTGGCATATTTATGCAATTAATTAATGAGGTTCTACACCCCCTATTATATAGGGGTGTGTATGTGTATCTAGATGATATTGTGATCATGACAAGAACGAGGGAGGAGCATGTTAGGTTGGTGCGCGATGTGTTGGAGCGTTTGAGGCGGGCGAAGTTGTATGCTAAATTGAGTAAGTGCGAATTTGGGAAGACCCAGATTGATTTTTTGGGATACCGCATCAATAAGGATGGAGTTGCTATGGATCCGGCGAAGGTGGAGGATGTAGTTAGTTGGGAGGCTCCACAAACTAGGAGGCAACTGCAAGCGTTTTTAGGTTTGGCTAATTTTTACCGGACCTTTATCCCAGATTTTATGGAGATTACCCTTCCTTTAACAGAGTTGTTAAAGACTAAAGGGAAGGGAGAGTCTAAGAAGGTAAAGTCTCCTGGGGCTAGGTTGATTTGGACAGAGGGTTGTCAGTCAGCGTTTGTAAAATTGAAGAGAGCTTTTACTACTGAACCATTGTTGGTGCATCCAGATCTTGAAAAGCCTTTTGTGGTGCAGAGCGATGCCTCTGCTTGGGCTTATGGAGGGGCATTGTTGCAGCGGGACGCTCAAGGGAGGTTGAGGCCGTGTGCTTATTTTTCAAAGAAGTTTGGTGAACAAGAAAGAAATTGGCCCGTTTGGGAAAAGGAGGCGTATGCTGTGCGCTGCGCTTTGCAGATGTGGCGGCATTTTTTGGAAGGAGCTGTTTATCCATTTGAGGTGTTAACAGATCATAGAAATTTGCAGTACTTAAGGAATCCTCAGAAGTTATCTCCTAAGTTGGTGAGATGGGCCCAGTTCTTCTCCAGATTTAATTTTACCCTTAAGCATATAAAAGGGAAGGAGAATGTGGTAGTGGATGCTTTGTCTCGGTATCCTGCAGTGGGGCCCAATCCTCCTTCTAGTTTAGAGGATGTATTTACTAGAAAGCAGTGGGGTTTGGAAGTGCGAACCCGGTCTCGAGTAAAGGAGGAGAAAAAGGAGGAAGAGGTGAGGGTGAAGGAGTGAACGCCCGCGTTGCAGACCTTTTATTTGAAGGATGAGTGGTTGCGGAGCCATGAAGGAGAGTGCCAGAATGTGAACGGGATATGGTTCTTCAAAACCAGGCTTTATGTACCACAAGGATTGAGGAGGAGAATGCTGGAGTTGGGTCATGACCATAAGACTGCTGGGCATTGGGGTTTGACCAAGACTCTTTTAGCGTTGCGGAGTCGCTATTGGTGGCCTGGTATGAGAACAGATGTGAGGAATTATGTGCAGAGTTGTGACGCATGTGCAAGGGGTAAAGCCCCTACTGCTAGGCCCCAGGGGTTGATACAAACTGTTGCTACTCCAACTTGGCCCTGGACACATGTAAGTACGGATTTTGTTGGTGAATTGCCCGTAAGTCAAGGCTATAGATACATCTGGACTGTATTGGATTTGTTTTCAAAGCAGGCACATTTTATCCCTCTGACGCGATTGCCTTCGGCGGAGAGGTTGGCCAAATTATATATTCAGCATGTGTATAGGCTACATGGTTGTCCTGAGCAGGTGCTCAGTGATCGGGGAGTCCAATTTACGGCGCGATTCTGGGAGGCGTTTTTAGATGTTTTGGGGGCGGATCGAAGTCTGACATCTGATATCACCCTTGCTGTAATGGGGGTGTGGAACGTGCGCAAAAGTCGTTAGGAAGTTATTTAAGGATATATACAAATAGGCAGCAGAATGACTGGGTGAGTTTGTTGCCTTATGCTGAGATGGCGTATAATGGTTCAGTGCATTCGTCCACAGGGAGGACGCCGTTTTCGATTGTGTACGGACAGGAAGTGTTGCCATTGCCGCAGTTGCCTGGGCGTGAAGGAGAGCCTGAATCTGAGGGGTGGAGTGTAAGAGCGCAAGCGGAGTGGAAGGAAGTGGTGGAGGCTTTAAGAAAGGCACAGGGGATGTATAAGAGGTATGGAGATAAGAAGAGACAGAAGAGTGAAGATTACCAGGAAGGTGATTTGGTGTGGGTATCCACGCAGAATATGAAATTAAATCTGCCCTCCAAAAAGTTAGGTCCGAAATACCTGGGACCCTTTCAGGTGGCTCAGAGGGTGAATAGGGTGTCTTATTGGTTAACCTTGCCAAAAGGGATGGGCAAGATCCACCCTACGTTTCATTGTAGCCTTTTAAAAAAGTATGTACATCCAGTGATGCCCAAGGATTGAGTATATTTTGTTTCTGCAGGGGGAGGAGGATGAGGTGGAGGAGACCCTTATGTCAGAACTCGAGGTTCTTAGCCTGAGCGAGGCTAAAGGAACTCCGAGTTTGACATGAACGACAGCCCTGCAGTCCATGGGGAATGCCTGGGGATGACGCAATCGCCCAGGAGGGTGCAGAGTCATGGGGAAGTGACGTGGCTCTGTGAGACATTATGCTGAGTCAGCGGAAGATGATGTAAGGCTGACCGGGCGTGACCTTTGGGGACACTATGTGCAGCACTGGGTGGTGCTGAGTCATATGGGTATGATGCAACCCTGACCGGACATTGCGGGTGATGGGAAGGAGGGGTGGTTAGTATATAAGGTGGTACGGGGTGAAAGTGAAAGTGCTTTGGCTTTAAAAGTACTGAACCTCTAATAAAACCCGGTGGATTGACCAGAAGACTCTGAGTGATTCTTGGGCGGAATTGGAGCGGCCTTACAGTGGGGCTTACATCTCTTCACAAAGAAAATGTCCATTCAATATCCAGTGGTGAAAGTGCCTTGTGAACACCTGCAAGGCCACTGGAATGGGTTTGGGTCAATATTTTCTGTAGGCTATCAGGTCTGCTATCATGGGAGATACCTTGGGAAGTCAGACTTGGCCATGGTGGTCCATGCTCTCCTCACATCTAGGTTAGATTACTGCAACACGCTCTACGTGGGGCTGCCTTTGAAGACTGCTCAGAAGCTTCAAATAGTCCAGCGAGAGGCAGCCAGGTTAATAACTGGAGTGGCGTACAGGGAGCACACAACTCCCATGTTACACCAGCTCCGCTGCCTCCCAGTTTGCTACTGAGGAGAATTCAAAGTGCTGGCTTTGGCCTATAAAGCCCTAAATGGCCCCGGCCCAATTTACCTGTCCGAACGCATCTCTCCCTATGATCTTCTATGTGATGAGGTCATGTGATGAGGCCTTCTATGTGATGAGGCCCCCTATGTGATGAGGCCATGCTCTGATCACAGGCGCGTTTTGCAGGAATGGGAGACAGGGCCTTCTCAGTGATTGCCCCTCGGCTATGGGACTCCCTTCCTAATGGGATCAGGTCAGCCCCCTCCCTCTTGTCCTTCAGAAGGATGATAAAAATGTGGCTCTGGGACCAAGCCTTTGGGACTGTGTAATGAGGCGATGATAGGAACTCTTTGTATGCCAACCACATTCTTTTTAGTTGTTGAGACAGTTTCAGCTAGAGAACTGTAATTTCAAGATAAGTGATTTTAATGCTTTTTGTATGTGTATGGTCTAGTATGTTTCAACATTGAATGTTTGCCATTTATATGTTGTGCTCTGCCCTGAGTCCTCTTTGGGGTGAGAAGGGCGGCATATAAATGCTGTAAATAAATACATAAATAAATAATATATTTGACAAAAGGAATTCACTTTATTCAGACTCACATTTAGGGCTATAATACATACTCGTTTTCCAATGCCACTTACGAGCAGATCTCGGCTCTCCCGTGCTGTGTCTGCTTTGTAGGCCAGGATTTTCTCCCTCTCCTCCTTCAGAGGCTCCAGAAACTTCCAAATCTGATCCCGAGGAGGAAAACAAAGTCCTTGGTCACTGCTTTACTTCAAGGTTTAGAATGGTTTCAAAAATCATGTCGTCAACCATAACAGGGAACATCAAAAGCCTCATTTCTGGCAGCTAATCTGGCAGGGAGTTCCACAGTTCCTGAATGCCCGGTTGGGCCAGCATGGCCGGGGAGTATGGCCAGAGCAGCAGCCTCCGAAAAAGATCTGTCTCTGCCTTGCCTTTCTTTCCCCTTCCTAACATTGTAACAAATCCCCCAATAAAGGTTCAATTAACTGTAACTTTCACACTCTCCATAGTGATACATTGTGTCCTTTACTGTCTCCTCTGACTATAAACCAAAAAACCTAACCTTTTCCAGGCCGCGGAACAGTGCGGGCCTGCCCGGGATGCCTTTGTGGCGTCTCGGGGAGGCCGGGGGTGCGTTCCTTTAAACCACAGATACGGAACCCCTCCTGGTTTCGGTATCCGCAAGTTAACAGATCGACTCTATTTTGGTGTCATATTTTTCCTTGGCTAATTGTAAGCCTTTCTGCTATCTCGGATTTCTCCCTTGGAACTCTCCACCCCTGGAATAAACCTGTTTGTTTAAAGTAATATTTTTTGAAGGAAAACAGCTGATCTGTCCAAAACGCCGGCTCCTGGTCTCTCATCGCCCCTGCTTCTCATCGTTCCCATGGCTGTTCCTGGACATCGTGAGGCCTGAGTCCGTGGGCTCGCTATCCCTAGAAGCTGCATGGAGACAGGCCAGAGACGACCAGCCCAGGAGAGCTTGGGATCTATAGTTTCCCTTCTACCTCCTACGACGAGACTTCTCCTCAGGGCCTGGTTTAAATGGATCTTTCTCTCAACTTCACAAGGACTCTCTAAAGACTCAGCTACAGCAACTTTTCCCTGGTTCTATGACTCCAGCTTATGGAGTATCATAAGCATTTCCCCAAACCCTTATGGACTGTCATAGACTCTTTTCATGAACTTTCCCCCAAACACATGGACTTATCTAAAGGATCCCTCCTTTCTGGAAAGGTTTCCTAGACTTCCCCAGCTCACATGGACCCTTTTCACCCCAAGATTCATCAAAGACCCCTTTTTTCCTTTAGGGAAGACTACATGAACTCTCCCTTGCCATTGATAAATTTGCTAAGGACTTTTCTTTTCCCTTTTAAGGCTTTAGGGACTCTTACTTGTGAATCTAATAAACTGTATATCTCTTTGGTGAGTAGGCAGGGGTAATCAGGATGGTATATTTCCCCATAAACCTCAATGTATTTTCCCCTATGTTTTCCCATGTATGTAATATGAAAATATTATGCCATGTGTATGTGACCACCAGCCTGGGTGAGGCTTGCCAGCTGCATTCTTAGAAAGCCACACCTGAATGGGCCATCAGCGACCCTTTTGCATGACTGTCAACAGGAGCCCACTCTTTGGAAAGAGTTCTTTCCTCTCTTTCCTTTGTCCTATAGATGGTGTCCTCTGAGATTCGCCTCGCCCCTCATCTCTAGGCACAGGGCATATTATATCTATTCATCACCAAGATGCTTTTCCTGGCTTCGGACCCCAGGGCTACGGCAAACTGGAATTCTCTTTGTTTATTTTGAACTCTGTGGAAACCAACCATCAGCTGTTTGAATCAGATCTTGTCCTCAGGAAGATACTGATCTTGGCCAGCAGTTTATTTCCATCTCAAACAAAAGAAACCCCAGGTTAAGAAGCCCAGGGTGCTTGGACACTCAATTTGCATACTGTAATTCAAAGAAAACTCCGGCTCCATTGTTTCACTCAATCTCCCGCCTGCCTCCTCCCATTGGCCAAAATCCAGAAGCGAGGAATTTTCCTGATTGGCCAGAACAGAAGCAGCACTGAATCACCATAGGCTCAGAGGAGCCGGCCGGTGTTTGCCTCACAGCTGGCCGCAACGTTCCATCCAATCAGCACAAAGCTGGCTGGTGAGGGGCGGGCGGTAAATTTGAATTTGACAGATCTGTAACCCTTTAAAAATGGCATGTATTTCCAATGTAACTTTATGTCAGCTTTATGGCATCAAGGAATTTCAGTTGAGTCGACAATAAAGACATCGGTGGCATTCCTTCAACTTCCTTGAGATTCTCATTGGAAAATAACGGGAGGGGGGAGAGACTTACGTCCTGCGAAGCTCACCAAAGTAGCGAACCCTCTTTTTGGGCGCTAGGGCTCTCACCTCTTCTGGGCAGAGCTATCCCAAGTTCCGCTCGATAAGAATTCCACATTTATTTGGAGTTTTGGACAAAGTTGACCACTACTGGCAGCCCTCTCTGCTTTTGTTATACTACTTCCACAGGTTTACTTTATTTGTTTACAAGAGATGATCCATCTGTATTTTGCTGTACGGGCAACATGGCTGCACCTGAATATATTTCTCCTCTATCATAGATGTAGTCATCATCATCAGCATAGTAGTAATGATTATATGCATGCCTTTCCCCATGCAAATATTATTTCATTGTATAATGAGTTACAAGGTGGCTATTGTGGTCATCTCATTCTACTCCATATGTTTATTTGTTCATACCCACATCACTCCTGCCTTCTATCTTCTTTTATTTCTTTACTAGCTTGGGGACCCGGCCCTGCCCGGGTTATTTGTGAAGCGCAGCAGGATGTAGAGTGGGTCATGGGGGCTCTGTGTGCCAAGTTTGGTCTTGATCCATCATTATTGGGAGAAGCAGTGGTATCATGAAATTAATGAAGGTAGTGCAAGTCCCATCATCTCTGGTCCCCCCCCCCCCAAGTGTAGTAGGATGTAGATTGGGTCATGGGGGCTCTGTGTGCTAAGTTTGGTCTGTATTGGTGAATGGATGAGGGATGCATTGTTTTTCGGAAGTGAGTGAAGGTACTTCAAGTCCCATCATCCGTGGTCCGTCTTACAGTAAACTGCACCAGGCTGTAGAGTGGGTCATGAGGGCTCTGTGTGCCAGATTTGGTGTTGATCAGTCATTGGATTAGGTTTGTAGCAGGATTGGGAAGTGAGGGAAGGTACTGCAAGTCCCATCATCCATGTTCTGTCCCCCTCCAAACTTCAGTAGGATGTAGAGTGGGTCACTGGGGCTCTGTGTGCCAAGTGTGGACTTTCTCGGTGTTTTTTGGGGGCCACAGTGGTCTGTGGGAACAGAGGGGTGTGAAAATACTAAAAATTCCATCATCCATTGTCAGTCCTCCCCCGAACCTCACCAGGACGTGAAGGCAGTCATGGGGGTTATGTGTGCCAAGTTTGGTCTCAATCAGTAATTGGATGAGGGTCGCAGCAGACTTGGGAAGTAAGTAGAGGTACTTCAAGTCCCATCATCCATGGTCCACCCTCCTCCGAACTGCACCAGAATGTAGAGTGGGTCATGAGGGCTCTGTGTGGCAAGTTTGGTGTTGATCAATCATAGGATTAGGTTTGTAGCAGTCTTGGAAAGTGAGGGAAGGTACTGCAAGACCCATCATCCATGTTCTGTCCCCTCCAAACTTCAGTAGGATGGACTGGGTCACTGGGGCTCTGTGTGCCAAGTGTGGTCTTTATCAGTGTTTGTTAGGGGCCACAGTGGTCTGTGGGAACAGAGGGTGTAAAAGTACTACAAATCCCATCATCCATTGTCAGTCCTCCCCAAACCTCACCAGGACATGAAGGCAGTCATGGGGGTTATGTGTGCCAAGTTTGGTCTCGATCAGTGATTGGATGAGGGTTGCAGCGGACTTGGGAAGTGAGTAGAGGCACTTCAAGTCCCATCATCCATGGTCCACCTTCCTCCGAACTGCACCAGGACGTAGAGTGGGTCATGGGGGCTGTGTGTGCTGAGTGTGGTCTGTATTGGTCCTTTTTGGTGGCCTCAGTGGTCTGTGGGAACCAAAGTGTTGGAAAGTACTACAAATCCCATAATCCGTGGGTCATGTCCCCCGACCCGCCAGGACGTAAAGGGGGTTAGGGGGGTTATGTGTACCAAGTTTGGTGCAGGTCCATCACCCGCGCTGGTCGCTGTGGCCTGTGAAAGTGGCTGCCACATATCCGCCCTGGCCTGTGAAAGTGGCTGCCACATATCCGCCCTGGCCTGTGAAAGTGGCTGCCACATATCCGCCCTGGCCTGTGAAAGTGGCTGCCACATATCCACCCTGGCCTGTGAAAGTGGCTGCCACATATCCGCCCTGGCCTGTGAAAGTGGCTGCCACATATCCGCCCTGGCCTGTGAAAGTGGCTGCCACATATCCGCCCTGGCCTGTGAAAGTGGCTGCTTCCGCCCTTCTGCCCTCCCGCCCTCCGCATACACACATACAAACATTCCGTTTTATAAAGGTATACAGATTTAAAGCCTAGAACTTTTGGAGATGGCTAAATTTTTGTTCAGGCTTGAGCTATGCAAACCGACAGTTTGAAGAGAGAAGCAGACAAAAACAGACCGATCAGCTGTTTCTCCGGCATCACTATTACGCAATTCTTCCCAATGTTTAGGGATTATTTTAACCTGTTGCTCAAGTTTCATGGTGCAGCTACACTATAGAATTAACACACTTAAACCAAACTTTAACTGCCAGGGGACTTTGGATTTGTAGTTTGGTAAGGCACTGGCACACTTTGGCAAAAATGCAAAAGGCCTTGTACAAATGCAACTACCATGGTATGTAGCATTGAGCCATGACAGTTAAAGTGCAAAAGAACCGCATTACTTCTACAATTCAGATGCATTCTGGATACCTAAAAACCTCAGGGTCTGGGGAAATATTGAATTGCTAGCCACAGACCTGTTTGTGAGGTGAAGATTTACCACAACGCCTCTTTAGGAGTCCCTATTTTACCTCCTCATACCTTGTACTCCGTTGCTGCCTCCTCCAAAGGGATCACCTGGTGCTTTTCGTGCTCCTTCGACCTGTCGCAGACAACACAGATGGGGGCTTTGTCGTCCTTGCAGAAGAGCTTCAGGGGCTCCTGGTGCCTCTGGCAGACTGTCCCCTTCTCTTCTGCCTTCTGGCTCTCCAGTTCCTTGGCGATCTCCACCAGGTTCGCCAGCTGCCTATTTGGCTTGGTGTCCTCTTCCTCCACTTCCTCCCTGCACTGTGGGCAGGACTCCTCTTCCTCCTCCCAGCATTGATCCAGGCAGGCTAGGCAGAAATTGTGCCCACAGGAGATGGTCACAGGTTTCTTGAAATAGTCCAGGCAGATGGGACAGGTCAGTTCCTCGCAGAGCTTCTTCATAGGGTCCCCAGAGGCCATGACTGCCGATGTTGCTCTCCTCCATTCATGAAATCAAGAGAGCAGAGACAAGAAAATGGATACAAAGGGCCATTTTCTAACCTATTTATTGAAAGAACTCGTATAGACCCTAAGGCGGGGGTGCCACGGTGCCTATAATGACTATTTCACCTTCATCATGCCACTAAAAGGGGCAGGTGTAAGGAATGAATGTTTGAATGCATGCAGAAGAGCAGAAGAAAGAGGCCTGAAGAAGAAAATACAACATGGAGTTCGAGCAAAGCTTGATATGGGTCGGACTTGGCAGTCAAAGCGAGGAGGCAGTAAGGCATAGCTGAACAACAAGGAGAATAAGGTGTGCGACCAAGCATGGAAGGAGTGCAAGGAGTATGCAGGAGGTACCCCATAAGTCATATGGCCTGGAAAGAGGATGTCCTGAACTGAACGGACTTGAAATAACAGAACAGAATGTTTAAGTAAAATGGATGTTGGCCTATAAATGCAGGGGACCCCAAGAACATGCACGCTTCCTGATCCACGGCAACAGAGCGTCCGCACCTTCTCAGAGGAAAGCTGATCATCTTCGTCTGGAGAAGGCCTGAGTGTGTGTGCATGTGTGAATGTATGTGTGTATGAGAGCTCTCCCTTGATGTGATACTGATATGATTTTGTGATGATTGTATTTCAATAAATGTTACACGAATAGTGATAAAACCAAATTTGGTCTCTAAAGTGCCTCATTGGTCTAAACTACCTTACTACTCTCTGTACAAAACACTCTGTACAAAACACTCTGTACAAAACAACACGAACCTCTTTGGGTTCATAACACAGGCGTCGGCCTAGTCCTTTTCCCCACTTTCCCACCAGGCTGGCCAACATATTCTCCATTCTCTTTTCCAGTTCGTTCACAAACAAAACATTCATCTCCTCCGAGAAGTGAACTCCATCGCCTTGTGCATCTGTGGCCATCTGAACACAAGTTCTCCGTGTGGGACTGTCCAGCCCCCACTCTGCCCCATGGCATTTCTCATTTCCATTGACCTCTATTTCGGCCAAATTGAGGTTCTTGGGATCTCAATCCCCTCCGCAATTGTGTAACAGTGTGGACCATAGAAACCTAACTCCAGGTCAACATCACCTGATAAAATCAAAATCTTTTGAGGCTTTGAACATGTAAGTAACTCTTCCTGTGTTTCCTTATCTTTTAATCCATTGTGGAATATCGGATATGCAGGATCACTCACTCTGCCCAAAAACTCCCAGTTCCATAACTGGTAGCAATACGAACCGAGTGTTCACCAACTAGCCACTCAACAGCAAGCTGGCTTCAGGAAAGGCAAAAGCTGCACATCACAAATGTTGAACCTGACTCGGCACGTAAAACATGGTTTTGAAAGGCAGATTACAGGAGCTCTCTAATAGATCTATCAGCAGTTCATGACACTGTAAATAATCACCTCCTGAGAAAATGTAGAGGATCACAAAGGATTCCACGTCACCCACTTCATAGGAAATCTGCTACAAGACGGGAGCTTTTTTGTTGAATTCCAGGGCCAGAGAAGTAGATGGCAAAAGGAGAAGAACGGCCTGCTTCGGGGGAGCATGCTTGCTCCATCAATGTTTAACACTTACACCAATGACCAGCCACTGCCAGAAGGGACAGAGAGTTTCATCTATGCTGACAATCGTGCCATCACTGCTCAGGCAGGGAGCTTTGGGATGGTTGAACAGAAGCTCCCCGAAGCTTTAGGTGCCCTTTCTGCCTATTACGGAGAAAACCAGCTGATTCCTAATCCATTGAAGACACAGACATGTGCTTTTCATCTTAAGAACATCTCGAGCTCTGAGGATGACCTGAGAAGGAATCCCACAGGAGCATTGCAGCACACCCAATTACCCAGAAGTTACCCTGAACTGTTCTTTGACCTACAAGAAGCACTGCTTAAATAGCAAGCAAAAAGTGGGCACTAGAAACAATATTATATGAAAGGTGACTGGCACGACTGTGGATCACAACCAGACACAGTTGAAGGCATCTGCCCTTGTGCTTTGCTACTCTGCTGCTGAGTACACATGCCCAGTGTAGAGTACATCTCACCATGGTAAAACAGTAGATGTGGCTCTTAATGAGACATGCCGCATTTTTGAGACATGCCGCATTATCACAGGATGTCTGCACCCTACACCACTGGAGAAATTACACTGTTTAGTCGGTATCACACCACCTGACATCCGCCGGGCATTAACAGCCAATATTGAAAGGACCAAGGCAATTACATCTCTGAACCATCCCCTGTTCAGATATCAGCCAGCACGCCAATGCCTTAAATCAAGAAATAGCTTTTAAAGATCTACAGAGATACCCGCAGGAACACCTCAGCAAGTGAGAGTCCAAAAGTGGCAGGCCAAACCCGGAACCTCACTCCATAGCTGATACCAAATGAGAGACTCCCTTCTGGGCACACAGAAGACTGAACAACTAGGAAGGCGCTGAACAGACTGCACTCTTGACACGAGATGCAGAACCAACCTCAAGAAATGGGGCCACAAAGTGCAGTCCACGACATGCGTGTGTGGAGAAGAGCAAACCACAGACCACCTACTTCAATGCAGCCTGAGCTCTGCCACATGCACAATGGAGGACGTACTTATAGCAACACCAAAGGCACTCCAAGTGGCCATCTACGGGTGAAAGGACATTTAATAGAAGGCCAAGTTTATAAACTTTGTGTGTGCGTTTTTAAAGAAAACATTAAAACTGCCTCCTTGGTTTGCTCCTGAGAAGAAAAATAAATAAATAAATAATTAGGGTCCTTTAGGAGTTAATTGGAGGTTTCCCTGATTGTAACAGGCATTCCCTTGATTCATACTGTCTGACTGATCCCAGATCTGGGGGTTGTTGCCCCCCTTTGAACAGTTATGAAAGGAATGCGGACCTTTGCGTAGTGAACGTTTGTGCTGAAACCGGCACATCCTTCTACTGCAATTTCCTTGAATCTCAAATTCCCAATGTGCCGTCGCACCCCTTCTATATGCTATCCCCCAGGAAGCAATCAGCCAGGCTTTGGAGCTGCAAGGCCATTCAATGCTATTCCAGAGATATATAAACCTTGCTTTGCTACTTTCCAACAGACCTCACAACCTCAGAGGATGTCTGCCAAAAATGTGGGAGACCCTTCTTCTGTTCCCTCTGACTCTTTCTGGAAGCCATACAATGCTAGGAAGAATAAAAATCAGGGGAAAGAAGTGGATCCTGAAGTGACCTGGGCCCTGATGGCCCTGTTCTGCCAGGCGCCATGAAAAGGAGAAGTGCAATGGCACAAAAGGGTTGATCCTGAATGGATCCTGACCCTGTTTAATCTGCTCTGTTTCCATGGTATTTCCTGTGTGGTTATACGTTTCTATCCCCCTTGTTGAACCACTGACACTTTACCAGTTCGCATAGTGGCTTCCTTCCCCCCTCCAGAATGAGCCTGTTGCCACTTGGTGGTTGCTTATTGTTGTTACTCTGTTTTGTGCTATTTTACTCTGTAATGTGTTATTGTTCTGCTTTTAACTGTGTGTTACCTGGGCTTGGCCCTTCGGGGAGATGGAGGTGGGGAGAAAAACAATCTCCTTCTTCTTCAGGCTTCAATCAGAATCACACAAAATGGCCCCCAAACTGCCAGGCAGGCTTCTTGCTGCTGACCAAGAGAAACAAAATGGCCACCCTTCCAAGCAAAGCTATGAAGAACAAAATGGCCGCTCTACTATCAGGCAGGCTTCTTGCTTGGAGTCCATGATTTGACCCAGAAAGGCTTAGTGCCTCAGGAAGGCTCAGTGCCTCATTAAGATATACTTCTGTTATATTTGATCCTCAACACATCACATCAAAGCAACAGGAATCATCCCCAGTCTTTGATGAAGCTGTTACCAGCGAAACGATTTCAGCGCAGGTATTAAAGGGGAAATTGATGCTTTAACAGAAGAAATGTCAGGGAAAGGTGCTGCTTTAGAATAGAAACGTAGTAGCAGAGTAAAGAGATAGTTTGCCAGCAACAGTGACGAAAATAATCTACTCTGATTGGTCCACACAAGCACAGGCTGTGATTAGCCCAGAGAACATCATGTGCCTCTAGATTGAAGCAGCAAATTGGGAGTTATAGAACTCCAAGGGGCAGGTTACCTTACCCAAAAACGGCGGTGCGGTCGTGCGGGTGGCAGGGGTGAGGAATGGACACGACAACTGTACTTAAAGATGAAATCAAAGGTTTATTTCTCACCAGCTGGCGGGCTTGCCGCAGAAATCACCTGCAAGGGGCAAACGACCCCGGTCTTCCTTAACACAAAGCTTTTATTCCTTTAATGGCTGCCTTTGCAAAAGCCAGCCCTTCTTCACAAGCATTTCACAAACATCATTGGCTGGTGTCACAGATCATTTCATTAATCCAATAAAACATAGCATTTTCATTTGCATCATAGCTTAATCCCCTCCTATTTGTTAATAGCATTCCCATTAGCATCAATCTCCTCCTACTTGTTAGAACAAAGAACATTTCATCTCACATGCATATTATCAGCACTGGCCAGTGACCTTGTTCCGCTTTGCAACAATTCTACAGAAACTTTTGCTTCTGCCTCTTTCTCTTTCAGCAAAGGAGGGGGCAGAATCCCTCGGCTCATGCGCAGTTCTTATCCATTTAGCATTAAGGTAAAAAGCCTCGTCGCACTGCTTTTAACCAATCCATATCTATGTTAGCACGGGATGTGCTCTAGCTAATCGCTGCCACTGCTAGAAGCACCAATCACATTCTAGCATTCACGGAGCTTGTGCCTGACTAATTCTTGGCACTGAAACCCACTTTTCTAGGCTACACGTGTGTAGCATGACTTTCTGAGTGTACCTCTGCACAGAAATGCACCAAATCTGCTTTAAGATAAGCCATGTGTGTTTGTTTACAAAGTTAGCAATTGGGTTAGGGAACGCGCATGGCAAATGAGGTTTCCACTTGGCAGGCTTCCGGTGGGAACTGGGTAGCAAAAGTATCGATTCAAGTACAGTCTGCACGTAGGCAGATAATATAGAAGAGAGATGAAAATTTACACTGCGCAACGTTTGTCAGCAAATAGGATTGAGATGCTAAGAATGCTGTGTTTAATTGGGTAGAGTAATAGGGGTTCATGAATGCTAGCCAATAACAATGCATGAAGAAGGGAGGGACTGAAATATTGTCGCCATTGTTTGTATAAAATCTGTGTACTGGGAAAGATCGGGGTTCTGTCCTCCAGCAGCATTGTTCTGCAAAGAGGGCAGGCCCATCAGCTGATGTCATGCAAATAAAGCTGGTTTCCTGAATCGCAGTAAAATTGTCGCGTCATCCGTCCTTGCGCTCGCTAGCAACAGCAGCCTAGCACAAAAGGTATTTGCCTTGGGAGTTCTGGGACTCCAGATTACCGCTACAGTATTGACGCGATCGTCAGACCGCAATGAGCCTACTTTGAACTATTATTATTATTTACCCAAGATTGACATAATTGTGAATATTGCAGTAATGGACTATGGGACTCATGAGATGGGACTGATGCAGAATGTGTTGAATTTATGTAATTGAATGAATATCAATGAGTTATTGTGAATATCAATGAATTATTGTACTGATCACTGCATGAAATTACTGATGTGTATGCTTACCCGATTGCGGGCAAAACATTATGATGATAAGAATGATTTGATACTTTTATGAGTATATAGATTATCATACAATATATTATTTGAAACTGCTATTTGCTGACTGGATAGTCTTTAAGTTCCTCCCTACTAGGACTTTGCTGTGCGGCTAGGCCCAAAATCAAAATGGCTGCCCTATGCAATGTTAATGGGGCCCAAACAGGGGGAGCAACAGAAGGAAGGCTCTCTGAAAGGGGGAGCGGAAGAGAGAAACCACTGGATCTCTCTCCCACTGGGGTTTAGTCAGCAGGGGCAACAGGAGCAGCAAAACAAGGCCCAATGGCTGCCCTGTGCAGTGCAAGTGGGGCCCAAACAGGGGGAGCAAGGAGAGGAAGCACCAAAGGCTCTCTGAGAAGGCGACCAGAAGAGGCAAACCAAGGGGGCTGCAACTGGGGCTGAATCAGCAGGGGGCAACTAGGACAGCCAATCAGGGGGCCCACCCTCAGGCAGTTGACTTTCTCCCCAAAACAGGCCCTCCCCCCGGAGCAGTGGGCACCCTGCTGAAAGGCCCCCAAAAGGCCTTTTTGAGGGGCCCTGGTACCGCTGAGGGCGAGCCTAGAGCCCCTTGGGGGGGGGGGGCAGAGGAGGCCCTCCAAGGAAGCCAAGGCCAAGCAAAGAGGGGCTCCCCCCCTGCCCAGCACCACTACCCTGGTCAAAGGAGGGGGCCGGTCTCTCTCCAGCAGCCTCCTGGGCGCGTGCAGAGAGTGAGGGAAGGCGCGCAAGAGGATTGGGGGTTCCAAACCCAAAATCCTGTTTTGAAGCTAATTGTTTATCATGGTTGAGTGAGTGGTGCAAATTGGAAAATTATAAATTATTAAATCCAGAAGGGTTTGACTTGAAATTTGGTTTTCACGGATATATGTGTTATAATAAAAATAGGTGCTGACGCAAATTTCAAAAACCATTACTGTATATAAGAAGGACACGAATTAAAATTTGGATCAAATATTATAAGAAATTATATTTTAAAAATACACCCATGTGGTTATCTCCAAATGAAGCCTTCGAGATAAGACAACTAGAAGATATTAAATGGACAACGTACAAGGATTTATTATGTTGGAGTGGACAAAAATATACCTTGAAAACCAGACAACAATTAGAAAACGAGAATAATGAAATTAACTGGTTTCCTTATTTCCAGATTAGAGAAAGATTTAAAGAAGATGAAAAAATTGGATTTGAAAATCAATATAATGAAATGGAAAATATATTACTACCGTGTGTCCCCGATAGTAAGACACCCCCGATTGTAAGACGTATCGGGGGTGTCAGGGGGGTCGGCTAATATAAGCCGTACCCCGAAAGTAAGCCGTACCTCGTCGCCGCGCCGCCGCCGCCGCCGCCGCAACGGGCCATCGGCCGCGGCACACCTCCGCGCACCTTTCTGCCAGGCCTCCAAGGAAGGGAGGGGAAGAGGCCAGGGCGTGGCGAAAGCAGCGCCGCGTCAGAGTGACGCGGCGCCGCTTCGCCACGCCTCTGGCTCTTCCCCTCCCTTCTTTCGTCAAGGAAAAGCTGCGCCGCGGAGGTGTGCCGCGGCCGATGGGGCCGGTTGCGGCGGCGGCAGCGTGACGGTGGCAACGGCGGCGGCGGCGGCGTGGCGATGGGGTAGGTCTTAGTGTATATAAGACGTACCCCGAAAGTAAGACGTAGGGGGACTTTTCAGGGGGAAAAGAAAGTAAGACGCTGTCTTACTTTCGGGGAAACACGGGTAGGTAAAGACAAATAATTAGTAGGAAAATTATATACTGAGATGGGAAAATGAAGAAGATCAATTTAGAGAACGTATGAAAACATGGTCAAGAAATATTGGATATAAAATAAATATAAAATAAATTTAGATACATGGAAAACTATTTGGAAAAAGAATATAAATATATCCTACTGCTACAATTTTAAAGAAAATTGGATCAAATTGATTTATAGAGGGTATCTCGCCCCAGCTAGATGAGCCAAAATATATAAGAGGACAAAACCGAATTTCTGGAACTGTAAGGAAAAGAAATGAATTATATGAGAAGGTGAAGGAATTCAAGAAGATTTAGCGAAAGGAAATCTTCGCTCTCGAAAGGATACGTTAGATAGATATGGAGACCGCGTTAACCCCATACTTCTGAGCACTACTCATATCGACTAGTTCTCTGGATAATTTCACATCACTCTTTATTACTCATTCTTTTTATTCTCTTGGTGGATACCTGTCTCACAGAGGGAAGTCAGAAAGATTGCTATATACCCTTTCTTTCTTATATGCTTTTTTCTTGTTTTTTTCTTTTTCCTTTCTCAATTTGTTTCAATGTATACTAATTAGGGCTATTATCGAATTTCGGATACGCCCGAATTTCGGAAGTTTTTCAGATACTTCCGAATTTTTAAAGCAATTTCGAGAGCAGCCCTCCAAACAGGAATTCCGAAATTCGAATTCCAAATTTCGGAATTCCGAATTTTTGATGTCATTTCCAAATGTTCTTGCTGATTGCTCATTGGCTGATAGCTAACAGCTGACTCTCCATTCTGCTGGGTTTTCTTTGCCCATTTTTGAAAGCGGATGCCATTTTTGAAGACCTCCAAATCAATTCTGAAATTTATCAGAATTTTTTCGAACGTCTAAATAAGTTTTGGCGTTGTAGTTCACCTACATCCAGAGAGCACTGTGGACTCAAACAATGATGGATCTGGACGAAACTTGGCACAAATACTCAATATGCCCAAATGTGAACATTGGTGGGGTGTGGGCAAAATAGACCTTGACTTTTTGGAATTGTAGTTGCTGGGATTTATAGTTCATCTGCAATCAAAGAGCATTCTGAAACCCCACCAAGAATAGAACTGGGTCTACAGAGAACCCCCATGACCAACAGAAAATACTGTGTTTTCGGAAGGTCTTCGGCAACCCCTCTGACATCACCTCGTGACCGGCCCAGGGGTCCCGACCCCCAGGTTGAGAAACTATGGTCTAGATAGACTATGTAACTGAGAGGAAATAGAGACATCACAGAATCCTCGTTTCTTCGAAGGGCAACAAAGGGAAAAGACTCAAAGACTACAGTCTGCATTCAAACTCTGACTCAAAAGCTTAGAGAGAGGCTGAGCACAGAGGTCTCTTTTGTGGGACTCAAAACCAAGGGCATGCAACCTGAGAACGATCACGTTATTTATTTCTCATTTCAGAAGCAAACCTAGACTACGGTTTTCTGTATTTAAAAGAAAAAGTTTTAAAACTTGGCATTCTACTCAAGCAGGTCCTCCATTGTGCATTTGGCAGGGCCCAGGCTGCATTGCACTAGGTGGTCTGTGCAATGCTCTTCTCTACACTCACATGTTGTGGACTCCACTTTGTGGCCCCATTTCTTAAGGCTGGCTCTGCATCTTGTGGTGCCAGAGCACAATCTGTTCAGCACCTTCCAAGTTGCCCAGGAGGGAGTCTCTCTTTGGTATCAGCCATCGAGTGAGGGTCTGGGATTTAGCCTGCCACTTTTGGACTCTCACTTGCTGAGGAGTTTCTGTGAGTACCTCTGTAGATCTTAGAAAACTATCTTTTCATTTGAGGCGTTGGCGTGCTGGCTGATATCCGAACAGGGGATAGTTTGGAGATGTCGCTGGCTTGGTCTTTTCATTACTGGCTGCCACTTCCCGACTGATGTCAGGTGGTGTGATATCGACTAAACAGATCGCTCTAGATAATCAAATCTCCTGAATTCCAACATATTTATTTATCAAATCACAGACATCCCATCTCCTATCCTGTAAGCTCAGGTCACACTAATCATTTAATGCAGTTTAAAAGCAGTGTTGAATAAAGTGGGTTTTCTGCACATTTTCAGCTGTTTTCCATAGGTTTTCATGGGAGTTTGTGGTCTTGCTGCCACAGTTTGAAGGTACTTATGGCCTGCGTTCAATGGTCAGTGGAGATGGGGGCTTGCTGCATTTCAGACTTTGTACATGTGAAATAAAGCCTCACTGAAAAACTATATTTGTATGCAGTATTGATATGAAGCCAAAATCGGCACTCAGCAAGGTTGCATCTACACTGCAGAATTAGGATATTTTGAGACACTCTAGTATTGCCACAGCTCACTACTACAGAGTACTGGCATTTGTAGTTTGATGAGCTACCAACACTCATTGAGAAGGCTAAAACTACAACTCTCATAATCCCATATTATTGATCGATGGCACTTAAAGTAGGTTACGAGATACTTTGGAGATGGGACCCAGGTCTAAACACAAAATTTATTTGTTTATTTATTTATTTATTTATTTATAGTATTTTTATCTCGCCTTCCTCAGCCCGAAGGAGACCAAGGCCAATAGAGCTTGCTTACCTGTAACCGCAGTTTCCCGAGTGGCAGGTAAGCCACTGCCTCTGTTCTTCCGATCCGCCGCTCTGTCAGCAGCAAAAGGGCCTTCTCTTCCATGAGCGTATTGGACTCACCTGGACTGAACGTGGCTGACTAATCTTAACCCTCTCCCCCTGACTTTGTCATTCTCGGAGTGAGCGGTGCCCCACCTCACCTGCTACTTAGACTCACCAGGGGAGAGTGGGCGGGGCCAACCGCCAAGGTTTTCTAATCTGTCTAGAAGGTTCCAAAGCTGTCTGCTCAGGCGCAGAAACTACCATATGTGCGATTCACAGTTGATCACGATAGAAAAAATACACATTAGCAACAATTGGATGCCACAACATACATAAATACCGATTTAAAACATGTGAACCTAGCATAATAAAAATCCATATAAAACTATGATCATCAATATCTTCCTGTAAGGTCGCTCCAATATCTTGAAGAATCACGCAGAGTCCTCTGGTCGGTCCAACAAGTTTTATTAAAGGATCAATACTTTTAAAGTCAAAGCACCTTTCCTTCACCCACACTTCACTTATATACTAAACCCCCTCCCCTCCCTTCACCGGCAATGTCCAGGAAAGTTGCATCACTTCCCTCTGACTCAGCAGAACCCCAGGAGATTACATCATCCCATGAGCCAGCAATCCCTCCCAGGCCTACATCATCCACCGCTGCTCAGCCAGCGTTTGTTTTGGCTACGTCAGATTGCGAGTCCCGCGGGCTCCCCAAGGCCACGGGGATCCACATCTGACATCTTCCAGTTAAACTCTTATCCATTAGCTTCATTAGCTATATTAATGCCCCATATACACCTTCTACGCATAGCCTGAAGGTAACTTTGTATGCAAGGTTTTAAATAATGTTGTGCCTGAAACAAAGTTGGCGTACATTGAATCCTCCGATAGCAAAGATGTCACTATCCACTCACCTTTGTGGATACGTTTGAATTTTAGAGTATTTCGTATTTCCTGATAAGAGGTGCTCAATTAATGTATCTCCATGCCCATGATTCCCAGCACTGTGCGTGTGTGTGATCTGAAAGCATTTGGAAGGCCACCTGTTCCACTGGAAAGCAATAGCGTCGCTCTCTCAGCTGCCCATAGGAACAACTTTCTAGTATTTTGGATTGTGGAATTTCAGATCTGGATCTGTATTTGGCTGCTGTCTCACATGAACAGTTCCGCAAGTATCTCTATAGAAACATACAAAATGTCCCCTGGGCTGTAAAAAGCTTGTCGTCGACTCCCTCCTCCCCCAAAATGGAACCCCAACCAGGGCTCAGATGGATGATCTAAGGAGGCACCCTGGCTGCCAGTCCAAAATTCTCTGAAAATCAAGCAGGGCCATTTCTCCAGGTTTCATGTTCCTTGATTCATGTTTGGATAATGCTGCTGCGTTTGGTGGTCCCTGTGTGGACTTGTCCACAACTGCACGATATATGATAGACTCCTGCAGTTGTGAGGACATACCACAGATGATGGGACTTGCAGTACCTTCACTCACTTCCTGAAAACAATGCGACCTTCATCCAATGACCAATACAGACCAAACTTGGCACACAGATACACCTTATTATATGCATAGCCTGAAGGTCATTTCATATGCAAGATTTTGAATCATGGTTTGCCTCGAACAAAGTTGGTGTACCCTGACCCCCCGGAACCTAACCCTGAACCCTCTGAAAGCGAAAATGTCAGTTTAATAAACGCTAGTTTATTCTACACTATATACCAATTACAAACCGTAAATGAATGTACTTTTGAACCAATGAGATTGCGGATTGTAATTTGCATCAATCGGAGCACATGCCCACTCTGTGTAATGACTGCAAATGTGTATAAAATATCCACGCTTGTGACTGGGAGGCACGTCAGATGGGAGATTGCACGGAGTGCCCAGCATCCACTTTGGCCATTGCTGAATAAAGCTATTTCTGATCCTGCCTTCATCCTCGCATGTTTCCAATGGATCAATCAGTGCTCAGGCACACCGGGAGACCTGAGATTTTGGACAAGTAGGACCTTTGCATTGATCCTCCACGCATGAAACAAGCGATACTCAAACATTACCAAAACAAGTATTTTACTATATAGAGTGAAAAATGCCAGATGTCCAAGCTGCGCTCAGAAAGCAAAGAAACACAAGGGATGCTATTGAAACATACTTACATCTCTGGGAAACGCCGGTAAAGGGAGGGGCGAATAGACTTACTACTGAATTCCAATAAATGGAGTTCTTTTTTTATATATATATATAGATTTTTATTGGTTTTTCCAGGGGGTAGGGGTGGGAAAAGGTATGAAACAATACATAGACATGTGAAAAACACGAATCCAAGCATGTTTACACCTATTACTGGGGTTGGGGTTAGGGAAAGGGGGTGGGGGGTGAAGATGGGGGTCAGGGGGTGGGAAAGGTATGGGTAGTGTTGGTGACTTCCCAAGGGGATTGCCTAAGGGGGGGCATTTTGGTATAATTAACTTTTTGTACATGAAAGTTGTTTTGAAAGGCATTCATTAAATTTCATTTAAGTCCATTCTGATGTTATATCCTTCCTTTTGAAGGTACGTCCCGAAGTTCTTCCAGGTCATTTCTTTTTTTCTCTTTCCTCCGTTGTTTATCCTCTGTCCGAGGGAGTCCATTTGTATCATGTCCATTGTTTTTAGCACCCACTCTTCTACCTTTGGTATTTCCTTTGTTCTCCAATGTCTGGCCAGTGTTATTCGTGCACATGTTGTTAGGAAGAAGAAGAGTCTGTCCTGGTTTTGGTCGAATCCCTTCCCCGTCATGCCTAATAGATATTCCTGCGGGCCAAAGACAATTTTTCCCCCCAGTATCTTTTGTATTTCACTGTGGATATTTTCCCAGTATTTTTTGACTCTTTTGCAGTGCCACCACTGGTGTATGAAAGTTCCCACCTCTTTGTTACACTTCCAACATCTGTTGGATGCATGACTGTCAAATTTTGCTATTTTTGAGGGGTATAAATACCAACGGTACTGCATTTTGTACCAATTTTCAACTAATTCTATTGCAGGACTATATTTAATTTTTTTGTGCCAGATTTCTTCCCATTGATATGTTGAGATGGAGTGCCCTATGTCTTGTGCCCATTTGATTTGACATTCCTTAATTTGTTCCTCTTCCATTTTCCATCTCAGAAGAATTTTATAGATCTTACTGATATTTTTGGTCGTTTTTTTAACTATGGGTTCCCATGTGAGATCCTCCATATAATCTGTTTTTTTGTCTTTACTGAATCTATCGTGCACCTGGTGGTACTGCAGCCAAGTCATCCCGGGGGATTTTTGTCTAATTTCATCTAGTGTTTTTAATTCTGTAGCGCCTGGGTTGGTTTTTTTCAATAGTTGTTTGTAGGTTAGCCACCACTTAGGGTCTGCCAATTCTTTCCTGTGTCCCGCCTCTAACGGTGATACCCACAACGGTATCCGGGGAAAGAGCCTGTTTTTATGTCGCTCCCAAGTTTTGATCAGCGCAGCTCTTATAACATGCCGATTGAAATTCTTTTCTGTCCTTTCCTTCCCATATATTAGGTAGGCATGCCACCCTGTACGGAGGTTGTGACCCTCAAGTGTGGCGATCTGGGAGTTTTGGGGAAAAGCCCATTCCTTAATTGCTGTGAGATTACATGCCTCATAGTAGCATCTAATGTCTGGTAGTCCCAATCCTCCTCTCCCCCTCTCATCCGACATCAGTTTTAAGCTTATTCTTGGTTTTTTATTCTTCCATATAAAACCTCTAATATCTCTGTCCCATTTTTTAAATAGAAAGTCATTTCTGATGATTGGGATGGTTTGGAAGAGGAAGAGGAGCCTTGGGAGTACCGACATTTTTATTGTTGCAATCCTTCCTAGAAGGGAGATATTTTTATATTTCCAAGATTCAAGATCTTTCGCTACTTCTTTCCAGAGTTGTTCATAATTGTTTTTTAATAGTTGGGTGTTATTCGGGGTCAGGGTAATTCCCAGGTACTTGATTTTGGTTGTCACCGCGATACCCGATATTAATTGTAGTTGTTCTTTTTCCTTTTTGCTTAAATTCTTTGTGAGAAATTTTGTTTTCCCTGTATTTATTTTAAAGCCGGCTTTTGTTCCAAACTTTTCGAGTTTGCTCATCCACTTTTTTATATTTTTTATTGGGTCTTCAACTATACACACCAAATCATCTGCGTACACCCTTAATTTAATAGTATCCTTCATTATTTGGATGCCCTTAAGTTCTCTATCCATGTTTATATCTCTTACCAGCGTCTCCATTACTAGAATGAAGAGGAGTGGTGAGAGAGGGCAACCTTGTCTAACTCCCCTGTTTATTTGGAAAGGTTTTCTGCTGGTGTGTCCGTTTATTATTGTGGTTGCAGTTTGTTTTCGATACATTGTTGCTACTATTTTTTGAAAATAATACCCCATATCCAATTCTTTTGTAAGGCATTTAATGTAGTCCCAACTAATTGAGTCAAATGCCTTCTCGGCATCGACAAATAATAATGCTGCCTTTTTTTCATTGTGGGTCTCATAATATTCTATAATATCAATTAATGCTCTGGTGTTTTCTTTTAGCTGTCTTCCCGGGATGAAGCCTTTCTGATCTTGTGATGCCCAATCTTTCAGGAAGATCTTAATCCTTTCTGCCATAATTGTGGCAAATATTTTGTAATCTAAGTTGAGCAAGGAAATCGGCCTGTAGTTTTTAGGGTCATCTGTATCTCCTTTCTCCTTATATATCAAGGTGATATTGGCCATTTCCCACGTTGGGGGGGCTTCCTTCCCTTCTCTAATTCCATTGAATATTTGCAGTAATCTGGGGATCAGCTCTGATTTGTACGTTTTATAGAAGATGGCCGTAAAGCCATCCGGGCCTGGGGCTTTATTATTCTTTTGCGCATCAATGCTTTTATCGATTTCTATAGTTGTAATAGGGTCATTTAGGAGTTTTCTCTGTGCTTCCGTTAGTTTTGGGATTTTCAATTCAGTAATGTGCTCTATTATTGACTCCTTAGATGTATTTTCTCTTTTATAGAGGTTATAGTAGAACTTATTAAAGGCCTCCTCTATTTTCTCCTCTGTGGTTAGAGTCTGGCCATCATATTTTATTTTGGTTATATAGTTTCGTGCTCTTTTATCTTGTATCTTTTTTGAGAGCCATCTTCCTATCTTATTGGCATTCTGGTAATGATTTGCTTTTATGTATTTTAGCTTTGTCTCTACATTTTCTGTTTGGAGGAGTTGAAGCTGTTTTCTCAATGATTCTATTTGCCTCAGTATTTTTTTCCCCCCGGATTTTCTTTTAGCTATTGCTTCCTTTATGGTCAGTTCTTTTATTATCTCTTCCTCTTTTTTTTTCCGTTGTTTATTCTTCCTACTATTTAGCTGGATTAAATACCCTCTAATGACCGCTTTCATCGAATCCCATTGATTTATTTTACTCGTGTCTTCCCCTTGGTTTATTTCCCAATATTCTTGTAGTAGGGATCCTATCCATTTAATGTCCTCATTTTTCCTCAGTAAACTATCCTTTAATCTCCATTTGAATTCTTTTTTCCCACTCTTAAGGCTCATTTCCATTGGGTTATGATCTGAGAATAGGTTTGGGAGTATTTCTATTCTGCCTATTTTTGTTATCAATGTTTTGGAGGTCCAGATCATATCTAGGCGAGCCCATGTCTTGTGTCTTGCCGATAGGTGTGTATAGTTTCTTTCATCCCCTTTATGATGTCGCCAAGCGTCCACCAGATTAAGGTTTCTTAATTCATGTAGGAATTTCTGTGGGAGTTGACTACTTTTATTTATTTTTTTTGCCTTCAAATGAGTTTTGTCTATTAGAGGGTCCACTATCCCATTGAAATCCCCCAGGATAATCAATTCGTCATATTTCTGGTTTTTAACCTGTCTTTTTAACTCTTTCATAAATTTCATTTTTGGACCGTTTGGGCAATAGACATTACATATCAAAAAATTTAAATCATTTATTTCCACATAAATCCCCAAATATCTCCCCTCCATGTCTTTGAAGGCCAGGTTAGACTTTATTTTTGAATTAACATATGTAGCAACTCCTCGTTTTTTCCCCTCCCCCACTGAATAAAACAATTTCCCAAGTTTTGGTTGTTCCAAAAGTCTCACATGTTTACTCGCTATATGTACTTCTTGTAAGGCTATAACATCGTAATTTTTCCCTTTTAGGTATTCAATTGTTCGTCTTCTCTTTGGGGGGGAGTTCCACCCATTGATGTTATTTGAGTAGATCCTCAGCGATGTCATCTAGGAGAGCGTTATCTTTAGAGCCTTCCGGGGTTCCGTCTGTTAACTGCACCAGTTGATAATTTTCAGGTGAAAATTTCCTCAGTCTTTTTTGGCCTTTTTGTAATTGGAGAGCGGGAGTTCTTAACCACCTTCCCCCAGTGCATACTGGCCCCCTTCTCCCAGTGCATACTGGGAGGAAGGAGTTTGGCCTCCCTCTAACGAGCGAGGTGAAAAGGGGAGGTTCCTGAGGGAGCCTCCCTGCAACTGGGACGTGGCTTCATCCACCGGAAGCCAGCCCCTGTTGCTCACTTCGTGTGAAGACTTCGCAGAAGAAGGAAGCAAGAGGCTCCCTCCCCGACCGCTGAAGAAAACAGGAAGAAAAGCTCAGGTCGGTTCCGGGGGCCTTGGGGCAGAGGGGACCCACTGTTCTCTGCAGCTGGCCCCTCTCCCCCCCCTGCGGGAAGGGGATCCTGGGGGGGGGGGGTTGCTGGCACTTGGCCTTGCCGAGAGGCCACCGGTTTGGGGGTAGCGCTTAGACGCTGCCTCGTATGGCCGCGCGGCCCTGGCTCGGCGGCCTTCCCCAGCGGGCTTCCTGCCCCTGTGGAGGGGGGCCCCTCTTCTTGCCCGGAGGCCACAAGGAGGCCGCCGGGTGCCTGTCCGCGGGGGGGGGGAGCTCCTGCCTGCGGGTGGATTCCTGCGGGGGGGCCCTTTGTTTTGGCCTCCCTCGCCCCCCCCTTTTCTGGGCCTGGTGGCCACGGGGAGGCCGCCGGGCGGCTCGATTCTTGCCCGGCGGCCTCGTGGAGGCTGCCGGGAGGTTTCCTGGGGGGCACGTTGTCTGGCTTCCCGCATCCCCCCTTTTTCCGGGCCTGGCAGCCACCTGGAGGCCGCCAGGTCGCTCGGTTCTTTCTGGAGGCCGCCGGGAGGCTTCCTGGGGGGGGGGCTTTGTTCTGGCTTCCTATGCCCCCCCTTTTTCCGGGCCCGGCCCTGGAGGCTTTCTGGGGGGGCTTTGTTCTGGCTTCCCGAGCCCCCTTTTTTCGGGCCCGGCAGCCACGTGGAGGCCGCCGGGTGACTTGTTTCTTGCCCTGGGGAGGGCTTTGTTCAGGCTTCTGCACCCCTCCCCCCTTTCCGGGTCTGGTGGCCACGCGGAGGCCGCTGGGTGGCTTCCTACTGGGGGGGTGGCCTGGCTGCTTGCCCGGTGGCCACGTGGGGGCCGCCGGGAGGCTCCCCGCGGATGGGGGGCTTCTCTCGGACCCACCCCCTTCCCCCTTTCCCTGTTGGCTTACCACGGGGGGGAGGCTTCCCATGGGGGCGGGCCTTGTTCTGGCTTCCCACCGGGGGGGACGGCCCACTCCCACGTCCTGGCCCACTCCCACGTCTCTTTCCTGGTTCGGGAAGGCTTCTTAGCCTTCGGGGGTGGTTTGTTTTCTTATCTGGCCCTCTCCCACGTGCCCTCCCTGGTTGGTCGAGGGCCTCCCGGGCCTTCGCATCATCAATTAGGTTCCTCAGCTGTTAAACTGATATACCTAGATATCTCTTTGAACTAGGAACGAGCGGATGCAGGGATACCTGGTCTGGTAGCTCTCCATGCTTTCCAGCGAATGGTCTGTAACATTATACTTACATGTAGGATGCTTATTTCTTGCAGGATGGCATCAGGGAAGAACACGGGTGGCCCCAAAGGGAAGGGACCTGCCAAGAAGTCAGGGGCAAAGCGCCCACCACCACCCCCTGGATCGTCGTCTGAAGACAAGGGTTATTCAGGACCTGGCTGCTCTTTTGTCTAGGGTTGAGGGGGTGGAAAGGGCAGTGGGGATAGTGGTACGTGATGCTAGCAAAAAGCTTATGTTTAAACACCTTATGTCTCGGGTGTCATCTATGGAGGCTGTGCAGCAGCACATAACCCAGACCGTCACCCCCCACACCCCCCCAGTCGAGCCAGTAAGCCCACCACTATCATCGCCAGTTCCAGTGCCAGTCCCAATGATCACAGCACTGCCAACTCTAGCCCCAAGGCTAGTCCCAGCACTGCCAGCGCCGACACCAATGCCTGCGCCGGTGATCACAGCTTTGCCAGCTCCAGTCCCACCGCCGGTGATCACAGCGCCAGTGATCACAGCTTTGCCAGCTCCAGTCCCAGGGCCTGCTCCAAGGGCAGCAACGACAGAGGAGGGGCTCATGGCTCCCGCAGGTAATACCACCACACCAGCTTGGCCGTGGGATGGCTCGCATGTACACAGCATGCCAACTAACCTCTCACTTACACAACTCCCAGCACCAGTCAACACAGCAGTTAGGGCTACTGCCCAAAGTAATTCTCCTGCACCTATATCACTAGAGGCGACAAGGACGGGAGACGCTAGCCAGTTTTGGGGACGGAAAAATGGACATTACCAGTCGCCCCTTCAGTAACTACTTCTTCGCTAGGTACACACCTCCCCCAAAAAACTATTGACAAGATATTGAGGAATGAATACATAGACTTGTTTTTGTTATGCTACAGGGAAATGGAGAAGGAGAGGGATGAGCTAGACGAGGAGGGCAAGGAAAAACTTAAAAAGCGGAAGGTAGAACACAATTGGGAGAACTGGTTCGCGTGCTGGACCATTTACGCCAACATAATCAGCAACGCCCATTCTTATCGGGCCAATGCTCTATTTAAATATCAGAATATCATAAACAAGGCCAGACTTAAATTTTCGGGGACAGCATGGCCGGAGTATGACAAACGCTTTAGAACTGTCGCCTCCTAGGGCCTGGGCACACTTGATCTCCCTGAACAAACCACACAGCTTTGAGGTACAACACAGTTTTATTGTGCAGGAAAGAACGAAAGCGTGAAGGCCAATACAAAGCCTTATAGTAGCAAACAGGAACGGCAGGTAAGTATAGTCCTGCGGCGGGGATTCCAAGCCGGATGCGCAGGAAGAGTCTCTAAACAGATTCCCTCCGATTCCACAACCGGGCGGCTTGGGAAGCAAGGAAGTTTAGCAACAGAGTCTTAGCAGCAGCAAGGCTTAAGCAGGACGCACACGGAGTTCAATGGATCAAGGCAGCCCAGTGGAAAGGGCGGGAGTAGCTTAAGTCAGGCCGTTCGCGGCCGGCACTTCAGAGTAGCATCCTTCGGTGGCAAAAGTTGATCCGAGATGTCCCCTATGGTGTGGGGTTCTCTGATATAGGGTTCTGTGGTCAGTTCCGGTGCATCGAACATCAAGCCCAATGATTGATGAGAAACTATATCTTTATTGTTACCTAAGGTTCTCCGGAATGCTCCCCAATTACCGGGCACAGATGTTCCATGGAGAAGTAGTTTATGGCTCCTCTGCAGCGCATGGCCAAAAGGGAGTCTCGCTTTGGTAACCTTGGATGTAGTTATCTATGCATTCCGTGCCACTTTCACACGAGAATGCCGAGAGGCCCCGATGGGGCCTGGGAAGCATCAAACTGACGGTTTAACCACTTCATAGTCCTGATGGCTCTGTGTAGGCCCAAGCAAATGGGCAGCCTGGAGACGCTGTGGTGTGACAAGAACAGAGGCGGCCGAGAAGCCCTATAAGCGTTGGGACTTAATAGATGGCCAGCTATGGATGGCGATTATGAATGCGGCACAGGCGAGCTGACAGATAGCGGGCATACACTACAGAATTTTAAAGGCGGGCAGCCCTTTCACCAAGCGGCCCCGTGACAACAGGGCCAAAGACAACAGCCAATGTGCTGGGAATTTGCCGCCTAGGGTTCATGTTCCAGAACGTTCTGTAGATTCCAGCACGGCTGTACGATCTGCTTGGGCTCACGCTCTGCGCGGAACTGCTCAAAGGGTAAGCCCACTCGGGGCAACGCAAGGGAGTCGCAGTTCATCAGAAGAAACCCGGCCCAATCTAACCTTCCCAAAGGCCCCCAGCCCAATTAAGGTAGGCCCCTTGGAACATTGGCTGAAGACCTACCCTGACAGAGCCGCAGCAAATTACTTGCTATGCGGTTTCACACAGGGTTTTCGCATTCCAGCCCAGGGTCTGAGGACGCAAAGATTAGCCCCGAACCTCAAATCTTTAGTTGGCATGGAGGCCGTTGTTAAAAGAAAAATTGGTAAGGAATTAGCAGAGGGCAGGATCTTAGGCCCCTTTACAGCCCCACCTACACCACAGTTCAGGGTTTCCCCGTTGGGAATAGTACCAAAGAAAACCCCGGGGGAGTATCGCTTCATTCACCATCTGTCCTACCCCTGAGGGAGCTGGGTGAATGATGCGATACCAGATGAGCTATGCACGGTGCATTACACATCCTTCGACGCAACAGTTAGGCTGGTCAGGCGTTACGGACCTGCAGCTGAGTTAGCGAAGTGTGACATAAAGTCAGTACTTAGGTTACTCCCAGAGGACTATGATCTGCTGGGCTTCTGCTTCGAAGGGCGGTTCTACATGGACTGAGCTCTCCCAATGGGTTGCTCGGTGTCGTGCGCTGCATTTGAAACATTTAGCACATTTTTAGAATGGGCCCTGAAGGCCAAGGCTGAAATAAAAGGGGCAGCGCACTACCTGGATGACTTCCTATTCGTGGGACGCCATGGGTCAGGGCAATGCGACACTTTGCTACGCACGTTTCCAGGCTTGACAAAAGAACTGGGGGTGCCGCTAGCGGAGGGAAAAAAAGAGGGCCCAAAAACAGTATTGACTTTCCTGGGGGTCGAACTGGACACGGTGAACCAGGTTTCCAGGCTGCCGCCCACTAAGGTCGCAGACCTGAAGTATAGGTTGCAGCAATTTGTCCACCGAAAGAAAGCCACTTTAAGGGAATTCCAATAATTAATTGGTCACTTAAATTTTGCCTGCAAGGTGGTCGCACCTGGCAGGGCATTATTGCGCAGATTATGTGATGCTATCTCAGGCGTATCGTTGCCGCATCACCACATCAGGGTTACTCAACACATGAAATCGGATTTGGCAGTTTGGTAGCAATTTCTCCAAAGTTACAACGGGATTTCATTTTGGCGTCAGAAACTGCTAGTTAAAGACACCCTTAAGGTGTCGTCCGATGCATCAGGCGCCATAGGATTCGGAGTTTACTTCGACGGGAGCTGGTGTGCAGAACGGTGGCCCGAAGATTGGCATGCAAAGTGCATTACATCCGACCTAACCTTCTTGGAATTCTTCCCTATCTTAGTGGCGTTCTATCTCTGGGCAGACAGATTCGCTAATTCCACAGTTCACTTCTGGTGTGACAACATGGCCACGGTACAAGTCATTAATATCTTAACATCCAAATCACCCCGGGTGATGGGCGCGGTGCGATTATTCACGTTGCACTGCTTGAAGTTTAATATTCTGTTTCGGGCATTCCATATTGCGGGGCTTGACAACTCCCTAGCTGATGCTCTGTCTCGCATGCAAAGGGGGTGCTTCAGACATCTAGCGCCCTATGCGGACGTGGGCCCAGAAAGCATGCCAGACCATCTCTGGTTGGCTGGAACGATGAGGTAACAGCGGGTATGTCACGGGCTTTGGCCCCTAGCTCCAGACGAGACTACTCCAGGGCAGTAAAAGAATTTACTGAATGGAGGGAGTACTACGGTTTACCGAAACTCTTCCCCGTCCCCTATGAACACGTGGCTCAGTTTTGTGTCTATGGGAAAAGGAGCGGGTTGACCCCGCAAACGATTAAGGGCAAGCTAGCAGCGCTGGCCTACTGGTTTAAGGCGCAGGGCCTTCAAGACTCCACAAACGATTTCCGCACACATAAGATACTAGCGGGTTGGACAAGGGACGGGTGCAGATCCTCTGACGACAGACAGCCTATAACTCCCAGTATTCTGAAAGGTCTTAAACAATTGTGGCCTAGGGTGTGCGTCTCACAATATGACAACAGTACCCACGAGGGGTTCAATATAATTAATCACCAAATCAAATGTATATCAAAGATTCTGTATTCAGTATAAGATTATTATGCATCACAGATGGATAGTGCAATTCAATTAGGAGTGTATATAACACACAAATCAAAAGTCCCACGTAGGGGTTAATGCATTCAATGGTTCAATGTATATCCCACGTAGGGGTTAATGCAAAATAAACATATATCAATAGTCTGTATATAGCATTCTCATCAAATTATAAGTCTTTAAAGTGTACTCATCCCCATGGGGACGTATGGAATGGTAAGGGCGCAGAGGAGTAAATTAGTCCCTCTTGGTGGATCAATCAGGCCGGCGGAATTCGCCATGCGTATTGAGAGGCCCAGAAGTCCGTTTCACCGGTAGTCCAGTTTTCTCAAGGCTAATCAATCAGCGTCCAGTATCTGCGAGATAATTATAAACATAAACCTCAGGTACAATACCCCAATATATCATCATATAACAAGAGGCAGAATAACAGGGATACATACCATATCAAATAGACAAATATAATATAACCCAGGCGTAGTAGCCGATCAAGGGTGACCCAAAGGTAAACAGTAAAGCTGCTAGGAGGGTATATATTGATGAACAGGGGTTAAGCCAATGAATTGAGGGGATTGCGTCATTCAACCCGTTGGGCCATTCAGTGTCAAGGAGGAGTGTCCATTTAATTTCAGCTGATCTTAGCAAATCATTAGTATGTTGGTGAGGACGTGGTTTTACTTGTTGTAAGATCATGAGTTTTAAAGAGGAAGCATCATGCTTCTTTTCCTTGCAGTGTTTGTAAAATGCATAATCCTCAAGCTCTATGGATCTTGCTTCTATGTTCAATAAAACGGGTCCGCACCTCCCTCGAAGTCATCCCCATAAACTAATGAGCACCCACAAGAGATCCCGTAAATGACGGTTTAGGCAGCAGGTCCCATAATCCCAGATCTTGAATGTTCTATTTTTAGCCATGCTATAGATTTCTTTATCCTGGGATACATTAGCACATACAGAGCAATGGGAGCAAGGTTTCATGCCTGGACTCATGATGCTCCTGATGGGTGGTCTATGTCCATGAGAGTGTACCAGAAAGTCTTTCATGTTGCGGGTACGCTTGTGAGCTATGAGAGGGAAATTAGATAGGCCCGGAATATCTTTTAAGAGAGGCCAGTATTGTTTGACAATTTTAGCCAGGGTGTTAGAGTGAGGCGTGTAAGTCACAGGCCACACTAACTTCTCCAATTCTTTGCTTCTTTTGGGGGTAAATAATGAAGATCTGGGGTGAGCTTCAGCTCACCTCCTGGCTGTCTCTATGATGGAGTTTATTTTGTTTATTTTGCATTAACCCCTACGTGGGATATACATTGAACCATTGAATGCATTAACCCCTACGTGGGACTTTTGATTTGTGTGTTATATACACTCCTAATTGAATTGCACTATCCATCTGTGATGCATAATAATCTTATACTGAATACAGAATCTTTGATATACATTTGATTTGGTGATTAATTATATTGAACCCCTCGTGGGTACTGTTGTTATTGGCTTTGTTAGCCCCTGAGCTCTGTTATTGACTGCGTCTCACAATATGAACAGGAGTTATTCCATGCGGCAGCTTTGACTGCTTTCTTTGGGGCTCTGCGTGTAAGCGAGTTGGTCGCGGGTTCCAAATCTGACTCCTCGCATCGCGCCTTGCTGGCCTCCGATGCCAAATTGGGCCAGGGCAAATTGGAGATCAAACTGAGAGCGTCTAAAACAAATCAGAGAGGAAAAGGGTGCCTAATCACATTGTCAGGCGCCTCGGATAGCGAATTGTGTCTGGTCACGGCCATGGCTTGTTATCTGCTGCTTAACACCAGGTCAGTCAATGGTAAAACAGCAATAATTCAAGATCTAATTCTTGAAGAACAAGCTGACCTGGCTTGTATAACGGAGACCTGGTTGGACGAGGCTGGGGGGGTTAATCTCTCTCAGCTTTGTCCACCGGGTTACTCCAGCCAGCACCAATCGAGACCGGGAGGGCGAGGAGGGGGAGTCGCAGTGGTCTATAAGGATTCCATCCTCTTGACCAGGTGCCCCATCCCGCAGTCAACCACATTCGAATGTGTCGGCCTAAGGGTTGATGACCGGGACAGGATAGGGATTCTGCTAGTGTACCGACCACCCCGCTGCACTACAGTCTCCCTACCTGAGCTAGCCGGAGTGGTCTCAGGCCTGGCAGTGGAGTCCCAACGGCTTATTGTGCTGGGGGACTTCAACGTCCATGCCGAGACCACTCTATCAGGAGCGGCTCAGGACTTCATGGCCGCCATGGCAACCATGGGCCTGTCCCAGCTAATATCGGGTCCCACCCATAGCGCAGGACACACGTTAGATCTGGTTTTCTGCCAGGGATGGGATGAAGGTGGCGGAGTGGAGGAATTGACCACCATTCCTTTGCCATGAACCGACCACCACCTGATCAAGTTTAGACTTACTGTGCCTTTCCACCTCCGCAGGGGTGGTGGACCCATTAGAATGGTCCACCCCAGGAGACTTATGGATCCGAATGGATTCCTGACGGCTCTTGGGGATTTTCCCGCCACCTCGGTAAGCGACCCTGTTGAGGCTCTTGTGTCTCTCTGGGACAGGGAGATGACAAGGGCTGTTGACACGATTGCTCCGGAGCGCCCCCTCTCGAGTAACCGAGCTAAACCAGCTCCTTGGTTTACTGAGGAGCTGGCAGCGATGAAGCGAAAAAAAGAGGAGGCTAGAGTGCGTGTGGTGTCGGAAGCGGAGCAGATCAGCCCATACACATCTGGCCTCTCATTTGAGGACCTATGACACAGCAACAAAGGCCGCAAAAAATACATCTATTGCGGCCAAGGTGGTCGCTGGCAAAAACCGTCCAGCGGAACTGTTCCGAGTGGTTAGGGGACTATTAAATCCACCTCAATGCGAGATCCCTGACAGCTCGGCGACACGCTGTGAAGAGTTTGCTTGGGCCTTCACAGAAAAAGTGGCGCTGATCCGTTCCGACTTCGATACCACTTTAACAGCAGTCTCTGAGGATTTGACACGAACATCTGCTTGTCGGGTTTAATGGATTCGTTTCAATTGGTTCAGCTCGAGGATGTGGACAAGATCCTTGGGGAAGCAAGGCCTACCACATGCATCCTAGACCCCTGCCCATCCTGGCTGATCAAAGAAGCCAGAGGGGGTTTGGCAGAGTGGGTGAAGGTGGTGGTCAATGCCTCCTTACAGGAGGGGAAAATTCCAGCCAGCTTAAAGCAAGATGTTATAAAACCGCTGTTGAAGAAACCTTGCAGAGATGGGGCTTGGGGGTACTGCTTTGCAGTGGCTCCGATCCTTCCTCGAAGGTCCTACCCAGAAGGTGTTACTGGGTGACACCTGTTCGACCCCGCAACCTTTGTCTTGCAGAGTCCCTCAGGGTTCAGTACTGTCCCCGATGTTATTTAACATCTACATGAAACCGCTGGGAGAGATCATTCATTCGGAGTTTCGGAGTAAGGTGTTATCTGTACGCAGATGACGTCCAGATCTGTCACTCCTTCCCACCTGTCACTAAGGAGGCTGTCCAGACTTTGAACCGGTGCTTGACTGCTGTGTCGGACTGGATGAGGGCTAGCAAATTGAGACTTAATCCAGACAAGACAGAGGTCCTCCTGGTCAGTCGAAAGGCCGAACAGGGCATAAGGTTACAGCCTGTGTTGGATGGGGTTATACTCCCCCTGAAGACGCAGGTACGCAGCTTGGGAGTGATCCTGGACTCATCGCTGAGCCTGGAACCCCAGGTCTCAGCGGTGGCCAGGGGAGCTTTTGCACAGTTAAGACTCGTGCGCCAGCTGCGCCCGTACCTTGGGAAGTCTGATCTGGGTATGGTCGTCCACGCTCTGGTCACATCCCGAATAGATTACTGCAACACACTCTATGTGGGGCTGCCTTTGAAGACAGTTCAGAAATTACAACTAGTCCAACGGGTGGCAGCCAGACTGGCATACCACCCCCCTGTTGTGTCAGCTCTACTGGCTGCCTGTCCACTTCCGAGCTCAATTCAAAGTACTGGTTTTGACCTTTAAAGTTCTATATGGTTCTGGCCCAGCTTACTTGTCCGAATGCATCTGCCGCTACATCTCACCTCGTATGTTAAGATCATCCGGGGAGGCCCTGCTCTCGCTCCCGCCAACTTCTCAAATGCGACTGGTGGGGACGAGGGAGAGGGCCTTCTCGGTGGTGGCTCCCCCATCTGTGGAATGCGCTCCCTAACGATATATGATCAATCCTATCCCTCCTGACATTCAGGAAAAAAGTAAAAGCCTGGCTATGGGACCAGGCGTTTGCACAATAGCACAAGGCAGTATTTTAGACTGGATTTCAATGGAAGTTGTTGAATAGGGCTCAATTGCTTTTTATGGACGGAACACTGTTTTTAACATAAATGAATGCATAGGATATGTTAATGTAATTGTATTTTAATGTATTTATTGTTGAATGTTGGGTTATATACTGTGTTTTACTGTGTGGGCATCGGATTGTGCCTTTTTGGAAGCCGCTCTGAGTCCCCCCCCCCCCAGGGGTTGAGAAGAGCGGGGTAAAATGCCAGAAATAATAAATAATAATAGCACTCAGGGGCGAGGCAGCGGGCTACCTTTTCTGCCACCAGGATAAAACGCCCCTCACAAAGTACCAATTCTGGACGATTACGGCCAAGTGTCTAGATCTGTTGGGCCTGGGGCAATGGAGATTTGGGACACATTCCTTTCGGATTGGTGCAGCATCAGCGGCTGCCGCAATGGGCTATGAGGCCGAAGCAATTAAGTCCCTGGAGAGATGGAAGTCTGGTGCTTACAAAGGATACATGCGCACGGTGCTGTTATAATATGTTATCGTTTCAGGTGTGGCCAGGCTGGAGCATAGGCGGAGGGTCTTGGTGTGCGGACACAGTTACATGTACTGGGCTGAGAAAGAAGCATGCAAGACCCCCTATGGCCAGCACTTGGGCCTCGCCTCCATTGCTACCCTGGAGTGGAGAGGTAGATGCGGTCTACGCTGGGATGGCCTGCTGCCCCTGTTGTTGGATTCCAGGAGCGGGTTTCCTCCTGATGTGTTGATTATGATTATCCACCTCGGTGGTAACGATCTTGGCCTACTGTCAGGCAAAGCGCTGTTCATGCAGGCTCGAGCGGACTTACAAAAAATTTGGCAGGCATGGCCTCGGGTTCACATCGTATGGTCCGCCATATTGTGGAAGAGGTGCTTAACAAACGTAGTACTCCTAGATATCCTCCTACGCAATTTTTGTTACAACTATTGGACATAGTCTTTGATTATAATTATTTTTATTTCAATGGCAATTTCTATCTTCAGACAGATGGGGTCGCTATGGGAAGTAGTATTGCCCCAACGATCGCCAACCTTTTTATGATTTCTCTGGAACAGAAGATGTTATTCTCTGAACAAACTAACCCGGTAGTGGCTAAAATTTCTAAAGTTTATAGGTATATTAATGATCTATACTTTATTGTGAATGGTGACACTGATATGGAAGCATTCCATTCATGGCTTAATTCCTGGCATAGTAGTATTAGTTTTACCCTGGCATTTGACACGCAACAGATTAACTATTTGGATATCACTACTTTCAAACAAGATTCGGCCATCCATATCAAAATTTACAAAAAACCTATTCAAAGAAATGCCTATCTCCATTATAACAGTTACCATACTTTTTCTCTAAAGAATAACCTACCATTCACACAATTACTTCGATTGATGAGAAATTCGACATCAAACCATCACTATCAGCAAGAAGCAACCAAGATGCTTAACAATTTTGCCAAAAGAGGCTACCCAGAGAAAATATTATCATCAGCTAAAAGAAAAGCAGACACTACCACAAGATTTACCCTTCTACAACCAAATAAAAGATTGAAGAAGAATTTGCTAGTTTGGCCTGTAACTCTTAATCCACATAACAAAGACCTTGTCCATATTGCACGGAGATACTGGCCCCTTGTATCCCACATTAAGGGTTTAGAAACTTTTCCCACTGTCGCCTATAAAAGGACAATGAATATTGGGGATTTACTGACTCACACAGCGCTTCCTAATCCTAGAGTACTTTGACAGTTGGCAGCCACCCGTGCGGCTATTGCTCAATATGTAAGAATATACTCAAGAGTAGGACCAGCACCTCAAAAGGAAGAGTTTTCTCACTCTCATCCTTCTCTAATTGTTCCGCAAAAGGAATTATTTATTTATTACAATGCAATTGTTTATTACAATATGTGGGATTTTCTTCAAGGACCTTAAGAGAACGTCTTATTGAACATAAAAGCAAAATACGCCAGAAATCATGTGAGTCTGCCCTGTACCAGCATTGCACCCAACATGGGCATGACCCAGATGAAATTAAGGCCCTTGTTCTGGAAAGGGTTAAGCAGTCACCACATGCAGACTATATTAGAAGACTCAAACAAAGAGAAACCGCTTGGATTTTAAAAATGGGCAGCGAGATTTATGAAGGATTGAACGACCGTCTTTCTTTAAATGCTATACTTGGAAAATAACTCAGCTGAATGCTATGTGCTATGCTCCTTTAAATCTATCACATCTCCAACACTCCTTTACCATTTCCCCCATTGGATAGCACACGTCGGATCTCCCCGTGATTGATGCTTTACTACTGATGGTAACTATATGGCAACATGGATGATTATATTGCCGTTTTAATATGCAGCTTAAATTACAAGAATTTTTCTATTTTCTAATGAAGATGAATACCCATGGGGATGTATGATTTGTCTACTTGTGAGCCCTGAAGAAGATAGTTTTCGAAACGACCCGGAACGCCAGGCACTTTTGTCATCGGCTACGGTGACAGCTTCAGCTACCGCCGCCTCCTCCCGCTTGGGAAGCCTTTGCGACACCTTTACGGCTCCGGCCTTTCATTTTCGGCTTCTTGCGACTGGTGCGGCGCTTCGCCCTTCGGACTCCCGGATTCTACAGAAGCTCCCCGCTGGATATTACTGCAAGTCTTTATTAGTGCTACTCACTCGCCCTATAGTTGACTGTTTGATTGCTTTTGATTATCCAGGGCATTTGCCAGTGATTACTTTAGAGTGAGAGCGACCTGCAATAGCTATCACTGTACTTGCTTTTGTGCGTTTTGAATTTGCATCAGCTCCCAAACGGGACTACTAATATGCCATTTGGCAATTATTTCTATTATTGATCCTATTTCGTGATAAGTGTATTGTGACACAGAATGATTACTTGCTTGAATTGATATGCTGTAAATATCTGATATATATGCAATGTTATGCTTGCAAAGTGCTTGAATATAGTGACATAATATTTTTTTTGTTTATTGATCTAATATTACACTTGCTTTATACAACTTGCATGTTGTTGTTCTTATTGATATACGATCAATCCTATCCCTCCTGACATGCAGGAAAAAAGTAAAAGCCTGGCTATGGGACCAGGCGTTTGCACAATAGCACAAGGCAGTATTTTAGACTGGATTTCAATGGAAGTTGTTGAATAGGGCTCAATTGCTTTTTATGGACGGAACACTGTTTTTAACATAAATGAATGCATAGGATATGTTAATGTAATTGTATTTTAATGTATTTATTGTTGAATGTTGGGTTATATACTGTGTTTTACTGTGTGGGCATCGGATTGTGCCTTTTTGGAAGCCGCTCTGAGTCCCCCCCCCCCCCAGGGGTTGAGAAGAGCGGGGTAAAATGCCAGCAATAATAAATAATAATAGCACTCAGGGGCGAGGCAGCGGGCTACCTTTTCTGCCACCAGGATAAAAGGCCCCTCACAAAGTACCAATTCTGGACGATTACGGCCAAGTGTCTAGATCTGTTGGGCCTGGGGCAATGGAGATTTGGGACACATTCCTTTCGGATTGGTGCAGCATCAGCGGCTGCCGCAATGGGCTATGAGGCCGAAGCAATTAAGTCCCTGGGGAGATGGAAGTCTGGTGCTTACAAAGGATACATACGCACGGTGCTGTTATAATATGTTATCGTTTCAGGTGCGGCCGGGCTGGAGCATAGGCGGAGGGTCTTGGTGTGCGGACACAGTTACATCTACTGGGCTGAGAAAGAAGCATGCAAGACCCCCTATGGCCAGCACTTGGGCCTCGCCTCCATTGCTGCCCTGGAGTGGAGAGGTAGACGCGGTCTACGCTGGGATGGCCGGCTGCCCCTGTTGTTGGATTCCAGGAGCGGGTTTCCTCCTGATGTGTTGATTATGATTATCCACCTCGGTGGTAACGATCTTGGCCTACTGTCAGGCAAAGTACTGTTCATGCAGGCTCGAGCGGACTTACAAAAAAATTGGCAGGCATGGCCCCGGGTTCACATCGTATGGTCCGCCATCACACCACGATACAAGTGGTCGGGTGGAGGGGACGCGAAGATGCTGGAGAGAGCACAGAAGCGAGTGAACCGGGCCATGCGGAATGTGGTAACCAGGGCCAACGGGTCATACATTGCACATCCTGAGCTCAATCTTTTTAACCCATCATGTTTTAGGAGAGACGGGGTTCATTTTTCGGATTCGGAAAACCTTCAATTCCTATCAGATTTGCAGAAAGGTATAGCAGGGGTGTTAGAAGACTTGGTGGGGGATGGGGGCAAGATAGACATCTGCCCCCAATCTGTGATGGAAAATAGATAGGGCAATTCCCATATCTTGGTGTGCACCTAAGGCACCCCCCGTTAGGGGTGAAGGCCATCATGTTAATACTCAACCAAAGTTCAAGTTGATCGGGGAAGTTCTGTTAAATGACCTGGAATGGGAGGAGGCTGGTCTCAATATCTTGGGGAGCGGACATCGCTATCATTTCCCTTAGCGGATGGCCAAGAAATCCAGGTGTTTGCCCGCAAATTAACATCGAAACCAGGTAGGTTGGCTACCTGAATTGGATACACCAAATTCCTGACACCCCTTGAGTTAAGGTTAAGGACAGTTAAATAGGTAACAATTCAAATAAATGTAGACCAATTTGAAGCCAACCACTGTTGTCGTGTGTCTTATTTCGGGGGTGGGCAGGCAAACATAATTTGGGTCCTTCTTTATTGTTCTTGTTGTTGGGAGGAAGAAGTCCCCGGCTGATCCATTTACACTCCAGAGAGAGGCTTCAGAAAGAGAGTGAAAAGAATTAACAGTTCCAGATCTCTGGAGATAAAGCTCCTTTTGTGTCTTGGCTTGTGTGAGTCTTTGGACTTTGCTCTCCATCCTTAGGGAGAGAGCTCCAGGAAGGCTTCTTCATCCACATAAAACAGGGGGAGGAGGGTCTCTCCTGAGAAAGAGGCTGGAGGGAATTCAAAGATCAGGGCTGCTGAGTCTGCATCGTAAAAGGCCACCCGACCTCCTTCATAGTTCAGAGATACTCGGACCCTCTTGGGCTCCTCTCTCAGGGTCAGACATGAGCTCATATTGTTGTCAGAGGAGAACCTGTATGCACTCCCCCACTTTCCCACTTCCCAAATCCCAGACTCAGGGCCAAAGTCTGGGTCCTTTCTCTGCACAGACTTTCTGGCAATTCCCACAGACCATTCTTCCTCACTCCCCACAAGGACTTCCCAAAAATGCCTGCCTTCCGTGAATCCCTCCTGGCCC
>JARBWK010000001.1:193111231-193113731 GCA_030556195.1 Anolis apletophallus | reverse complement strand
CCGTCTTCAGTAGAGGCTAAGATTCTAGGATACGCTACAGAGCTTCGGATCTGCGTGTTGGGGGACAGCTGGGACGCCTTGGACTTTGAACAGAGGTACCGTCACTTAGCATTCGGGCTTTGTGATAGACTCCCTTTTTTATGAGGACTTTGCAACCAACTCAAGCCTTTTAAGCCATCAGTTTCCTTTCTCTGATTGTACCCAATAAACTTGTTTGGCCCCTCATTTTGAGTTAAGCACCTTTTTTAGAGGTCCAAGGTTCCTTGTTTGTGGGCTAACCTTAATTCCGTACCCCCAGGGTCAGAGCTTGTTTTGTCCTATCTCTGAGTTCCCGTCTGAATCAGGATCTCTTTGGTCCAAGCAGATGCAATGCAAGAATGCACAATTAAAGCACTCCCACCAGATGGCCATCCAGCATCTATTTCCAAACCTCCAGAGAAGGAAATTTCTGAGTTATAGAAACAGAATGGTAACATATTCTCCCCCTCTCTTTTTATTAATAAAGCATAAATCCGATTCAAAACATAGGAGAAGCCTATAAGGGAGAGAGGGCCACTGTCTTCTTGGGATGGGCACTGCCTATGGCCTGCGGGGTTTAATCCTCCCAGGAATGTTTGGGGCTGGGCTTGCACTGAGACCCAGCTAAGATCTATAAACATGTCATAAATGCATACCTATTATTATTATTATCATTAAAGGAGGGGTCGTTTTTAATAACACATGAACAAGAAATGACAACAGGGAGCATATACACGGATTCTGTTGGACAGAGAAATGACAGTCGACTATACGGCAAATCATTTACAAATCAGCCAGGGCTCTGCCTATGTAATAATCTACAACAAACCTGGGTTTCAAAGGAGATTATATAAAAATGATGTATTTGGTTTTTCTGAAAGTTGATTAAAATAAATTCTACAGCCACACTGCATCCAATTTTTCAAGTGTTTGTGTGATCTATCTATCTATCGACCTGCTCTCTTAGTGATAAAACCCAAGCCGGTCTTTTTGTTTTTAAATGGTTTTTATTGAAATTTTCCAATTAGGTAAAAGAGGGGGAAATGGAGGGAAGTGAGAGATGTGGTGGGAGTACTGCGTGAGGTGTGGGGAAGTGGGGAGAAGGAGTGAGGGAAGACTAGGGGTGGGGAAAATTGGTAGGCTTCCCATCCTCTTCATCGTGGATGGAAAAAGAAAGTAAATTGTCCTTTATTTCTTGTTATTATTTACTCACCTCCAAAGTCTAACTCTTTCTCTTTTTTGTCTTCTTATTTATAATATTATCCTTATATTCTCTTGTTTCATATAATTGATCAAAGTCTGTTTTTTTCTGGGATTATTTTGCTGATATGAAAGTTGTTGTATTAATTTATCCATACTCATGGCTATCTGGCCATGTTCTAGAAGCATTCTCTCCTGACGTTTCGCCTGCAGCTATGGCAAGCATCCTCAGAAGTTGCGTGCCTCACGACCTCAAACCTCACAATCTCTGAGGATGCTTCCCACAGATGCAGGCAAAACACCAGGAGAGAATGCTGCTGGAACATGGCCATACAGGCCAAAAAAACCCACAGCAATCCATATATTAAAATAAATTCTACAAACAGACTGCACATAATTTTTGACATATTTGTGTGATCTATCGATCAATAAATCATTCAGATCTCTTAGAGATGGACCCCAAGACTTTGTGTGTGTGTTTGTCTGTAAGGAGCGACTTGAGAAACTGCAAGTTGCTTCTGGTGTGAGAGAATTGGCCGTCTGCAGGGACGCTGCCCAGGGGACGCCTGGATGTTTTGATGTTTTACCATCCTTGTGGGAGGCTTCTCTCTTGTCCCCTCATGGGGAGCTGGAGCTGACAGAGGGAGCTCATCCGCACTCTCCCCGGATTTGAACCTGCGACCTGTCAGTCTTCAGTCCTGCTGGCACAAGGGTTTGACCCACTGCGCCTCTTCTCCCTTAAGGGCCAAAAAGGTGGGCTTTAATAGATGGACGTGAAAGCTTTGGGCCCTGCAGGAAGAGATAAGCCTTCCCATACACAAAAACCTGAAAAGTCTTTGAGAATGAGTTCTGGACTCAGGATGGTAAACAAAAACAGGATTTTATTGATTTACAACCAGTAAACCGAGGGTCCAGATGCTTAAATAGTTGCTAGGGGTGGCAAAAGGTCCTTTGTGAAAAGGGGATGCAATCACTTGCCTCTGTTGCAGAGTGATGGCACTTTCTTTGATTCCAGGTTCCTGTGTGGCTTTCAATGGTACCTTGGCTCGCGAAGTCCGCTGGTCCCCTAAAGATTGCAGTCTCTGTGTGAAGGGAGACCTTCCTATTTACTGTAATCTTTGACTGAAACCTTCTGGTTGGCTTTGTAGGTGAACAAAGGTGCTTTGTCTCAGCATGAATGGATTTTGATCCACGTCCATGCGGCTTCTTTGCTGGAATGGCCAAAGAGAGGAAGTCCTGCCTCTCAGATGACCTCAGAAAGGGGAGGAGTTAGGGTGGTGAC
>JARBWK010000001.1:193068096-193111131 GCA_030556195.1 Anolis apletophallus | reverse complement strand
CCATGACCATCACAAAACACTGGAAGGATTTGGGTGGCCATTCACCTACAGATAGGGAGTTATAGTTCACCTACATCCACAAAGCACTTAGGACTCAAAGCATGAACTGCATTGAACAGAACTTGGCACACAGAACTCCCATGACCATCACAAAACACTGGAAGGATTTGGGTGGCCATTCACCTACAGATAGGGAGTTATAGTTCACCTACATCCACAAAGCACTTAGGACTCAAAGCATGAACTGCATTGAACAGAACTTGGCACACAGAACTCCCATGACCATCACAAAACACTGGAAGGATTTGGGTGGCCATTCACCTACAGATAGGGAGTTATAGTTCACCTACATCCACAAAGCACTTAGGACTCAAAGCATGAACTGCATTGAACAGAACTTGGCACACAGAACTCCCATGACCATCACAAAACACTGGAAGGATTTGGGTGGCCATTCACCTACAGATAGGGAGTTATAGTTCACCTACATCCACAAAGCACTTAGGACTCAAAGCATGAACTGCATTGAACAGAACTTGGCACACAGAACTCCCATGACCATCACAAAACACTGGAAGGATTTGGGTGGCCATTCACCTACAGATAGGGAGATATAGTTCACCTACATCTATATATACAAAATGGTTGAGGAAGGAAGGAAGGAGGGGAGAAGAAAGGAACACTTACACACATACCCAAGTTACAAACATCCCACAGCAACGCGTGGCAGGGTCAGCTAGTAATAAATATTGTAGCTGATACAATCATATAACTTAACAGCAGATGGCAGCAGAGCGCCACAGAGTAAAACAGACCATGAAAGATATAAATTCTGTAATGTATCAAAGTCAAAAATACAACATATATCATATAACAACATCAATTATACATTGAAGCAAGGCAATCCCAATATATGTAAAAGACAGACCTGAGTATATGCGTCCACATTCATACATATAGTATCATAACAAACATGTCAATACATCGGATTATCTAGCCACAAAATGCGGGATAGAGGTCATGATTTTTGAGTACAACTAACAGTAAAACACAGGCATCCCATCTTTAAAATTCATAATCAAAACAAATAAAAAGCATAGTAGTCTCGACACATTAACTATGCCAAAATAAAGGGACGCCAAAAATGAGAGCAGCCCCCGTAAAGTATTCTGTGTATACTAGTACTTACCTCCATACGCTTAACTATTTCAAAGGGTAGGCGCCCCTGGTGGTGCAGTGGGTTAAACCGCTGAGCTGCTGAACTTGCAGACTGAAAGGTTGGCGGTTCGAATCTGGGGAGCGGGGTGATCTCCCGCTGTTAGCCCGAGCTTCTGTCAACCTAGCAGTGCGACAACATATGTGACAACAAATGTGAGTAGATTGATAGGCACGGCTTCTGCAGGAAGGTAATGGTGCTCCATGCAGTCATGCTGGCCATATGACCTCGGAGGTGTCTATGGACAATGCTGGTATGCTGGTACTGGAAATTGTTTATTTTAATGGTTTCCAGAATTATCCTTGATTTTTGGTAATCGCTCTCCATCCTGGAATGTATTCTTCATGAAAAGAGGAGCCAAAGGCCCCATCTACACTGAGCATTTAATGCAGTTTCAAAGCAGTATTGAATAAAGTGGGTTTGCTGCACGTTTATGGCTTTTTTTCTTTAAATTTTCACGGAAGTTTGTGGTCTTGTGATCAGTGTAGATGGGGACTTTTTGTCTTTCAAATTCTGCACATGTGAAATGATGCTTCACTGTAAAACTATGTTTTGATGCAGTATTGACATGAAGCCAAATTCGGCACTCAGCAAGGCTGCATCTACACTGTAGAATTAGTACATTTTAGACACTTGGATTGCCACCGTTCAGTATTAGAGCTGCAAGTCGCTTCTGGTGTGAGAGACGTTGCCCAGGGGACGCCCGGATGTGTTAGCCAACATGCAAGTGCAGAGAAGAGCAAACCACAAACCACTTACTACAATGCCACATGTACAAGGGAGGACCTTCTCAGAGCGACACCAGAGACACCCCGAGTGGAACAGCTTCTGCTCAAAGGAAATCTAGTATAAGGCCAAGTTTTTAACTCTGGTATTTGGGGTGTGTGTGTGTGTGTGTGTGTGTGTATTATAACTGTATTCTCCATTTCCTTATGACATGATAAACAAATATTATAGCGTTCTGGAATTTGTGGTTTGGTGAGCTGAGTTAGGCGATCCCTTGTTGTCCGAGTATGATGGCCTTCCAAGTGTGGTGTCTTGGCAGTGGGTACGTAGGTGACTGTGGAGCCCTATTCTTCACCCAGTGAGGACATGGCTTTCCAGGTGGAAGGCAGTTCCGGTCAGGGTTGGCTGGACGTGCCTTCCTCTTGGCAAGTTTCTCCCTTTCGTGCCTCTGCATATTCCGCAGCGCTGCTGGTCACAGCTGACCTATGAGCTACCGACACTCTTTTAGGGAGGCTAAAACTACAACTCCCATGACCCCATAGAATTGATCCGTGGCAGTTAAAGTACATTATGAGATACTTTGGAGATGGGACCCAAGTCTAAACACAAAATTTATGTTCCATATACACCTTATACGCATAACCTGAAGATAATTTCATATGCAATATTTCAAATAATGTGCCTGAAACAAAGTTGCTCTACACTGAACCCTCTGAAAGCATTTTCTCAGTCACCCTTATGGACAATTTTGAATTTTGGAGTATTCTGTATTTCCCGATAAGGGACAGTCCAATGCAGGATCCTTTGACTCGTGAAGTTCTCCAGATCCCCAAAATGTACAGGCTATGGGTGAAGGCTGACCTTCCTTTGTCCCTGTAGATTATGGCCGAAAGCGTAGGCTGGCTTTGTTGCAGTGAACTAAGTTACTTTGTCCCAGATGGCTAGATTTCCATCTTGCTATGTCCCATGTGGTCTCTGGAATGAGGCCAGAGAGGAAATGCTGCCTCTCACATGACCTCTGGAAGAGGAGGAGTTGGGGGCGGAGACGCCAGGTATGGAGCCAAAATTCAACTCCACCCCTGAGTGACCGCATGGCCAACAACAATAGAACAAAGACCTTACAGGTAGGGCAGCGAAATACAAATACAAATATAAACAGCCCCTAGGGGGCGTCACACCTCTCCATGTCCATGATTCCTAGCACTGGGAGTGTGTGTGATTTGAAAGCATTTGGAGGGCCACCTATTCAATTGGAAAGGAACTTTCTAGTATTTCGGATTGTGGAATTTCAGATCTGGGATGCTCAGTCTGTATTTTGGCTGCTGTCCCACTTGAGCAGTTGTGGAAGTATCTCCCCAGGAACATGCAATATGTCCCCTGGGCTGAACAAAGCTTGTTGTTGACCCTCCCCCCCCAGATCCCACAATGGAACCCCAATCAGGAACTCAGATGGAAGACTTTAGCTTGGGGCACCCCTAGCTGCCTCCAACCAAAATCAAGCAGGGCCATTTCCCAGGTTGCCCCCTCATTCCCCAATGCATAAGCACTACACCATCATAAATTTGGGAACACCAAGGGACCTATATCCCCAGGGATGAACCCACCAACGCCCATTGTCCCAAGACTCAAACTCCACTCCATTCTCAACCCTTCCCACTGTCACAGTACAAGAACACACCAGACAGCAGGCGGCTCCAAGTTCAACCAATGCCAGTTTATTCTGTGCACCAATTACAAACCGAAAATTAATGTGTTTTTTTTTAAACCAATGAGATTGAGGATCGTAATTTGCGCCAACCACAGCCCATGCCCACTCTTTGTAATGACTGCAAAGGTCTGTAAAATACCCATGCCGTGACTGGGAGGCACATCAGATGTGGGATTACGCTGTGCCCCCCAGCATCCACTTTGGCCATGGCTGAATAAACCCATTTCTGGGAGTAGAGACGTTTCAGAAAGAGATAAAAAAGAACCCACAGCTCGACATCTCTGGAGATAAAGCTCCTCTCGTGTCTCAGTGTCTCAGCTGGTGTGAGTCTTTGGACATTGCTCTCCATCCTTAGGGAGAGAGCGCCAGTTGGGCCTTTTGTTCCACATAAAAGAAGGGGAGGAGGGTCTCTCCGGAGAAAGAGGCTGTAGGGTATTCAAAGATCAGGGCTGCTGAGTCTGCATCGTAAAAGGCCACCCGACCCCCTTCACAGTTCAGGGTCACTCGGACCCTCTTGGGCTCCTCGCTCAGGGTCAGACAAAGGAATGTATAGTTGTTGGAGAACCTGTATTCACTCCCCCACTTTCCCACTTGCCAGACCCCAGCATCAGGACCAAAGTGGCCTGAGACCTTTCTCTCCACAGACTTTCTGGCAATTCCCATAGACCATCCTTCCTCACTCCCCACAAGGACTTCCCAAAAACTCCTGCCTCCTGTGAATCCTTCCTGGCCCAGCACGAAAGGAAACTGATTGAATCTCTCAGGATTGTCAGGAAGATCTTGCAATTCCTCTCCATGTCTCACACGCCTGTGATCTTCAGAGAGGACGAGCCAAGGAGAGGCTGTGTCTGGATCCAGAGTCACATGTGCTGTTGGTGGTAAAAGCAGATCGGGGTAAAGTGAGAAGGAAGGAAGGAAGGAAGGAAGGAAGGAAGGAAGGAAGGAAGGAAGGAAGGAAGGAAGGAAGGAAAGAGTAAACTGTTGGAAGATCAGCTTCCGTTTCTGATTCTAAAAAAATGACAGGGCAATATGACCTCACCCTCTCAAATCTAGATTGGTTCTCCATTATGCTACTCTCCTTCTTATGGGCAACGCTTGAGCATGGGGTGCTCCGACTATGGCTCTGGAGACCAGGGCTGGGTTCCCCCTCCATCATGGAAACCCACTGGGTAAACTTGTGCCCATCACACACTCTCTGCCCCAGAAAGCCCTATCATGGGATCATCTTGGTTTGCTAGAAGTCAGAAATAATTTAAAGGCAGACCAATCATCTGGTTTATGCCAATATCACATTCCCACATGTTGCACATTGGGGAAGAGGACTTATTCTTTATCTAGGGATGCATCATGTGTGCCACAGAAAAAAGCTTGAAGCAAAGAGCCATGAAAAGTCAGTGTTCAGGTTATTTTGACACTCTTTTTGGAAATCTATTCTGAATCCAGACACATGCCATTTGTTCAGAGCTTTAAAAATCAGACAGGCGAACCACACTCCGCTCTCTCGGCCTCAATGCAACCCTCTGTGACAAAATCTGTTTGTTTGTTTACCTTTTTGCTGGTGAAGCCCAGATTCCAGAGAGGCTGGAGAGAGAGAAAAGAGAGTGAGGCTTCGCACAACATGGTGACCCTCAGAAACCCAGGAGGAACCAACTTCTTTCAGATGGTCAAATTCTCACTGGGCAACCTAGGTCCCTTCTACACTGCCATACAAAGTCCTGAATATCTGCTTTGAATAGGATTGTATTGTAGATTCATATATTCCAGTTAAAAGCAGATAATGTGGATTATTTTGGGCCTTAAGTTTAGCCAGGGAGGCCCTCCTATCGATCCCACCTCATCACAAGCAAAGTTGGGGGGACGAGGGAGAGGGCCTTCTCAGTAGTGGCGCCGACTCTGGGATGCCCTCCCAAGGAAATCAGGCAAATACCCAGTCTTTTACTTTTCAGGAAAGAGCTAAAAACCTGGCTATTCCAGCAGGCTTTTGGTAATGGCTAAGAGCATTAACCACCTTAGCGGACAGGACTTGAATGGCTGTGAGAACTATGACACACAATGCTGGGTATCCTGATCGTAGGAATTGGCTGGTTTTCAATGGCATTGTATTTCTACTGTTTTTAGAGGGCAACATAGTTTCTAAATTTGTTTTACTAATGTTTATACTATTATGTTTTTTGTTGTATGAAGTGATATGTTATGATTGTCAGTGCTATATGATTTATCATAATTGTTTTTTATTGAATGCCCTGAATCCCCTTGGGGAGAGGGACGGGATACAAATAAAGCTGCTGCTTCTTCTTCTTTGACACAAAAACACAGTATGTCACAGCAAACGAGATCTATATGCTGGATTTCGTATCACAAAATCACAACTCAAACACTTTCCAAGCATTTATTTTCAAATGATGTGCGCAGATCCAAGTAAGGTGGTCTTTTGCAGTTCACAGATCGTGATTTTGTCAATGTTTATTGTTCTCAAATGCTGACTGAGATCTTTTGACACGGCACCCAGTGTGCTGATGACCACTGTGGACCACCTGTATTGGTTTATGCCAGAGTAGGGGTGTGCAAAGTACGGCCCGGCCGCCGGATCCGGCCCTTCAGGCGATGCCATCCGGCCCGCGGCGAGGCGAAAGCAGCGCGACCTCCTTGCCGCAGAGATGCTTTGTTTCCGGCAACAGCAACAAGGAAGGGAGGGAGCCGAATGCGTCCTCCTTTCCTCGCAACAGCTCCTTCCGCAGGGAAGCTCCCGCCTCCGCAATGAAGTCACAGGCAGCATCACGCGGGAGGCTGGGCTTCCTGCGGAAGGAGCTGTTGCGAGGGAAAGGAGGACGCATTCGGCTCCCTCCCTTCCTTGTTGCTGTTGCCGGAAACAAAGCACCACGTTGCTTTGCAGCTGCTCTCGCCTCGCTCTCGCCTCGCTCTCTGCTGCAAGGAAGCGAGGAAGCGAGGAATAGGAGAAAAGAAGAGGAAGAGAAGAGGTAAAAACGGGTTGGGGTCTCTGTATTTTACTATGTATTTGAACTGCTGGGTTGGCAGAAGCTGGGGCTAACAGCAGGAGCTCCCCATTCCCATTCACTGTCCCATGCCTGAGAATGCACTGTGGAATATATTATGTTTAATTCACTGTCCCATGACTGAGAATGCACTGTGGACTATATTATGTTTAATTCACTGTCCCATGCCTGAGAATGCACTGTGGAATATATTATGTTTAATTCACTGTCCCATGCCTGAGAATGCACTGTGGAATATATTATGTTTAATTCACTGTCCCATGCCTGAGAATGCACTGTGGAATATATTATGTAGAACAGACCTGGGCAAACCTTGGCCCTCCAGGTGTTTTGGACTCCAACTCCCACAATTCATTTAAGAAATGGAAGGCTCTTCCTACTGAGGAGAACAGAAAGGAACACAAGCTCTGGCAAACTAAATGCAAAGCAGCCGTCAGGAAAGCCAAGAGAGATTTTGAGGCACATATAGCTAAGAATATTTTAAAAAATAGCAAAAACTTCTTTAAGTACATCAGAAGCAGAAACCCAACTAGAAAAGCAGTTGGGCCACTTGACGAAAATGGTAAGAAAGGGACAATAAGTGAAGACAAGGAGATTGCTGAGCGGCTAAATTACTTCTTTGTCTCTGTTTTCACACAGGAGGACAGACAACATATGACGGCAGCTGAGTCAGTTTTTTCAGGGAGGGAATTAAATGAATTAAACCAGACAGAGATAAACAAGGAAGATGTTCTCACATGCCTTACTAAACTAAATGTCAACAAATCACCAGGGCCAGATGGCATCCACCCCAGAGTTCTTAAGGAACTCAAGTGTGAAATTGCTGAAATTCTAGCCAAAATATATAACCTTTCTCTAAGATCAGGCACTGTACCCGAGGACTGGAGGGAGGCAAATGTAACTCCGATCTTCAAGAAAGGATCCAGGGGTGATCCAGGAAATTATAGGCCAGTTAGTCTAACCTCAGTTCCAGGCAAAGTGATGGAAACCATTATTAAAGAAAAAAATTACTAAGCACATAGAAGAACAGGCATTGCTGAAGGAAAATCAACATGGTTTCTGCAAAGGCAAATCATGTCTTACTTGATAGAATTCTTTGAGGTGTAAATAAACACATAGATAAAGGGGACCCAGTCGATATTGTTTACCTTGACTTTCAAAAGGCTTTTGACAAAGTCCCTCACCAAAGGCTCCTAAATAAGCTCTTCAGCCATGGAATCAGAGGACAGGTCTTGTCCTGGATTGGAACCTGGCTAAACTGTAGGAAACAAAGGGTGGTAATAAACGGACACTTCTCTGGGTGGAAAGAGGTGAGAAGTGGCATACCCCAAGGTTCAGTTTTGGGTCCGTTACTTTTTAATTTATTCATTAATGACCTGGATGTAGGAGTAAATTGTGAGGTAGCAAAGTTTGCAGACGACACTAAATTGTTCAGGGTAGTTAAAAATGAAACTGACTGTAAAGAGCTCCAGAAAGATCTCTCGAAATTGAGTGAATGGGCAACAAAGTGGCAAATGCATTTTAACCTAAACAAGTGTAAAGTCATGCACATCGGTCAAAGAACCCCAAATACACTTATCAACTGATGGGATCAAAGCTTTCTGAGACAAACCAGGAAAGGGATCTTGGGGTTTTGGTGGACAGCTCAATGAAGATGTCAACCCAGTGCGCTGCAGCAGTGAAAAAAGCAAATTCTATGCTTGGCATGATCAGGAAGGGAATCGAAAATAGGTCGGCAAATGTTGTATTGCCTCTCTACAAATCTATAGTGAGGCCACATCTGAGTACTGTGTACAATTCTGGTCACCGCACCTCAAGAAGGATATAACGGAACTGGAAAAGGTACAAGAAGGGCAACAAAAATGATCCAAGGGATGGAGCAACTCCCTTATGAAATCAGGTTGCAACGCCTTGGTCTTTTCAGCCTTGAAAGACGGCGTTTAGAGGCGACTTGATCGAAGTGTATAAAATCATGCATGGGATAGAAAAGGTGAATAAAGAAAAATATATTTTCTCTGTCACCCAACACTAGGACTAGGGGGCACTCCCTAAAGCTCCAAGGTAGGAAAGTTAGGACTAATAAAGGGAAATATTTCTTCACCCAGAGGGTCATTGGGTTATGGAACTCACTTCCAGAGGAGGTTGTGACAGCGGTCAGCCTGGACAGCTTCAAGGCAGGATTAGACAGATTCATGGATACCAAGGGAATCAGTAGTTACTGAAATGGACATCCAAGTGCCACCTCTGTGTTATTTATTTATTTATTTATTTATTTATTAAGTTCGACTTAATATACCGCTCTCTCTGGCGCCCAGAGCGGTTCACAAAATTAGTGCGAATAAAACAAGTAAAATACATTAAAATACAGTAAAACAGTTAGAACACCCGAATTAAAACAAGTGTTGATGGAGGCAGGCAGGATTTTCCCTGGGCACTGGTTGTGGGGGGTCAGGAGCAGGTGAGGGTTTTGCCCTCCTTTCTGCTAGAGATCCCTGTGTACAACTAGTGGGCCACTGTGTGACACAGAATGCTGGACTAGATGGGCTGAGGCCCGATTCAGCATGGCTCTTCTTATGTTCTTATGTTCTTAATTCCTTACAGCCTACTGGCTGTTAGGAATTGTGGGAGTTGGAGTCCAAAACACCTGGAGGGCCAAAGTTTGCCCAGGCCTGATGTAGAATGTAGTTCAGCCTTTAGGTGCGGCCCTCCATAATATTTTTTTGGCTCTCATGTGGCCCCTTTGGAAAAATAATTGCCCACCCCTGTGCCAGAGCCTTTGCAGTTCGATTTTGAGGTCCTGTTGTTCCTATTGTCTTTCATCAATTCAACTGTCACCTGGCATGGCGACATCAATAATCCAAACTTTTTTCTTTTCCACAATCATGATGTCTCTGGTGTATTGTATTCCAAAACTGGATTCGAAAGTCCCACAGTATTTTAGCATGTTCATTTCCCACTATGAACATTTTCCAGGTTTATGGTCCCACCAGTTTACTACTCCCAGGGGGTACTTGTGACATAAGTTCAAATGAATTATTATTGTCGAAGGCTTTCGTGGCCAGAATCACTGGGTTGTTGTAGGTTTTTCGGGCAATATGGCCATGTCCCAGAAGCATTCTCTCCTCACATTTTGCCTGCATCTATGGCAACCATCTTCAGAGGTTGTGAAGTCTATTATTATTATTATTATTATTGCTTTGATAATATGGATTATATGGCAGTTGGAAGGGGCCCTGGAGATTTCTCGGTATTCTCTCAGGCTTTTTAAAACCACATTTCCCCCTTTTCCTTGAGATGCCACATCCTTCACCCCTGCAAATGTGGAGGCCTGGCTGTCCAATGTTCGTATTCCCCTTTGAATCAAGATTACAAAATACTACAGCTTGCTGATAAAGAAATAGTTGCCCCACAACATTTGATTTTCCTAATGTGTAACTTGTACTCCACCCGTTCTCACAATTGCAGGTTACATGAACCAGAGTAAGGTCCATCGTGGCCCTCTCCATTTTCATTTCATTCCATGTGATCCCACACTTGATATAAAATGGAAAAGAAAAAACATGGCACTGTTCCATGATCCAAAATGTGGCCTAGACGGAGAAGGGTAGCCCATTTTATGGACAGGGGGAGGTTGGGGAAGTTGTCCACATTTTCTCTGGTTATTCCTCCCCCCGCGCCTTACCTATATCATAAGCGATGGTTGTTTTGGCAAGAGTGGCATGGGTGGGGAGAATGGTGAAGAAAAGGCTAGCTGTCCCACATACAAGGTATACAATGGGAAAAGCAGCGAAAACGCTAAGCAGATTAGGTAATACACAATATGAAGTGTTTTATACAATAATATAGTCAGTTCTCATAGGTCTAAAAATGCATATATTTTATCACAGATATAAAATATATGCATTTGTAGACCTATGAGAACTGACTATATTATTGTATAAAACACTTCATATTGTGTATTACCTAATCTGCTTAGCGTTTTCGCTGCTTTTCCCATTGTATATGGGTGGGGAGAATAACAGGAAAACAGGGGGAAATGGTTTAACTCCTTTAACATTTAAGCCGCTTTGAGTCCCCTTCAGGGGAGATAAATCAGGATATAAATAAATATAATAATAACAACAAAATGGACTATCCTTCTCTGTCTAGTGCCCCCTTGTGGCCTCCGCCTGGATAATGAAACAGTACCGAAAATAAAAATACAATAATACAATTTAGTTTCAATTGGCATTCCAATCTGCTTTTTTGTGGCACTAACTTTCCAAATGCTTTGGAATTCGTCCGTCCGTCCCCCGCCCCCAGTCCTCCCCTCCCTGCCTTTCTGAGCAATGTCACATCTCATGAAAATCCTTGCAGACATTTCCCCTTACCTCTAAATTGCTTCATGAGACCCTCCAGAAAGGGATTGGTGTCACAGAAGTCCCAGACCTTCCACTTCAGGGCAGGAGGAAAGGCTGAAGAAGTCTCCAGTTTCTCCTTATTCTCATACCTGGAGGAGAAAGAACAATATCAGATACATAAGCAGAACATAAACAGAACAAATGCAGTTTGACACCACTTTAACTCCCCCATGTCTCAGTGCTATATAACCATTTATGGGGCCTTCCCTATCAAAGTATGCTGTTGCCTGTATTCCATGACATTGAGCCACAGCAGTTAAATAGTGAATTTTAAATTTACATTCTGCATTTGAATCCTTGCATTGTGTATTTTAGTATACATGTTTTGTAATGGTGTGTTGTCATGGTGTGTTGTCATTTTATGGTATATATTCATGATGTTGGGCTTTGGCTGGATTGTGTCCTGCCTCGAGTCGTGAGGAGCGTGTGTTGTGTTGTTATCAAATTGCACTAATTCTAGAGCAGGGGTGGGCAATTATTTTTTCCAAGGGGCCACACGAGAGCCAAAAAATATTATGGAGGGCCGCACCTAAAGGCGGAACTACATTCTAATCTACATTATTTATTTATTTATTTACTATATTTATTATATATTACACATCATTAATATTAACATATTAATATATGAAGAAATATTCATATATTATTAGTATTAATATCATAATTATTATATTATAGTATATATATAAACATTATAATATATTGAAATTATAATATAATACAACATTATATTACATTATTTATTATGTTATTACATTATATTATATTATTATAATGAAATTATTATATAATAATAATTATATAATAATAAAAACCACTAAAATTAAATTAAATTCAAGATGACAAGGTGCGAACCAAGATGGAATAGCCCAATGGACCCAGACCAAAGGATGGCAAAGCGGACCCAGCCACTGCAGCAGCAGAGGAGAGCAGAGCAGTAGGCGATCGGAGGCTGCAGGCCTCTGCCCGCTCTAGCCCACTGTCGCCCCTCACTCTATTTCCGCTCCCATTGGATAAAATCGGCTGTCACTCACTTCACCCCGCCCACGCTTTTCATCCTCGCGCTGCCTCCCGCAGTCCCTTTGCGGGGCGTATCCGTCCCTTTAATTGGCTGGTTCCGTGGCCGTCAGTCAGGGCTCCTCCAATGGTCGCCCCAACCCGCCGGTCCTCCCCTTTGGCCACGCCCCTTCGCCGCGAGCCAGAACTCTCCCGAGTTGGTTCTGTGAGGGAAGGAGGAAGGAAGGTTCGCGCCTTCTTCTGCTTCTTCTGACGTCAAAGAGGAGGAGGAGGAAGGGAAGGGCAAGGGCCGGAGCGGCGAGATGTCGGCGGGAGAAGCGCCCGGCGGTGGCCGAGGATCCTCCTCCTCTTTGACGTCAGAAGAAGCAGAACAAGGCGTAAACCCCTTCCTCTTGGCCCCGCCCCTGACGACCTTCTCCCCTGGCCCGACAGAAATGGCTGCCGGGCCACGTTCGGCCCGCGGGCTGTAGGTTGCCCACCCCTGTTCTAGAGTGTAGATGCTCCACAGAATCATAGAGTCTCATTGGCCATCAAGTCCAATTCTGCCTGTGAGCACCAGCTAAACACAGGGGCGGCTGAAGCAATAGGCAAGATATGCATTTGCATATAGCGCGAATGCCCGAGGGGCGCTCTTGAGACGCCCCTGGATACGGGCTTGCTGGCTTGCTTTATTTTAATTTTAATTTACAGCTAATGCGTTCTTTTAAGGTCGCTTGGCATGACCTCTGGTGGTGAGAATGGAGATCCACCGGAGCCCTGGGTGCTGTTGGGCTCCTTTCTCCTCACCTTACCAGCTTTGTTTTCCTTCCTGCCTTCGCTTCCCTCCCCACCCCACGCCGGCTCCCCTCCGCCTCCCTCCCCACGGGACACGAATCAGGGTGTGCTATCAATTTGAAAGGTTTCGGTATAACTTTGTCCCGAGCCTCCTCCACCTTTGCGCAAGAGATAAGGTGGCCCCGCAGCGGGAAACCCTCGCCACACTGCCTCTCCTTGGCCAGAGTGGGCACTGCAACCTCTCACACTTTCACACACACAGTCCTTTCCCTTTGATTTTGAAAGGCGGCAAACTTGGTGAGAAGTTTGACTCACCTCCGAAGTTGAGGGAGACATTAGGGAGGAAAAAAGAAGAAAGACCCTCAACTCTTTCGGGGGGGGGGGAGCATGCACCTTCCTCCCCACTTTGGCAGGATTTTGCAGGCTCCCCAAGATGAGTTTGGAGGGATTCCTCTCTCTCTCTCTCTCTCTCTCTCTCTCTCTCTCTCTCTCTCTCTCACCTGCAGTACTTCTCCAGCATGCCATGTGTTCACAAGCAGAGCTTAAAATACACTGCCGAAGTGTCACTAGGCTTTAAAATTAGACACCGCTGGGAAGATTTTGGAAAGGAGAGTTGGGCCGGAGGAAGGGAGGAGAAAGATTGAGGAAGAGAGAAGAAGGGAAAGGAAGAGAAGTGAGGTTGAGAAAGAAAGAAGAGAGAGATTGAGAAGGAGAGAAGAGGGGAAAGAAGAAGAGCGAGAGAGGTTGAGAAAGGGAGAAGAGGGGGAAGGAAGGGAAGAGAGAGACTGAGAAAGAAAGAGATTGAGAAGGAGAGAAGAGGGGAAAAGAGAAAAGAGAGAGATTGAGAAAGGGAGAAGAGAATGAGGTTGAGAGAGAAAGAAGAGGGGGAAGGAAGAGAAGAGAGAGAAATTGAGAATGAGAAGAGGTGAAAGGAGAAGAGAGAGGTTGCGAAAGAGAGAAGAGGGAACAGAAGAGAAGAGAGAGCAAGGCTGAGAAAGAGAAAATAGAGAGGTTGAGAAAGAGAGAAGAGGGAAAATGAAGAGAAGAGAAAGAGAAAATAGAGAGGTTGAGAAAGAGAGAAGAGGGAAAATGAAGAGAAGAGAAAGAGAAAATAGAGAAGTTGAGAAAGAGAGAAGTGGGGGAAGGAAGAGAAGAGAGATTGATAGAGAGAGAAGAGGGGAAAGGAAGAGAAAAGGCAGAGAAAATAGAGAGGTTGAGAAAGAGAGAAGAGGGAAAATGAAGAGAAGAGAAAGAGAAAATAGAGAGGTTGAGAAAGAGAGAAGTGGGGGAAGGAAGAGAAGAGAGATTGATAGAGAGAGAAGAGGGGAAAGGAAGAGAAAAGACAGACTGGGAGAGGAGAGGGATTGAGAATTGGGGAATGAGAAGAGAGAGAGGTTGAGAGAGAGAAGGGGGAAAAGGAAGAGAAGAGAAAGAGAATAGAGAGGTTGAGAAAGAGAAGAGGGAAAAGGAAGAGAAAGAAAGGTTGAGAAAGAGAGACGAGAGAGATTGAGAAAGAGAGAAGGGGGAAGGAGGAGATTGAGAAAGTGAAGAGGGGGAGAGAAGAGAGAGAGGTTGAGAAAGAGAGAAAAGAGGGAAGGAAGAGAGCGGGGAGGATGGGGAAACAGCAACAATGTTGCGATTTTAGAGGTGCACGGCAATCTTTCTGCAACCCCTGTATCCGCTCTCTTTTGGTGGGAAGGGGAGGAGGAGGAGGGAGAACTCACCCCTGTAAGTACTTAAGATCAACTTTGAGTCAAGAGCGCTTGAGCGGACTAGCAAACTTAGCCATTGAAAATGACTTGTTGGGTGAAATGGAAACAGATTTACTAGTACACGAGTTCTCAAAATTGAAAGCCAGAAAAATCTCTTTTTAATTTTAAGTGTTCAAGTTTATGTGTGTTAAGGAAAACTGGATGTTAAAATATCCACTCAAGTGAAGGGCCCAGAGGCCGGCTATGTTGCCACACCCATTGCCATGGTCAAGGCTGGCGTGGCACTTCTGAAGGACAAGAATTGGCTTCCTTAAAAAGGAGGTGTCTATTCTCCTGGGGCTGCGTTCTCCAAAACAAAACTGATTGATAGACTCAACAAGCATGGGCTTGATGTTATTAGCAAGCCCGAAGTCTGCAAAATCTTCCAAAGAGACAGCATGACCAGGAAACCTTTGAGTAGACTTGAAGACCAAAAATAACAACAAAAACCTAAAATTGTTGCTAAGTTTAATAAAATATTTGCGTTCTTAAAAAAGTTAATTTCTGTTAATGCTATGTAATGTAACTATATGAACATAATATTGAAAGTAAACTTCTGGTTTGTAAGGTAACTCTTTTATTCACCTCTACCTTCTACCTTTTATTTTTCAGTGATTGGGGCGCACCAAAATACTGTTTGCTTACACTTGAAAATGACCTAGGGCCGGCTCTGCACAGACTCCTGCAACATGCTGCTGCTTTTGAGAGTCGTGTATTTCATCTGCAAATCTGAGCTTTAGTGGGAGGAGGAGAGGAAACGAACTTACCCCTGTAAGGCGCTTCTGATATCCTGTAAATGAAGGGAAGAAAGAACTCAGCAGAGGCATTTGCATGGAAACCGCTCTCACATGCCTGAAACAATGGGGTCTCCAATGGGGTCTCCAACTAATAGATATTGTACATACAGCTTCTATTAAAAAAACGCCCAGAAAAGGAGACTTTGTCACATTCTGAGTTGCAGAAACAGAATGGTAACATATTGGAGCTGGCAGCTTGATTATGCAAAGTTTTGCAACAGTGAAGAAGTTAGGAAACAGAGAAAGAACCAGGTCTGTTTTGTAAATTAAAGAAATATATGGCTTCATATATCTATATTTATGTATGTATAGCTGTTTCTCGACTCTTGACTGCCCCTCCAGGTCCTCCATCTCCTGTCAAGACTTAGTTCTCCCCAGACATCATCAGGATAGCCCATTTTATAATAACACATGTCCAATACATAACAAGATGGAGGATGTATGTGAACTAATTCTGTTGGATAGGTGTCAGCGGACTATACGGCAAATCATTTGCAAATCAGCCTATGCAATAATCTACAACAGGGCTGTCCAACTGCCGGCCCTCCAGGTGTTTTGGACTTCAAATCCCAGAAATCCTAACAGCTGGTAAACTGGCTAGGATTTCTGGGATTTGAAGTCCAAAACCCCTGGAGGGCCAGCAGTTGGACAGCCCTGATCTACAACAAACCTGGATTTCAAAAAGTTTGTGGAAGATGGGTGTCGAAACGACTCACAGAGCACAACCAGAAGTGTTTGGTCATCATCAAACAAAATCTGAACAGATACTCTCAATGGCCAGTGCTGGAATATTATCAGGAAGAAGGCTAAATAATTTGCAGGGCTCACGACACTGAAATGCTGAGGCCTAACATTCAGACAAAATTTATTTATTTATTTATTTATGAGATTCGGCTTAGTATACCGCTCTCTCTGGCGCCCAGAGCGGTTCACAAGTCGCACAATAAAAACACAACAAATAGTACACATTAAAATACGTTAAAACAGAATTAAAACCCCCAATATAACAAGCTCCCAAATAGAACATGCTGGAGGCCAATGTACAGTGGAGTAGTGGCAGCTAGTAGTCGAATGGCAGACACAATGTAGTGGGACATTGAGTGTTCATGGGCCAAACGCCCTCCTAAAAAGCCATGTCTTTACCGCTTTGCGGAATGGCAGGGCCCGGATAGCCCGAACCTCCTCAGGGAGGCCGTTCCACAGGACTGGTGAACGCCCGCCCTCCGTGTGGACTCAGTCTACAGACTCTAAAACTAGGCACCTGTAGTAGATTGAGCCCCTCTGACCGCAACGATCTCCTGGGTACATAGGGGGTAAGTCGCTCCTTCAGGTACACTGGCCCCAAACCATATAAGGCCTTGAAAGTTAGAACTAACACCTTGAAGATGACCCGGAATTCAATTGGGAGCCAGTGCAGCTCGCGCAAGAGTGGAGTCACGCGATCAGATCTTAAGGCTCCTGAGAGTAGGCGTGCTGCGGCGTTCTGCACCAGCTTGAGTTTCCGGATTGCCGACAAGGGTAGGCCAATGTACAGCGCATTACAGTAATCGAGCCTCGAGATGACCGTGGCTTGGATCACCGTGGCCAGGTCGCGACGGGAGAGGTAAGGGGCCAGACGTTTTGCCATACGTAGATGAAAGAAAGCTGTCTTGCAGGCGCAGCCAATCTGTGTCTCCATAGACAGCTGGGGGTCCAGCCAGACCCCTAAGCTCTTGACTAAAGGCTGCGGGCGAAGTGCCACGCCGTCAAACGTCGGCAGCTGGGTCTCTACCCCCCGGGCGGGGCCCAGCCACAAGATCTCCCGTCTCGCCGGGTTCACCTTCAACTTACTGGCTCGCAGCCATCCAGTAACGGCTTCTAGGCAGAGATGGAAATTATCGGGTACAGAGACCACCCCGGGGTCCATACTGATGACATTCCAGCCCAAAACTCCGTACCAATTGGGCGAGTGGTCGCATATAGATGTTAAATAACAGTGGGGAGAGAATGGCCCCCTGAGGGACTCCACAATGTAGGTGGGAACCCTCGGAGACCACCCCTCCCCACTTCACTCGCTGCAGGCGGTTTTGGAGGAAGGAGGACAGCCAGTTGAGGGCTGTCCCCCTCACCCCCGCCACCGCCAGGCGGTGTGTCAAAAGTTGGTAATCGACAGTATCAAACGCTGCCGTGAGGTCCAATAACACGAGCAGCGCCGATCCTCCTCGGTCCAAGTGGCAGCGGAGTAGGTCTGTGATGGAGACCAGGACGGTCTCCGTCCCATGGCCCGAACGGAAGCCGGACTGGAAGGGGTCTAGCCTGGTTGCATCATCCAAGAATGTCTGCAGCTGGTCCATTTCTGCCCTCTCAATTACCTTGCCCAGGTACGGACACTGGGCGGTAATTGGGGGGAGCCACGGGATCTAGCCCGGGCTCCGTCAGCAAAATGCAGAGGACTGCTATCCAAGGGCGTTGAGTTGTTGAATGTCAATGCATGACTGCACACTGCTGACAACACTCTGCAAAAACTTTGTTTTGAAGTGTGAAAACATCCTCCCTATCGTCCTGATCTTGCCCATTGGACTATCACCGTTTTGGACCCCTGAAAGAAGCCCTACGAGGACGAAGATTCATGTCTGATGTAAAGGTGTAGACAGCGGTGAAGACAGCAGCCCATTCATTTCAAATAAGGGAATACAAATGGTTGTTGACAAATGGACAAACGGTATTGAAACACAGGGAGATTATGTCAAAAGTGATGTATTTGTCTTTTCTGAAAGTTGATTAAAACAAATTCTACAGCCAGGCAGCATATACATTTTGATGTGTTTTTTGCGATCGATCTGATTTCTTAGAGATGGAACCCAAGCCAGTGTTAAATTAATTTATGTTTCCTCTTTGCCTTAAAACACAGCACAAAGGTAATGTCATACAACAGCTTGTGTACATAGAGCCCTGAGGAGACTGAAGTGTCACTGTCTCAGCCATCCATGGGGACAATATGGGCCTTACCTGGAGGAGTTCACTTGCCGGCTGCCGATGCTTCTCCTCCATCTCTTGGATGAGTTTCGAGAGATAGGAGAGTTTTTTGGAGAGTCTGGCCAGATGTTCCTCCCCTGTGGCTGAAATCTCCTTCTCCAGCTCTTCCATTTTTGCCAGCAGATTCCTCTCTTGTTCTTCTAGGAACTGGCGCATGAGCCTGAACGCAGCCACAGCCTTCTCCTTCTCTCTCTGGGTTTTCTCCTGGAAGAAAGGGAAGGAGAAACAGGAGTGAGAGTTCCTTTAAGTGGGGCTTACATCTGTTCACAAAAAAGGTCTATATCCAGTGGTGAAAGAGGTTTGTGAAGACCTGCAAGCGCCTGACACTGGAATGGGTTCGGGTCTATATTTTCTGTAGGCCATCAGGTCTCTTACAATGGGAGATATTCTTCACAAAAGGAATTCAGTTTGTTCAGACTCACATCACGGCTATAACAATAATAACAATAACTAGATTCTTATACCCCACCACCATCTCCCCGAAGGGACTTGGGGCACCAAGCGTCAGCGCTGAATCCAGGGGGACCTCAGACTGCGGACCCCATTGAGCAGAGGTTGCCACCCTATACTCTGATCAGTCTCGTAGCTGACCAGGAGGACCTCTGTCTTGTCTGGATTAAGCTTCAGCTTGCTATATCCCTCATCCAGTCCTTCACGGCTGCCAAGAAGGGTCCAGGATCCGGGGGGCCTCCTTGGAATTGGGTGGAAAAGAGTAATAGAGTTGAGTGTCGTCTGCGTACAGATGGCACCAAACTCCAAAACTCTGGATGACCTCACCCAGCGGTTTCATGTAAATGTTAAAAAGCATGGGGTGTCATGACCTTATTTCCTGGTTTTGTGTGAAGCCAGGAAATTAGGCCATGCCTTACATCTGGCCTGAGTATATTTGAAACAAGGACAAGAGTTGCCAGGGAAATGGGAGCAATGAAGGGGAAGGGCCAGCATGAAGGAAAGGAAGGGTGAGGGAAATAAACTGGCAGTTGGAATTTTGTTGCATTCCCTACTCCGTGCTTTTGAATTAAAGTCTTCCAACTTTGTTTGTGAGGTAAATATTTCACCAGAAAGCTACAGATCCAGACATGGGGGATATAAGGGAACCTTGCAGGACCCCCAAGGTCAAAGGCCAGGAGTCCGAGCAGGTGTCCCCCAGCTTCACCAACTGGGTGCGATTCTCCAAGAAGGAGCGGAGCCACCACAATGCAACGCCCCCAAGACCCATCCCGGAGGGCCGTTCCAGAAGGATACCATGGTTGATGGCATTAAAAGCCACTGAAATATCCAAGAGAACCAACAAGGACACTCTCCCTCTGTCTATCTCTCTGTGGGGGTCGTTCACCAAGTAGCACTACTACTTACGAGCAGATCTTGGCTTTCCCGTGCTGTGTCTGCTTTGTCGGCCAGAACTGTCTCTCTCTCCTTCTTCAGCGTCTCCAGAAACTTCCAAATCTGATCCTGAAGAGGAAAAGAAAGCTCTTGGTCACTGCTTTTCTTCAAGCTTTAGAATGGTTTCAAAGATCATGTCATCAACCATACCACATTTATTGAGTTTCATGGGAACATTGGACAATGTTGACCTCTATTGGCAGCCCTCTCTTCTTTTGTCACCACTGCTTCCAGAATTTTCTTTACTCATAAGAAGTCCCTCCAAATGAAGATGCACATGCAGGCCCGGATTAAGGATGTTTGCCGCCCTAGGCCACCTTCAGTCAAGGTAGGAGGGCGAGGCGAGGAGGAGAAAGAGGCGGCGGGACCTCTGCCGCGCATGCGCACATGGCGGGGGGTGCCTCTTTCTCCTCTGCGCCCCGCCTTCCTTCCTTCAATCAAGGAAGAAGGGCGGGGCGCAGAGGAGAAAGAGGCGGAGGGACCTCTGCCGCGCATGCGTGGGTGGCGGGAGGGCGCCTTTTTTTCCTCCATGCCCCACCCTCCTTCCTTGACTCAAGGTCGGAGGGTGGAGCAAGGAGGAGAAAGAGGCAGAGGGACCTCTGCCACGCATGCGTGGGTGGTGGGAGGGCGCCTTTTTTTCCTCCGTGCCCTCCTACCTTCAATCAAGGAAGGAGGGTGGAGCAAGGAGGAGAAAGAGGCAGAGGGACCTCTGCCACGCATGCGCGCACGGCGGGAAGCACCCCTTTCTCCTCCATGCCCCACCCTCCTTCCTTGACTGAAGGTAGGAGGGCGGGGCGAGGAGGAGAAAGAGGCGGAGGGACCTCTGCCGCGCATGCGCGCGTGGTGGGAGGGCGCCTTTTTTTCCTCCGTGCCCCACCCTCTTTCCTTGATTGAAGGAAGGAGGGCGGGGCGCGGAGGAGAAAGAGGTGCGTCCCGCCGCCGCGCGCATGCACACTTTTTTTTTTTTTAAAAAAGGATTTTTTTTAACTTTTGAGGGGTCCGGACCTGCTGCTCTCCCATGGCTGCCACCCTAGGCCATGGCCTAGGGTGTCCTTATGGGTAATCCAGGCCTTTGCACATGATGGATGCTATCGCAGGAGGCAGGCAAACTCATGGACTCCTTTGACAGCATTTCTACCACACATAGACCACCTATACCATTTCTGATGGATCTATTGGATTCTGTGCTAGAATACAATTATTTTGTGTTTGACCACCAATATTATTTGCAGACAGGAGGTGTGGCCATGGGCAGCCCTCTAGCGCCCTCGGTGGCCAATTTATATATGGATAGTCTAGAAAAAATGCATGTCTTTGGCTCACCAAAACACCCTATGGCACAGAAGATCAAAATGTACCTACGATTCATTGATGATGTCTATGTAGTGGTTAAAAGAGGAACTAATCCCTTATTATTTCAGAATTGGTTGAACTCGTGGTCTGAATCTATCAATTTTACTATGACTCACAATAAGAACAGTGTGGACTTTTTGGACGTCACCACCTTTCGTTACAACAACAGACTTTTAGTGAAATGTTTCCATAAGAAAACAGATAAAAATGCCTTACTGCACTATGGGAGCTTCCACAGCCACGCTTTGAAGAAGAATTTGCCTTTCTCCCAGATTCTGAGACTCAAGAGAAATTCATCACAGAGATCCCATTTCGATGAAGAAATCAACCTATTGTCCTCCAAACTGTCCCAACGGGGATACCCTAAACAAGTCATTAATACAGCCATTAGAAGAGCCGAATCCATTCCCAGAGAATCCCTACTGGCCAACAAAGCTAAAGTACAATCTGATAGAACTGTATGGCCACTTACTCTCACTAAACACTCGAGAGCCATCATCAATGTGATTCAGAAGTTCTGGCCATTAGTACAGGACATCCCAGGGCTATCTCAACCTCCTATGATAGCCTACAAACGTACAAAAAATCTCCGTGACCTTTTGGTACACACAAATATTAGGACGCCTCCAAGAAGAAGTTCTCTGACAGCCAAGACCCACCCATGTGGGCATTGTGCACAGTGTAGTAGTGTATACCCTGACAAGGAGATCTACAGTCCAGGACGAGGACGCACCTTTAAATTTAAAGAATTCTTTTCATGTTGCTCCGAGTCCCTCGTATATGGAATCCGGTGTCCTTGTGGACTAATTTACATAGGCGAAAGTAGTAGAATGCTAAAAACCCGCTTTTCTGAGCATAAATCTACGGTTCGGCATTCATCAGAAGATTTGCCCAAACCTTTTGGTTTGAATGAAAAACTGGGTGTAGCAGCTTTGCTCACGTGAATCGCATCCCATTAACCTTTATAATCAGGTAGCTTAGATTGCATTACTTGCTCTATCAGACGCCTTGCGCCTCTACCATTGAGCCCTTGTATCCAGGTAAATGTGTTCCCCGTGTTTCCTCTAAACATTGATGTCTTGATCATTTCCGTGTATTAAGAATTGTATGCTTCTTTGTCTTCATTTGTATTTTCCAGAAATTGCATGCCTGCCGCCTTTAAATGTGTATGTAACACAATATTTTCCTGATTATCACGTGGCCTTGAGAAAGACCGGAAGGTTGAAATAAGATGTGGCCAGGGCATACGCCCCCTCGTCGGCCCGTGCATTGTGGTGTTGTTCCCTAAAACAGCGACTGCTCCCCGCTTGGATTTCCAGGAGCAGACCGCGGTTTGGCAGCGGCTTTCCACCCGAGCAGCCTCCGCCGCTTTTTGTTTACATTTGACGAAGCGGCGTGACGGGCTGCAGCGGTTCTTCCGACCACTCTTTTTCCTTGGAGGATTTACTCATGTGAGACCACACCCGACAGTGAGCATATCCACTGAGTGTTGTTTCTACCCCTGTTGAACTTTATTATTTAAGGAACTTTCACCTATTGATTCCCTAGTTGAATATCCAGGGCTAGAACTCAAACCTACGGGTTATAGAGACTTTTACTCCCTTGCCTCTGAGAGTGTGTCGCTCGTGTTACGGCTTGTATCCATTGCTCATACTGTGTGTGTTATTATTTACATTGGTGATATTATGATGCTTATATGAATTTGATAAAGTCTACACGTTTGCTATAATTTATATGGTGACTATTTCCATACAGTTCTAGTGTATTTGTTCAGTCTTGTATAGACACGGTCCCCACTAGTTATTTACTGGGCGGAGATGTACCCCAACACCTTGTTAGGAGTTCCTATTTTACTCCCTCCTACCTTGTACTCCTTAGATGCTCCATCCAGAGGGATCACTTTGTGGTTTTCGTGCTCCTTCGATCTGTCGCACACAACACAGATGGGGTCTTCGTGGTTCTTGTACCACATGTATTGAATTTTCAGGAGCTTTGGACAAAGTTGACCACTACTAGCAGCCCTCTCTGCTTTTGTTATACTACATCGAAAGCTTTCTTATTATTTATTATTATTTATTTACCGTATTTATATAATGCCTTTCTCAGCATGACGCTGATTGGTCGGGCAATGCCCAGGGAGCAGGCTGAGCCTAGAACTTTTGGAGACTATTACATTACCTGAAAACCTCAGTGTCTGGGGAAATATTGAATTGCTAGCCACAGACCTATTTTGTGGGATGGAGATTTAACACAACCCCACATTAGGAGTCCTTATTTTATCTCCTCCTACCTTGTACTCCATCGATGCCTCGTCCAGATGGATCACCTGGTGGGTTTTGTGCTCCTTCGAAATGTGGCAGACCACACAGATGGGGTCTTCGTGGTCCTTGCAGAAGAGCTTCAGGGGCTCCTGGTGCCTCTGGCAGACTCTGCCCTTCTCTTCTGCCTTCTGGCTCCCCAGTTCCTTGGCGATCTCCACCAGGTTCGCCAGCGGCCTATTTGGCCTGATGTCCCCTCTCTGCACGTTGTCCCTGCATTGTGGGCAGGAGGCCCCTTTCTCCTCCCAGCATTGATCCAGGCAGGCTTGGCAGAAATTGTGCCCGCAGGAGATGATCATCACAGGCTCCTTGAAATACTCCAGGCAGATGGGACAGGCCAGTTCCTCGCAGAGCTTCTTCACAGGATCTCCAGAGGCCATGGCTGCAGATACTGTTCCACTGCTAAGACCAGACAAAAATAACAGCCTTACTTTCGGTTTCTCAGACTTTCTCTTCCTGGAAAGCAGCTGGCAGCTCCGCCTCTGCCCAAACTCTGGGGCTGCAACGCCTGAGCTCTCACAATGCCTCAGCCTTCGGGGACCTGGACACGAGGCCCTTTCCCTTTCTCTGTTTCCCTGCAAGTTGTTCTCTAAGCAAAGAATTCCTTGCTTCAAAATGCTTCTTTGGCTACTGGTGTCTTTCCAGGCACAATTCATCCAAAGGGCCGGTCACAACCTATACATCCCTACGCAACTTAGGCCCAACTTATCTGAAAGACCAAATCTCCCCATAGCAGAGTTTCTCAAACTGTGCTCTTCCAGGTGTTTTCGACTTCATCTCTCACAATTCCTAACAGCTGGCAAGCTGGAAATAGCCTGGATGAAAAGGCCTCTGGAGCTTAAAGAAACATGGACTCGGGGGGGGGGGGTGTTGCAGGAGATGTCAGAGGGGTTGCCAAAGACCACCAGAAACACAGAATTTTCTGTTGGTCATTGGGGATCTGTGTGGGAATTTTGGCCCAGTTCTATCGTTGGTGGGGTTCAGGATGTTCTTTGATTGTAGGTGAACTATAAATCCCAGAAACTACAACTCCCAAATGTCAAGGTCTATTTTCCCCCAAACTCCACCAGTGTTCACATTTGGGCATTTTGTGTGCCAAGTTTGGTCTGGATCCATCGTTTTTTGGGCCCACAGTGCTCTCTGGATATCGGTGAACTACAACTCCAAAAATCAAGGTCAACGCCCAACCAAACCCTTCCAGTATATTCTCTTGGTTGTGGGAGTTTATGTGCCAAGTTTGGTTCAATTCCATCGTTGGTTGAATTTAGAATGATCTTTGATTGTAGGTGAACTATAAAATCCAGCACCTACAACTCCCAAATGACAAACTCAGTCCCCCCCCCTCCACAACCCCACCAGTATTCAAATTGGGCGTATCAGGTATTTGTACCAAGTTTGGTCTAGTGAATGAAAACACATGCTGTATATCTGATATTTTCATTACAGTTCATAACAGTAGCAAAATTTTAGTTAGGAAGTGGCAACGAAAATAATGTTATGTCACCACAACAGGAGAAAGTGTATTAAGGGGTTCACCATTAGGAAGTTTGAGCAACATTGCTCTAGGTCAGGGCTGCTCACAACGTCGATCATGATCGACCATTCCATCGTGGTCCCAGGGCTCGCACCCGGATTTCAGAGGGGCACTTCTGCCCCTCACGCAGCGCATCTCCCTCGGCGCATCTCCCTCAGGGCTTCCTCAGGTTGTCCCTGATGCGACTCTCCCGCCTTCATCCTCAGTGCCATCACAGCATGGCCTGAGGAGGAGGGCAGCAGAGCAAGGGAGGGGGCGGGCGCCTGGCCCGCGCATGCGCATTTGGAGCGTGCGGCGGCGCGCGAAGACGAGCCATGAGGGAGCACAACAGCAAGGAGGCTTTGGCAGCCATTTCCTGCCAAAGCCACCTGCGACTGCGAGGAGTTCATCTGCTTGGCCACATTGATCAGCATTGAATGCCCTTGCAGCTGAAAGGTCTGTGTGCTTTCATTCCGCCTGTTTATATCTGTGGAATGATGTCAGGGTGGGAGAAGGAGCTCTTGTCTGGATGCAAGATCTTGTCTGGATGAAAATACTGTTTGCTTACCATTTAAAATTACCTAGGTCCGACCCTGCTTGCGGTTCTGGGAACTGTCGTCCTTCTGAGCTGCGCTCCCCGATTTTGCCGTCTTTCTGATTCCGTTGAGGAATCTAAAACAGTGGGTGGGTTTGCTGCTTCAAGTTTGGAAGTTCAACGCTTTTGGATAGCAGAACAGAAGCCACTGAGTATACATTTTAGCAAATTGCCTCAGATTTCAAGCCCTTGCTAAAACATATGCTGACCAAAATGAGTGAGAAACCTGGGCCAAGTAAGATGGCAAAAACATATCACTTTCATACGGAATGGGAGGTGGACGTTTTTCCCACGATGTCATTTTCGAAGTGCGCTTGCCTCATCTGCCACTCTACAACAACACAGACATGAAGAGGGTGGCTGCTAAACACATTGGGGTCAAAAATACATCAATACTTAAATATACTAGATATTGTAATAATATCCCAAAGCAGCAGATGGAAGCAAAGCACCAAAGATATAGGACACTGGGGTCAATAATAGATACATATTGTAGCTGATGCAATCATATAACTAAACAGCAGGTGGCAGTAGAGCGCCACAGAATAAAACAGACCATGGAAGATATGAATTCTGTAATGTATCAAAGTCAACAATACAATATATATCATATAACAACATAAATTATACATTGAAGCAAGGCAATCCCAATATATGTAAAAGAGACACAAGGGATCTTATTGAAACATACTTACATCTCTGGGAAACGCCAGGAAAGGGAGGGGCAAATAGACTTACTACTGAATTCCAATAAATGGAGTTCTTAACTAAAACATAATTTGGGTCCTTCTTTATTGTTCTTGTTGTTGGGAGGAAGAAGTCCCCGGCTGATCCATTTACACTCCAGCCTCCCAGTCAGGATTTCACAAATATGTATAGGGAGTGCAGAGAGGCTTCAGAAAGAGAACAAAAAGAATTAACAGTTCCAGATCTCTGGAGATAAAGCTCCTCTTGTGTCTCGGCTTGGGTGAGTTTTTGGACTTTGCTCTCCATCCTTAGGGAGAGAGCGCCAGTTGGGCTTTTCCACTCAGAGAAAACACGGGGAGGAGGGTCTCTCCTGAGAAAGAGGCTGGAGGGTATTCAAAGATCAGGGCTGCTGAGTCTGCATCATAAAAGGCCACCCGACCTCCTTCATAGTTCAGAGACACTCGGACCCTCTTGGGCTCCTCTCTCAGGGTCAGACACGTGCCCACATCGTTGTCGGAGAACCAGTATGCACTCTCACACTTTCCCACTAACCACATCCCATCCTCAGGGCCAAAGTGTGTGCTCTTTCTCTGCACAGACTTTTTGGCAATTCCCACAGCCCATCCTTCCTCACTCTCCACAAGGACTTCCCAAAAATGCCTGCCTTCCGTGAATCCCTCCAGGCCCAGAACAAAAAGACAAGGATTGAATCTCTCAGGGTTGTCAGGAAGATCTTGCCATTCCTCTCCACGCGCCACATGCCTATGATCTTCAGAGAGGATGAGCACAGGATGGGCTGTTTTTGGATCCAGAGTCACATGTGCTGTTGGTGGTAAAAGCAGATCAGGGGTAAAGTGAGAAAGAAAGAAAGAAAGAAAGAAAGAAAGAAAGAAAGAAAGAGTAAACTGATGGAAGATCAGCTTCCGTTTCTGATTCTAAAAAAATGGCTGGACAATATGACCTCACCCTCTCAAATCTAGATTCGTTCTCCATTATGCCTCCTTCTTACGGGCAATGCCGAGGTGAGAGGACCCCTCTTGTCTTGTCCTTTGCTGAGCGTAGCCTTCGTTGTATTTTCTTTCAAATAGGTTCAATCATAGGCCACATTTTGTGAGTTTATTCTCCATCCCTTGAAATACTTACCTGCCAATCTATTATATAAAGGAGGTCCCGTCGTCGAACGACTGACAGAGACAGAGAATCCTTCCAAGGCAGAGAAACCAAACTTGCCAACAAAAATAGGCCTCAAACAAGGAAGGCTTTTAGCAAAGAAACTCCCCCCCCCCCAACCCTCGAAGGCCCCCAAAACAACGATACCAAAAAACCTACAGCATCCTCTGCGGCAGCCAGCAAAACCCATTGGCCAACATCGGCCCACACAGAATGCAGGGAGGCTGAGTAACCATAGTAACACTGGGCACAGCCAGCCAAGGCTAAGATAAAATGCTGAGTGATTTGATTTCAGTCACTTGGTGTTTGAGGGTTAAACTGTCAAAACCAAACTCTATGAGGGAGCAATTCCCCAGCAATTCCCCACAACACAACACAACTTCCTATCACAACCCGTCCCCCCAACCTTACGGGACCCCGCACACACAACACCTACCACCACCACAAACAAAAACCAACTCCACCTATAACACAACACAACACTGCATGATACTCTACAAACACACACAAACACCCAAAACACCCCACCCACACAAGCATTCCACAACATACTACCACCCACAATTCCACCACACACCCACTAACTCACCAAAAAAGTAATACCTACACACAACATAACACAACCTTGCATCTACTGCTCAACCCATTTGTATGCCATTCCTTCCTTCCACACAGGCAGAAACTGACCCAAAAGACAAGCCATGCCTCCTAAAAAGAACAGCATCGGACGACATACTCGCAACGCTACATACATCACACAAATAAGGGCAGAACAAACGCCAGAACAGAAAGATACTGCACTACACTAGCTTTTGCCATCACCATAAACAAGGCTTAAGGACAAACACTACAAATCTGTGGCCTAGACCTTGACACAGAATGCTTCTCCCACGGACAACTCTACGTAGCGTGCTCCAGAGTTGGGAAACCACAGAACCTCTACATCAACACGGCAGATGGAAAGACAAAAAACATTGTATATCCACAAGCTCTGCAGAACGCCAGGAACACCACACCGACAACTCCACAGGACTTCAACATCCCACCCACCAGAACAACCCACAAGGACACAGCCATGACCCCACCAAGACCATAAGTAACATCAATTCCAACCCTTACATACTCAGACTTTCTCGCATCTCCTAAATAGGGCACAGCAACGCGTGCCAGGTACAGCTAGTAATATCTACTGTATATTTCAACCTGATCCCTAATGCCAATAATATCTATCTTTCAACCTGATCCCTAATGTCTTGATTGTCCTTATTTCACCTGCCTAAAAATTCAGCTATATAAGGCCACATTCAGTAAAATTCAGTACCTATTTAGGTCACTCAAGTCTTTGGAATGAGCATGATTTTCTCCTCATTCAATTGGTATGTATTATTGCCTTCCATTATGCCAGTAGCTACGTATGTTTTTCTAGTCTCTATTTTATTTTATGTATATACAGTGTGTGTATATATATATATTCTGATTTTATGTCATTTTCTTCATTCTTCTAGAATCATATGAATATATTTACCACAATCCGTCTTTGATAAAGCCTGTGAAGTAAAACGGATCAGGCCTCGAACTGTCAGTCAGACAGTTCCACGCATCAACTGGACCTCCTTGTAACACCTTTGTGCTTTAGCAGCCTTTCATCCATCACTGGCTTTCCTATACCATCCTTTTCTTTGGGATGTAAGTCTCCGCCTATTCCCTGCCATTACATTGAATGTATGAGGAACCGGGAATTACGTCATCACGGTGCATTATGGGACCTGTAGCTCTACACGAGATTTAATAATTTGATTTTTATTGGATTAACACTCATATATATTTTTTGAACTTCTTGTGGAGCTGCTTTTTGGGACCGATATCATTATTTACTTTGTGTGGGGTACTTCCGCATTTCGCCGTGACGTAGTACTTTTGGCTCCCCGCTAAGCCCTCTGGGACCTGTAGTTCCGGAAGAGGACGCGCATCTCAGCGCCGCCTGGATATCTTAAAATACATTTTGGGTGAATTGGCTTGTTCCTCTTCCCTTTCCCTGGGCGCTTCTCTCGAACACTTGTTTTTTGCTTCTGAGCTATCTTCGGGGCCAATATAGAATTTCTACATCACCGCCGAGCATTTCGCTATCGGCTGGAACACAACATTTGCTTCTTCGCATAGCCCCCTGGGACTCGTAGTTTCACAGAGGACGCGCAGGACGGCACGGCTTGGATTTACCATTATATTATATTATTTTCTTTTGGGGCATCATTCCACCCCCCTCGGCCCTCCTTTCTGAAGCGTGGTTTTGGCTCAATTCTTGGACTTCCATACCATTCTTACTTCCCAGATAAGAATATTTGCCTGGTTTGTGAGTTTGTGCCTCCTTTATAAAGAACTAGCTGTACCTGGCACGCGTTGCTGTGCCCTATTTAGGAGATGCGAGAAAGTCTGAGTATGTACTGCAAGGGTTGGAATTGTTGTTAGTTATGGTGTTGTTGGGGCCCTGGCTGTGTCGTTGTGGGTTGTTCTGGTGGGGAGTTGTTGGTGTGTGGTGTTGCTGGCGTTCTGCATAGCTTGTGGAAATTGTCTGTGGGAAGTGAATTGGGTGTTTGTGCCTCAGTACAGGAGTTATGCAAATCCGCCCTTATTGGCAGCCAATCATGTTGTCAGAATGTAGAGGCTGGGAGAGTCGTTGGCAGCCCCGGAGGATGCTGGGAAATCTAGGGTTTTTTACTCATTGTTTTGGGGGCCTTTTAGGTTTTGGGGGGGAAAGTTTATTTGCTACAAACATACCTTGCTTGAGGCCTATTTCTGTTGGCAAGTTTGGTGTTTCTGCATTGTAAGGTTTCTCTGTTTGGGACGGTCGGTCCATGACGGGAACCCCTTTATATAATAAATATATACCATTGTACATATATGTATGTGCATTTCGTCATATTGTCATTATTGCAATACATGCATTGAATTTATCTATTTGACATTTTCCCTCTGATATTTTGTACTTGATATTTTGAAAATTACCCATGTCATAATACTTATGTGACGCTGCTTATGTGACTAACAAAATAGTTCAACACAAATATGCAATTATTTTTCCATTTTATATATAAACATTTCACTTCAGTGACAGAACATTATTATTTGTATAGCTCACCTCGTGCATCTTAGTTTGAGGACCCTGTTCTAGGTCATCGTATCTGGCTATTCAGCATATTTATTAGTCAATACAGGCATCCCATCTCCATAAGTCCAGTCCAAAACACTAGAGTCAATCTCCAAGGCTCAAAAATATACCAACAAAATAGTTTATAATTCACAAAAACAAAAGTAGACCACAAAGGAAAAAGCATATTCAAACCATTTTAAGGGTTTTGAACTATTTCAAGGTTGAAGCAATTTTAACAAGTTTCAAGTATAGTCAAAACAACTGCAGGAACAGTATCTGTGGTATGCTGGGACTGGAAATTGTGGTTTTAAGTGGTCTCCTTTAATCATGATTTTTGGGAATATCCGTTCATCTAGGAATGCATTTTTCCTGAAAACAGGAGTCAAATTACATCATTGATCATGACATGCAGTTTCAAAGCAGTATTGAATAAAGTGGGCTTGCTGCACATTTACGGCTTTTTCCGCATGTTTTGTGGAAGTTTGTTGTCGAGCTGTCAGTTTGAAACCAGGTCTGAACTGCATTAAATGGCCAGTGTAGATATAGGCTTGTATTTCAAACTGCACATGTGAAATAAAGCTTGACTGTATACCCATGTTTTTATGCAGTAATGAAATTAAGTCAAAACTGGCACTCAGCAAGGCTGCATCTACACCAGGGACGGGCAAACTACAGCCCGGGGGCTGGATGTGGCCCTTTGGCCGATTCTATCCGGCCCTCCTAAGGGCCCCGGCAGGCAGGCTCGCTCGCCCCGCCCGCTCACCCCGCCCACCGCTTTATAATGTTATATTATCATTTCAATATATTATAATGTGTGTGTGTATATATATACACACTATAATAATTATATTAATACTAATAATATATGAATATTTCTTGATATATTAATATGTTAATATTAATGATGTGTAATATATAGTAAATATAGTAAGTGAATAAATAAATAAATAAATAATGTAGATTGGCATGTACATCCGCCTTTAGGTGCGGCCCTCCATAATATTTTTTGGCTCTCATGTGGCCCCTTGGAAAAAATAATTGCCCACCCCTGATCTACACTGTAGAATTAGTGCATTTTGACACTTTAATCGCCACGGTTCAATACCTGCAATTTCTAGTTTGGTGAGCTACCAAAACTCTTTTAGAGAGGCTAAACTCTCTCGACCACAGAGGCTAAAATCTCTGTGGTGAAGGCAATTTCATATGCAAGATTATAAATCATGTTTTGCCTCAGACAAAGTTGGTGTGTCCTGAACCACCCGAAAGCGAAGATGTCACTATCTCAGTCACCCTTGTGGACAATTTTGAATTTTGGAGTATTTTGTATTTTCTGGTAAGAGACGCTCAATGCAGGCCTCTCCATGCCCATGGTTCCTAACACTGTGTGTGTGTGTGATTTGGAAGGCCACCCGTTTCACTGGAAAGCAAAGGTGTCGCTCTCTCAGCTGCCCATATGCACAACTTTCTAGCATTTTGCATTGTGGAATTTCAGATCTGGAAACTCAATTTGGCTGCTGTCTCACATGAGCAGTTTTGCAAGTATCTCCCCAGAAACATGCAATACGTCCCCTGGGCTGGAAAAAGCTTGTTGTGGACCCCCGACCTCACAAAATGGAACGCCAACCAGGGCTCAGATAGATGACCTAAGGAGGCACACCAGCTACCAGTCCAAAAATCCCTGAAAATCAAGCAGGGCCATTTCCCCAGGTTGCCCCTCATTCCCCAATGCATAAGCACTACACTCCCCCTGAGTTGGGACTTCACAACAAACAGGGAGCAGCCATCAGCTGGTTTCCCTGCCTTGCAAAGATCCATTCTTGACAGTCACCATAAGCCTATCAACCCTTCCTTTTGTCCTAATCTCTGAACCCATTGGGACACCTGGCCACCCATTATCCCAAATCTGGGAACATCGTGGGGCCTATATCCCCAGGGATGAACCCACCAAAACCCATTGTCCCAAGGCCCAAACTGCACCCCATTCTCTAATCCTTCCACTTGTCAGAGTGGGAAAACACACCAGACAGAAGGCAGCTTTAAGGTTAAACAACAATAGTTTATTCTACACTATGCAATTGCAAACCGTAAATAAATGTACTTTTGAACCAATGAGATTGCGGATCGTAATCTGCATCAATCACAGAACATGCCAACTGTGTGTAATGACTGCAAATGTGTTTAAAATATCCACGCTTGAGGCTGGGAGGCACGTCAGATATGGGACTGACCCCCAGCAACTTTGGCCATTGTGAATTAACAAAACAGGGGAGACAAATCTTATCCACGAAACTTAGCTGAGGGGCTGGGAGTCACTGATGACCTCGGGGGCGCCGGCCACGCCCCAGTCAGATATGGGATGACGCTGTGACCCCCAGCATCCACTTTGGCCATTGCTGAATAAACTAACAAAACAGGCCAAGGGAGAGACACGCGCTGCCCTTATCTTGTATAGAAGCCCCTAGCTCTCTCCTCCTCCCTGCCTCCCTCCCCCAGCCACCATTTTTAAAAAAAAAACTAATTTTTAAAAAAATTAAAAAACGGGCTGGGGCATATAGGCTGATAATATAATTAATATAAATTGTATCCTACTATTCGAATATCAGCAACACATAAGTACCACTTTAAAGCAATAAATCATTCTATATAGCAAGCATTGTGCTTAATCTGCGTTGATTTCATCATAACAAGATATTCTGTGGTGTAAATTCAAACAAGAACAGCATAATACTCAATGTAGATTCCGTTTGTCAAGTTCCATATAACAAAGAGCAAAGCAATCTTCTTTTAGTAGGAAGTGTGTTATCATAGAGTTCAGTTCAAATGAAAGTTTATCAGTCCAAATGGATGAAGTTCAACACAATTTTAATCCAAATATACCGAAGTATAGTGTAGTGGAGACGACCATTACAGTCCAAATTGCGGGTCCCCGCATGTTTCCAGTGGCTCAATCAGACCTCTGGCACACCAGGAGACCTGAGATTTCGGACAAGTAGAACCACTGTATTGATCTTCCACGCATTAAACAAGTGATACTCAAACGTACCCAAAACAACTATTTTACTATATAGAGTGAAAAATAAAAGATGTCCAAGCTGTGTTCAGAAAGGGAAGAGACACAAGGGATCATATTGAACTAACAGCTCCAGATCTCTGGAGACAAAGCTCCTCTTGTGTCTCGGCTTGTGTGAGTCTTTGGACTTTGCTCTCCATCCTTAAGGAGAGAGTGCCAGTTGGGTATTTTGAGTCACAAAAAACAGGGGGAGGAGGGTCTCTCCTGAGAAAGAGGCTGGAGGGCATTCAAAGATCAGGGCTGCTGAGTCTGCATCGTAAAAGGCCACCCGACCCCCTTCGTAGTTCAGAGACACTCGGACCCTCTTGGGCTCCTCGGTCAGAGTCAGACGTGAGAACGCATCTTTGTCGGAGTAGAAACTGTATGCACTCGCCCACTTTCCCACTAACCAAGTCCCAGCCTCAGGGCCAAAGTGTGTGTCCTTTCTCTGCACAGACTTTCTGGCAATTCCCACAAACCATCCTTTCTCACTCCCTACAAGAATTTCCCAGAAATGCCTGCCTTCCAAGAATCTCTCCTGACCCAGCACTAAAGGATAACGATTGAATCTCTCAGGGTTCTCAGGAAGATCTTGCCATTTCTCTCCACACGTCACATGCCTGCGATCTTCAGAGAGGATGAGCCAAGGATGGGCTGTGTCCGGATCCAGAGTCACATGGGCTGTTGGTGGTAAAAGCAGATCAGGGGTAAAGTGAGAGAAAGAAAGAAAGAAAGAAAGAAAGAAAGAGTAAACTGATGAAAGAGCAGCTTCCGTTTCTGATTCTAAAAAAACGACAGGGCAATATGACCTCACCCTCTCAAATTTAGATTGGTTCTCCATTATGCTTCTCTCCTTCTTACGGGCAACGCTTGAGCATGGGGTGCTCGGACTATGGCTCTGGAGACCAGGGCTGGGTTCCCCCTCCATCATGGAAACCCACTGGGTAAACTTATGCCCATCGCACACTCTCAGCCCCAGAAAGCCCTATGATGGGATCGTCTCGGTTTGCTAGAAGTCAGAAAGAATTTAAAGGCAGACTAATCATCTGGTTTATGCCAATATCACATTCCCACATATGGCACATTGGGAAGAGGACTTATTCTTTATCTAGGGAGGCATCATGTGTGCCACAGAAATAAGCTTGAAGCAAAGAGCCATGAAAAGTCAGTATTCGGGTTATTTTGTCCCTCTTTTTGGAAATCTACACTGAATCCAGACACATGCCATTTGTTCAGAGCTTTAAAAATCGACTCAGACAGGCGAACCACACTCCACTCTCTCGGCCTCAATGCAACCCTCTGTGGAAAAATCTGTTTGTTTGTTTACCTTTTTGCTGCTGAAGCCCAGTTTCCAGAGAGGCTGGAGAGAGAGAAAAGACAGTGAGGCTTCGCACAACATGGTGACTCTCAGAAACCCACATTGGGGGGGGGGGGGCTGGTATCCTACACTCAAACGACATAGTGTGACTTCACCCGCAGAGAATTACGTCTCATTGATCAAAATGTTCTCTCTGGGAGTCTCCAAGTCCCCTCCAGAGTGACTCAATGGTAATGTCATCAGGGGGGACTAGAGATCGCTACAGAGAACACCTCTCGAAGAATCTCTTGTCCTCCAAGTGCAACTTCCTTCAGATGGTCAACTGCACACTGGGCAACCTGGGTCCCCTGTACACTGCCTTATATAAAATCCTGAGAATCTGTTTTGAATTGGATTATATGGAAGTTTGGACTTATATATTCCAGCTCAGAGCAGATAGTGTGGATTATTTCAGGCCTTAAGATCAGCCAGGGAGGCCCTCCTACATAAGAACATAAGAAGAACATAAGAAGAGCAATGCTGAATCGGGCCTCAGCCCATCTAGTCCAGCATTCTGTGTCACACAGTGGCCCACTAGTTGTACATGGGGATCTCTATCAGAAAGGAGGGCAAAACCCTCACCTGCTCCCGACTCCCCACAACCAGTACCTGGGGAAATCCTACCTGCCTCAATCAACACAGAGGTGGCACTTCCACCAGGGTGTGACTCAGCAACCTCTATAAGATGGCGACTGCTGTGGAGCTCCCTTCGGGTGAGCTCTGGCATGGCCTCTTTGACTCTCTGGCTACATCAGGCCGATCCCGCCGTTCCCCCCTGGAGGAGACGGCGGTTGATCGCCAGACTCAGAGGGTCTCCTTTGGTGACCCACAGACCCCGGAGGACTCAATCTGGCTAGGAAAAGGATCGGATCTGCCCCCGGAGCTACTGAGGACGCCCAGGCCGTCCAGGACGCCCAGGACGCCCGAACGGTTGGACCATCCGGCCGATCACGGCCTCAGGTGCCAGCTTCTTGAGAAGGTTCAGTGGGAGATCGGTGTCTAAGAACCTGCCTCCCCCAGGCCTAGCACCATCCGTGTAGACCATGCCCCCAGTTGGCGCGAGGGCCCGGACCCTTGAGGCGTGTGACACCCCACGAAGCAGCTCCCCACGGAGGGCAGCGCGAGATGGCCAGGACTCCACCACCAACCAACTTGACCCCTATACCTATTCAGTACTGCTGGCAGAATACACCAAACTCATGGCCCATGTCCGGGAGTTTGGGAATAGATTTGGTGGCTTACTAGAGTCACTTGGGATCCCTACAGCCCAGTTCCCTATCTTGGATCTGGGGCCAAATAGCTTAGGTGATCCCCCTGTCCTCCCCCGCCCGACCAAGAGTTTACCTGGGACCGATCGTGGGACTTTCCCTCCAGTACCCTGGAGGTCGATCGAGAACCACCGGCCCCAAATACTGAGGAACGGCCTGCATGCCCCCGGGGATCCATCCCAGCAGCCGGGGATGGACTAGCTGCTGTGGAGGACGCCGCCCCTACGGTGACTCCGGCCGCGGCTGAGTGCGACGACTTCCACCCAACTCACCCACTCTCCACTGAGGTCCCAGCCGGGGACCCTGAGGACTCACTGCGGGCTGTTGGAGGCCCGCCGGCCTTGGTGGACGCGCAGATTGCCGAGCTCGACATTGAGGCTGTCTTGGCCCCCCTCCCCGAGGTGCAGCCAGACGCCGCCGCCGCGTGGCGAAGAGCTGGGAGCATCCTGGAGGAGGCGAGGCCTAACATGGCGGACGTCCTTGACGACATCCATCTTTCCCCATGTGCTCGACCCCAAGGAAGAAGCAGGACCGGAAGCAGCAGACAGTCGGATGCCCGGAAGCCCCGCCCCGGATGGCCCCTCTCTGGATGACGCCAGACTACCCCGGAAGTCCCACCCTTGGAGGACTCCTTCCCGATGACGCCGGACCATCCCACGTGCCAGGACCTGGAGAGGAAGAGGCAGTACCCGGATGTGGTGCCCTGCCGGAAGTCCTAGAGGTCCCGCCCGGAGGACTCTTCTTCCACCGGTGGGCTGGGCAAGATGAGACGCAGCCGCCCGGAGGAGACGGCGCCGGAAGCGAAGGGGAGGTGAATTCCCCACTCTACGCACCGTGAGCCCCGGATTGGACCCATCTCCCTGTCGGAGAACCCAAGGGAACCGGGACACTAGGGCCGGAGCTCTGGTTGGCTCACTGGTAGGTGGGCCCCCAGAAGCAAGGACTCTAAGACCCCGTAGGACATTCCCATCCAGGACGTTCTGGAGCGCCGGCTATAGGTCGGCACAGCTCCATAGGACCCGGCAGACCACCGCGAGGGTCAACCTGGACACTGCGCAATCGGGTCGGGACCTTAAAGACGGACCCCCATGGGGAGACGTCGGCCCCTGCTCCCTGCTTGCGCTTCAGTACCAGCGATCCTGCTGCCCCCTCCCCGCCTTCCTTCTTTTGATGGCGGGGTGGTGTTTCAGTAGGCATCGCCTCCCCTCCCTTTCCCTACCCTTGTGTTTTTCCCCATGTCTTTTGTACTGTCCTGTTTGTGCTGCCAATGGGCACACAATCTTATGTAAACCACTTAGAGCCTTCGGGATGAAGCGGTATACAAATGTGAATTTAATAATAATAATAATAATAATAATAATGTCCATTTCAGTAACTACTGATTCCCTTGGTATCCATGAATCTGTCTAATCCTGCCTTGAAGCTGTCCAGGCTGACAGCTGTCACAACCTCCTCTGGAAGTGAATTCCATAACCCAATGACCCTACCGATCCCACCTCATCACAAGCAAGGTTGGTGGGGAACGAGGGAGAGGGCCTTCTCGGAAGTGGCCCCCGACTCTGGAATGCCCTGCCCAAGGACATTAGGCAAACACCCCGTCTTTTACTTCTCAGGCGGTCCAATGTTCATAGTCCCCTTTGAATGAAGATCACGAAATACTAGGAATTGCTGATAAAGAAATGTGTAACTTGTACTCCACCAGTTCTCACATTTGCAGTTACATGAACCAGAGTAAGGCCTATCAGGGCCCTCTCCATTTTCATTTCATTTTGCTTCACATCAGAAATGTGATCCCACACTTGAAGTAAAATGGAAAATTTAAAATGGCACTGTTCCATGATCCAAGCGGAGACCACAAGAGGACGCTAGACAGAGAAGGATAGTCCATTTTATGGGCAGGGGGAGGTTGGGGAAGTTGAAGGAGGAAAACCGTTTTCCCCATTTTTGCTCTTATTCCCACCCCACCCCCTACACAAGTGATAGTTGTTTTGACAACGGCGACATGGGTGGGGGGAATAACAGGAAAGCAGGGGGAAATGGTTTCTCTCCTTCAGCCCTCAAATCGTTTTGAGTCCCCTTTGGGGGAGATAAAGCAGGATATAAATAATGTTTTCCTGTAAAATTGCCCATCCTTCTCTGTCTAGCGCCCCCTTGTGGCCTCTGCTTGGATAATGGAACAGTACCGAAAGAATTAATACAGCAAATAATACAATTTTGTTTCACATTTGAAATGAAACGGTTTTTTCGCTTGCCATTCCCATTTGCTGTTTTGTGGCCCATAACTTTCCAAATGCTTTGGAAGTCCCCCGGAGACCAATGTCACATCTCGTGAAAATCCTTGCAGACATTTTCCCTTACCTCTAAATTTATTCATGACACCCTCCAGAAAGGGATTGATGTCACTGAAGTCCCAGATCTTCCACTTCAGGGCAGGAGGAAAGGCTGCAGAAGTCTCAAATTTCTCCTTATTCTTATACCTGGAGGAGAAAGAACAATATCAGAGGATGCATGCCTACTATACAATGAATGCAGTTTGACACCACTTTAACTTTCCCCTGGCTCAGTGCTATGCAACCATTTACGGGTCCTTCTCTGCCAAAGAGGGCTGGTGCCTAAATTCCACAGCATTGAGCCATAGCAGTTCAAGAGAACTGTAAACTTTAAATTTACATTCTCTTGGCATTGCAATTAGATCCTTGCATTGTGTATTTTAAGATCTGTGTTTTGTGATGGTGTGTTGTCGTGTACATATTTTACGGTATGTATTCATGGTGGTGTGCTTTGGCTGGATTGTGTCCTGCCTTGAGTTGTGAGGAGAGGTGGATAACAAATTAAAGTTGTTGTTTTTGTTATCAAACTGCATTAATTCTAGATGCTCCACAGAATCATAGAGTTGAAGGGGTCTTGTTGACCATCCAGCCCAATTCTGCCTGTGAACACCAGCCAAACACAGACTTGTGCAATGCACTGCTGCTTTTGGGGTCACATATTTCATGGGGAAATCTGAGCTTTAGTGGGAGGAGGAGAGGAAACGAACTTACCCCTGTAAGGTGCTTCTGATATCCTGTAAATGAAGGGAAAAAAGAACTCAGCAGAGGCATTTGCATGGAGACCACTCTCATATAGCTGAAAATGGTAGGTTATTTATTATTATTTATTTACATCATTTCTACCCCACTCTTCTCAACCCCCGGGGGGGGGGGGGAACGGGCGGACGGACTCAGAGCGGCTTGACAAAAGGCAGCAATTTGATGCCGATACACAATATAAATATACAATATAAAACCATAAACATTCAGCATTAAAATAGTTAGCATTAACACATATTACACATTCACTTAAGTTAAAAACGGTGTTCCGTCCACAACATGAGCATTGAGCCATATCCATCAACTTGCCATTGCAATTCCAATCCACAGGTCACATATCTGTGACCATCTTTCTTCGAGTGGTGCTCTGTGAATTCACACTTATGGAGAGTCCACGTTCGCGCAGGCTCAAACAGAAACTTTCCTAGTTTGAATTTTTCAAGTTTTGGCAGCAACCCTCCCACCTCCAACACAGATTTATTTATTATACAGGGCAAAAACTCCATGTTCCACAAGTCCATGACTATCTGAACACGGTAACGCGGCTGAACGAGGCCAAAGTGCAAATAACTAGAGCATGCAATCATGACAACAGTCATAGCAGCAACAAGAATAAGTGCAAAGCACTTGTCAAGTAACAATAGCAGCTTAACATAAGGTGCCAAATGCATATAGGGATGAACACAACTATATTGTAGTAAAAAATACACCATGTCGAGAGAGAGAGCAACATTGGGCACATAGACTTGTAACCAGTAGGGGTGAACAACACGATTTGTGAGTTATACAATGCTATGGATCGAATAACAAATTCAACACCCGTGAATTTAAACAGGGCAGGAGGAAAGGAAAAATTGGCCAAAGGCCATATCCTTCCTATTTCTTGTGTTCAACCTGTAGTGACACACAAAGTTCTGGGGGTTAGACCAGATGGCAGCTTTACAGATTGAGTCCAGGGGAATGCCTTTGAGAAAGGCAGTGGAGGCTGCCATCGCCCTAGTCGAACAGGCCTCAACCATCACAGGATGCGGGTGATGGGCCAGTTCGTAGCACAGTTTGATTGCCGAGGCAATCCAGTTCGACAAGCGTTGTGACGATATCGGGAGACCCAGCTTGTCTGGAGCATAGGCCACAAACAGCCTAGGAGACTTACAGTCTCGAGCAGTTCTGTCCTTGTAGAACAAGAGTGCCCTACGGACATCAAGGAGGTGCAACCTCCGCTCCTTGGACCTTGCGGAGCAGCACCTGAAACCTGGCCTTGAGCAAAAAGGCCGTTTGAGTCATGGAATCGAACATGGCGCCTATGAAGATTATTCTTCTGGTTGGGGTCAAGTGGGACTTCTTGGCATTAAAAGGGAGTTGAGGAGGTTCACCGTGGCCCGGATATGGGCTCGTAGCGTGACCGGGGACAGGGACGCCAGGAACCAGTCGTCCAAGTACAGAAACACCCAGATCTTCTGTTTTCTCAGGTAGGCCGCCACCACCGCCATGCACTTTGTGAAAATCCTTGGTGCAGTCGCGAATCCAAACAGCAGCACATTGAAGTGATAGATATGTCCGCTGACTCAGAAGGACAAGAACCATCTGTAACCTTGCCTCACGGAGAGGTGGAAGTAGGCTTTGCGTAGATTGACCGATGCAAAGTAGTCTCCGGTTCGAAGAAGCAGGAGTATTGATGATACCATCACCATTTGGAATCTTTGAGGTCTTATGAAGGAGTTTAGGTCTCTGAAGTCGAGAATCGGCCAGAGGTAGCCATCGGGTTTCAGCACGGTGAAGTACCGAGAGAAGAAAACCCGTCCGTTGAGGGATGGAGGAAAGGGAGAAATTGCTCTTTTTTGAACCAGGGTATTGACCTCTTGTAGGATCGGGATAGAGGGCTCAGTATCGACAACCAGGCCGGTTGGCGGAAGCTCATCGAACTCCAACACATAACTATCTTGGACAACCTTGAGCACCCACGCATCTGAGGTAATGTGTCGCCAGGCATCGATGTAATGGACCAGGCGGTCTCCGAAAGGTGGATGAAGAGGCCGGGGTGAGGGTGGTTGGGTAGGGAGCTGAATGGTGGTGAAAGCGGTATCGGATGATGAGATGGTATCGTCCAGCAGCCTGTCAAACTCGGGGCCTGAACTGCCCATGGCCGGACACGTGCCGAGACCGAGAATTCTGTTGACGGGGTTGGCACTGCCTTTGCTGCTGCTGAGGCTGCGGTGGAGAGCTAGGCCTCGCCCAAGGGGATTGCCAGTACAATCGATGTTGGACATACCGGTTCCTAAAGTTCTGGTACCACCAAGTCCTCTGCTCCTGCGGTGAAAGTTCGAGCCCACACTTAGCGGTGAGTAGCTTGTACTCATGGTTGGCCTTGAGCTTGTCATCTGTGTTGGCATTGAAAAGGCCCAAGATGTCAAAGGAGAGATCCTCGATGCCCTGATCGCGATGGAGTGAGCGATCATCTTGCCCACCGTGTCCCCGTGTCTGTATCTGGTGATGGGCCAGTGACGTAGCCTCCTGTGCGAGGGTGGTCATCACTGCTCGATCCTCCTCCGACATCCTGTCAAAGTACGGGATAGCCTTTTCCCACAGGATTTGTTGGTAGGCACCCATACATGTGCCCTAATTCGCCATACGGGATAGAAGGAGGCCCCGGAGTACAGTTTGCGGCCAACTGCGTCGAACCACTTTCCCTCACGGTCAGTAGGTGTGGACGACTCCCGGCCTGATTATTGTGCTGCATTCACCATCATAGAGTTTGGCTCAGGGTGGTGTCTAAGCCACTCGAGCCCATGAGAAGACTGAAGTGTCACTGTCTCAGCAAAAAGCAGGAGCAAAAGGTATGACCAACACAAACTAGCAAAGTCAACTAGAAAAAGAACAAGGAAATGTGATGAATAAATATCTAATAAAATATGTCACAAAATTCAAGGAGTCTGAGAGTTCTTATGAAATATATCTTTGTATTATGCAAATAGTAGAAACCGGAAGTGCACACAATACCGTTCCTCCATGGAGGTAGGGAACAATTCAATAGTCCATTAGTCCCATGCATATAGCAAAAGTCCAGGTACAGTCTGTGAAATGATGTAGCAATACGGTAAGCAGATGGTTTAGTTCAAAAAAAGTCGTATTACTAAAGCATGTTTCTAGAAATATTATAAATCCATATGGTGTGGCGCCGATCCGATACAAAGGGGTCTCAGTTCCATATAATGAGTCAAATCATAGACAGTGTAATCAAGTAGGACAACGAACAGCCAGCCATATAGGCTCCTTAGGAAAATCCGGGATGACAGGAATACATAGACATGTGTCACTGTCTCAGCCATCCATGGGGACAATATGGGCCTTACCTGGAGGAGTTTACTTGCCGGCTGCTGATGCTTCTCCTCTGTCTCTTGGATGAGTTTCGAGAGAGAGGAGAGTTCTTCAGAGAGTCTGGCCAGATGTTCCTCCCCTTGGGCTGAAATCTCCTTCTTCAGCTCTTCCATTTTTGCCAGCAGATTCCTCTCTTGTTCTTCTAGGAACTGGCGCATGAGCCTGAACGCAGCCACAGTCTCCTCCTTCTCTCTCTGGGTTTTCTCCTAGCATAAAGGAAAAGAGAAACAGGCGTGAGAGGCAGACAGAGGGTCGTTGCAGTGAATTTGCCCCATTCTTTTGGAGTGGGGTTTACATCTCTTCACAAAGAAA
>JARBWK010000001.1:192906885-193067996 GCA_030556195.1 Anolis apletophallus | reverse complement strand
ACTCCCATGACCATACTGGAAGGATTTGGTGGGCATTGACCTTGAGTTTTGGAGTTGTAGTTCACCTACATCCATAAAGCACTGTGGACTCAAACAATGATGGATCTGGACCAAACTTGGCACAAATACTCAATATGCCCAAATGTGGTAGAATTTGCGGAAAACAGACCTTGATATTTGGAAATTGTAGTTGCTGGGATTCATAGTTCACCTAAAATCAAAGAGCATTCTGAACCCCACCAATTATGGAATTGGGCCAAACTTCCACACAGAACCCCAATGATCATCAGAAAATACTGTGTTTCCTGGTGGTCTTTGTTTGGCGACCCCTCTGACACCCTTTCGCAACCCCTCCCCAGGGGTCCTGACCCCCAGGTGGAGAAACGCTGTTTTAACACAAATTTTAACACAAATTCGAATTCTGCAGCACTGCTGGTTACAGCTGACCTACCGTTAGAATGCTCAAAGGCCAGGACTTCCCAGTTATTGGTGTCTATGCCACAGTTTTTAAGGTAGCCAACCTTAAATGCAGTCATGCTGGTCACATGACCTTGGAGGTGTCTATGGGCAATGCCGCCTCTTTGGCTTTGAAATGGAGATGAGCACCACCCCCCAGAGTCGGACTAGAATAGACTTAATGTCAAGGGGAAACCTTTACGTATTTCTTGGAAAAGTTACTTTGAGGGAAGGAGAAATCTGGCTCTTTGGTCACCTTTCTCTGGGGCCCCTTCTACATTGCCTTATATTCCAGGATCTGATCCCAGATTATCTGCTTTAAACTGGATTATATGAGTCCCCACCTTCAGGTAATCTATATAGATAAAAATGTAATGTTAGTTTGTGGGATTAACATAACTCTCAGTCCCGCCACTATCACAGTCGTGTTTGATGGGGATGAGAGACAGGGCCTTCTCCATGGTGGCCCCTCAGCTGTGGAACTCCCTCCCTAAAGAGGTGAGATCTGCCCCCTCCCTCGTGACTTTTCGCAAGACACTTAGGACTTAGCTGTGGGAGCAAGCGTTTGCAGAATAGACAGTTTTTATTGGCTTAGATGAGATTGTATGGACCGCATTTTTGGATTGATTTGGAGAACGTTTTAAACTTGGCTGTTTTTAAATGTATATTTATTATCATTTTATGTAATTGTGTATTTTTTGGGTGTTTTTATATCGTTGGAAGCCGCCCTGAGTCCTTCTTCGGAGGCCAAGAATAGGACGGGATACAAATAAATAAATAAACAAAACCTCTGGATGAATTGACACCAAATTTGGACACAATGCACCTATCAGGCCATTGAGTGACCATCACTCATAAAAACACTGGAAAACACAGCAGAAAAAACTTACAAAGCCAAAAAATAAAAATACATCACAAAGTGTACACAAAGCCATACTGTGTGTGTGTGTGTGTGTGTGTGTGTGTATATATGTGTGTGTGTGTGTGTGTGTGTGTGCAAACATCCATATATACACACATAGAAACAAATATATACAGACACATACACACACACAAAGCACATATACACAGACTGGGCCACAGCTATGCATGGCAGGGGACGGCTATTTATTTATTATTTATTTAAACCTTTTATACCCCAGCCTTCTCACCTCCGAGGAGGGACTCAGACCGGCAAAAAGCAAGTATTCAATGCTAACATTTAAAATCTAAAAACATCATAAAGTTACAATAAAATTTACAATACAATACAGTAAATACTTTTAAAAAGCCTTTCGCCAAAGTAAATTCAAGTCCAACTTAATCGATATATTCGGTCCGTATCAAGTGATTAGCGACTTTAGTCGCTTCGCGATCTCCTCCTTCATTCTGCGAAGGCCTCATTCCACAGCCACGTTTTCACCCGCTTCCTAAAAGTCAGGAGGGAGGGGCAGATCTAATTTCATTTGGGAGGGAATTCCACAGCCGGGGGGGGCCACCACAGAAAAGGCCCTGTCCCTCGTCCCCACCAGAAACACCTGCGAAGTTGGTCGCGAGAGGAGGAGGCGACGGAAGCCGCACGGCCCCGGGGCTTCTGTCCACCTCCTCGCGCCCTCCTTTTAGTTACGGGAGGAGGAGGCGGACGGAAGCCCCATGGCCGATGCCGTGCGGCTTCCGTCGCCTCCTCCTCCCGCGACTGAAAGGAGGGTGAGAGGAGGAGGAAGGGAAGTCCCGCCCCCAAGGCACTGCTGCCCCGGTGCGGCTTCTGTCCGCCTCCTCCTCCTTGCCGCCTGGCCCGCCCCCTTGCAAAGGAAGGAGGAAGGAGGGGAGGAGAAAGGAAGGATAGCAGGGAGGGAGGGGAGAAAGGAAAGGAAGGATATAAGGAGGGAAGAAGGAAGATAGGAGGGAGGGGAGGAGAAAGGCAGGAAAAAGGAAGGATAGCAGGGAGGGAGGGGAGGAGAAAGGAAGGGAAGGATAGAAGAAGGGATAAAGGAAGATAGGATGGAAGGAAGGAAGGAGGGGAGAAGAAAGGAAGGAAAAAGGAAGAAATCAGGAAGGGAGGGAGGGTAGGAGACAAGAAGGGAAGCATAGAAGGAGGGAAGGAAGGTTGGATGGATGGAAGGAGGGGAGGAGGAACAAGGGAAAAGGAAGGATAGAGGGAAGGAAGGAGGGGAAGTAGGAAGGAGAAAGGAAGAATAACAGGAAGGGAGGGGAGGATACAAGGAGAGAAGGAAGGTTGAATGGATGGGAATACTATTTCATTTTCTCCTTCCTTCTTTGCCTCTTTCCTGCCTTTCCTCCCCTTTTTCATTCCTTTCCACTTTCTCTCCTTCCTTCCGTACCTCTTTCTTTCTTTCCTTCCTATTACTATTACTTTTGTTGTTGCTGTTGTAATTAAGCAGACCTTCTCATTTCTTATATGAATGTGATATTCTCTTCATTTTCTTTCTTGATTAAATCATCCCAGAATTTTTTAGTCCACATAAATCCCTGCATTTTATCTTTTTAAATATATATCTCATTGACTTTGGCTTTTGTTTCCATTGCACAGCTTTTTTTAAAAAAAAAACCCATCCTCTCTATATGATTTTGCAGTGAAGTGGTGACACAGGAGAAGTTGGAGAGGGAGAGAGGGAGACTACAGCTCCCAGGATCCTTTGCGTCTGGCTTAGCAAGAGACTAAGCAGCTCCCAGCAGCTAGATGGCTCTGCAAATCCTTCTTGGCAAAGACATCTGGCTGAGTTGGATGGAAAGGAAGGCAGGGAAGGGAGGAAAAGGAAGGAAGCCAGAAGAGGCCAGGCTGAGGAATCACAGCCCCAGGGATCCCTCCAGGAGAAAGGAAGGAAGCTCTACACCTTTGGCCAAATGCAGGTAAGGGATGTAGGAAATGGATGGGGCACAAAGGGATCTGCCTGCCCCCCCCCCCCCCTGGGCTGCCAGCTCTTGCCATGTTGGCTTGGCATTGAAGGGGAGGGAAGAAGGAGGAGCAAGACTTTGGAGTTCCCTTTGTTTCCTTGCCTTTCTACCTCCTTCCCCTTGATTCAGGGAAGGGAGATGAGAAAACAGGCAAGCCAGGGGAAATGCAACACAAAATCTAGAGCAAGATACAAGAAAGGAGCTTTGCTTTTGGAACAAAAGAAAGCTGCTTATAGATTTGCATGAAAATGCAAAGATCCGCCCAGGAGCGAAAGTGTCTCTCTTTGGACCAAAATGGGCACGCAGTTGAGTTCTGCATGATCTCTCGACACCAGGGGTAGGGAACCTACGGCTCGGGAGCCAGATGTGGCTCTTTTCATGATTGCATCTGGCTCTCCAGAGCAGCCCGGGTCTCGGTTTCCCAGCATGCAGTGGGGAGGAGTGATGCAAATGCTCCATGACTGCTGTTTCCGAGCTGCCATCGCCACCTCTTCCTCACCACCACCACCCCCCCCGCTGCTCTCGGGGCCCTGCGCCCTCTTCGCTGGGGATGGCAGAGTCCGTTGACGGCGCCTCGTCCTCCTTTGCATCCTCTGCCACGGGCCTCGGGGGAGGCAGCGGAGGCGGGCCTGGCCCTGGCACCGCGGACCAGGCCTCGCTGTCCCCAGGGGACGCCCAGCTCATCGCCCTCATCGTCAGGCAGCTCAGGAGGCGCTGCCTCTTCGACGCCTTCCGGAAGGACTGCCTCGCCGAGGTCGACACCAAGGTCCGCCTTGGCCCTGCGGCCTCCTCCCCCTTCCTTCCTTCCTTTCTCTTCCTTTCTTTTTCTCTTTCTCTTTCATTCTTTTTTCCTCCCTTTCCTTTCTTTTCCCCACCCTTTCCTTCTTTCTTTTCCCCTCCTTGTCTCTCTCCTGGTTTTCTTTTCTTCCTTTTCCATAGTTCACTCTTCTTTCCTTTCTTCCTCTCCCCCTCCGTCATTTATTTCCTCTTTCTTTTTTTCTTTCCCCTTTCCTTCCTTCCGTCTTCTCTTCCTTCCCAGAGTCCTGAGCATGCCTTTTGCAGAGCCAGGTCTGAAGTGTTCCCTCATTCGGTCAGGGGAATCCTTTTCTCATAGTATGTACATATATACTCACATTTAGTTGAATTCAGTCTAAAAATATATATATATATATATATATATATATATATATATATATAATATGGCTCTCACTGAAATAAATTTCCAAATATTTTGCTCTCATGGCTCTCAGCGTCAAAAAGGTTCCCGACCCCTGCTCTACACTATAGCGAAGGAGGGATATATTCAGTGGATGTCTTTTGAATCATAGATATTCAAAGAGATCACAGAGTCATGGAATTATATAGCTGGAAGAGACCCCAAGGGTCATGCAGTCCAACCCCCTTCTGCCATGCAAGGGTTACACAATCAAAGCACTCCTGACAGATGGTCATCCAGCTTCTACTTTAAAAGATGTGGGCGAAGCAGCAGATTCCATTGTCAAACAGCAATTTAAATATGGCTGTGCCATCTTAATCTTCTCTCCCTCATAGGGCAGAGCTTTCCAAAATTATTAGTGTGCTGACTGCCATGCATAGGTGTGTCGTGCAAACATTGAGAAACCTCATTGTCAATGTGAAATAAGCAATAATTTTTTTTAAAAAAAGAAAGGTTTTAATGAGATACGTTGTGTCAGCAAACGTTACGTGATTACAATATGTGTATGTGTCTATATCTCTTATAAGGGGTTATTTTAGAATCATAGAATTGGAAGAGACCTTGTAGGCCATCCAGGAAAATTGCATTCAAAGCACCCCCTGACAGATGGCCATCCAGCCTCTGTTTAAAAGCCTCCAAAGAAGGAGCCTCCACCACACTCTGGGGCAGAGAGTTCAACTGCTGAACGGCTCTCAGAGTGAATGCAACTTGGCACCACTTGAACTGCCATGACTCAGTGGTATAGAATTGAAATTTCACAAGCCTTTTTTTGCCAAACAGTCCTGGGTCTCATCAAACGACAACTCCCAGGATTCCATGATGTAGAGACATGGTGACTTTAAACTGCATTATTTCTACAGTGTACATCAGGCATGGGCAAACTTGGGCCCTACCGGCTGTGAGAGTGGAAGTCCAAAACACCTGAAGGGCCCAAGTTTGCCCATAACTGATCAACACTGTAGAATTAATGCAGTTTGACGCAATTTTAATTGCCATGGCTATTTATTTATTTGCAGTATTTATATTCCGTCCTTCTCACCCGCAGGGGACTCCGGGCGGATTACAATGCACATATACATGGCAAACATTCAATGCCATTTAGACATACAACATATATAGACAGACACAGAGGCAATTTAACATTCCAGCTTTTTCTGGCATCATGTGGGTATGCTCGATTCCGGCTCAATTCCGGTCACAGGGGGAGTTGCTGCTTCCACTTGTGACACCGGGACCTTTGATGGAGTACTTTCTCATTCTTACGCACGCTGCTGCATCATAAACTAGTTACATTAGCCTCCCAGCATAAATTTCCTACTTGACAATCTCTTGGAGATTGAGTCTCAAACGCCTACTGACCTCAGGTGTTTTCCCAGGGGAAAGATCTTTCCCTTCCAGCTCCTTATCTTCTGTCTTTTGGGCTACATAGGTCAACAGCAAGCTAGACTAATGGCCGGAAGCTCACTCTAACCCGGGCTGACTTCAAATTCATGACCTCTTGGTCAGTAGTGATTTAATGTAGCTGAACCCTATGAAATCATGGGAACTGTAGTTTCGCAAACCTGCTTTGGACTTCCACTCCCACAATTCCTAACAGCGTACCTACCGGCTGTTAGGAATTGTGAGAGCTGAAGTCCAAAACACCTGGAGGGCCCAAGTTTGCCTATGCCAGGTATAGATGCACCCTTAGTCCAGCTAAGCACGCAGCACAAAAATTAGGATGTGTGCCGAAGCTTATTTCATTATTTTCACATTTTAGAAAGAAATGCATGAACAGCACACACTGATTGAGGCTAACCTTTTGAGAAATTTGTATTATAAAATGTCGGAAACTTTCCCAGCAGAAAATGGGTTAAGAGTTGTAAAGGAAAATTGCTATGGGAGATCCACCTGGAATGCAGTTCAATGGGACGCAGAAAATACAGCCCCAGGCTGTGGATGGATAACATCTACATGAAACCACTGAGTCAACCGGAGTTTTGGAGTTCGGTGCCATCTCTATGCAGATGACACACAACTCTACTACTCCTTTCCAACAAATTCCAAGGAAGCCCCCCAGATCCTTGGCCAGTGTCTGGCCGCTGTGATGGACTGAGTGAGGGCTAACAAGCTGAAGCTTAATTTTGACAAGACAGAGGTCCTCCAGGTCAGTTGTTCAGCTGATCGGGGTATAGGGTGGCAACCTGTTCTCAACGCGGTTACATTCCCCCTGAGGACACAAGTCCATAGTTTGGAGGTCCTTCTTGATTCTGCTCTGATGCTTGATGCTCAGGTGTCAGCAGTGGCCAGGAGGGCCTTTGCACAATTAAAGCTTGTGCGCCAGCTGTTTCCGTATTTCGTGAAGTCCGACTTGGCCATGGTGGTCCACGCCCTCATTACCTCCAGATTGGATTATCACAATGCACTGTATGTGGGGCTGCCCTTGAAACTGCCCCGAAAATTGCAATTGGTGCAAAGATTGGCGGCCAGATTACTAATTTATTTATTATTTAAAATATAATACACATACATTTAAGTTAAAACAAAGTTCCGTCCATCACATAAGCATTGAGCCATAACCATCAACTTACCAATTACAATTCCAGTCCAAAGTGCTGCATTGTGCTAATGTGCAAAAGCCTGGTTCCAGAGCCACGATTTCACTTTTTTCCTGAATGCCAGGAAGGATGGGGTTGAGCGTATGTCGCTTGGGAGCGCGTTCCACAGATGGGGAGCCACCACCGAGAAGGTTCCCTCTCTCGTCCCCACCAACCACATTTGAGAAGTTGGCGGGAGCGAGAGCAGGGCCTCCCTGACTGATCTTAAATTAGGAGGTGGGACGTAGCGGCAGATGCGTTCGGACAAGTAAGCTGGGCCAGAACCGTATAGAGCTTTAAAGGTCAAAACCAGCACTTTAAATTGAGCTCGGAAGTGGGCAGGCAGCCAGTGGAGCTGACACAACAGGGGGGTGGTATGCTCCCTGTATGTAGCTACCGTTAGTAGTCTGGCTGCCGCCCGTTGCACTAGCTACAATTTCCGAACTGTCTTCAAAGGCAGCCCCACGTAGAGTGAGTTGCAGTAATCTATTCGGGATGTGGCCAGAGCATGGACGACCATAGCCAGATCAGACTTCCCTGCCTCGAGCTGAAAGGAAAAGTGGGTAATAAGTAAAAATAAAAATATGAAATAATAATAAAATGTATTATTGTTGTTATTATTTTCAGAGACCAGTGGCCTTCAAAGATGTGGCTATATATTTCACAGAAGGGCAGGGATCTTTGCTGGGTCCAGATCAAAAAGCCTTGTATAAAGAAGTTATGATGGAGAATTATGAAAATGTGTTGTCGTTGGGTAAGAAAACTGCTATCTTTTTCTGGTAAAATTGAAAATGTTTCCATACTATAGGGAAACATTATGGCTGAGTATGATTGTTTTCCAAGACTAGAGTCTGTAAGTGACTGTAGAGACCTATTATGAATCCTTGTGCTCCTTTGCAATGAGGATATAGCTTTCCAGGTGGAAGGTGGTCCCAACAAAGGTTTGCTGGACACACATTACTCTCAGCACATTATCCCCTTTCACCCTCTACTCGTGCAATGTCTCTTCAAAAATGGTAGTATTGTTTGTACAGCTAACTTCCATTTATTTATTTATTCATTCATTTATTTATTTATTTACTATATTTCTATACCGCCATTCTCAGCCTGGGGGCGACTCACGGCGGTTTACAGAGCAGCACAATTCGATGCCCATAACAATATAAAAATAGCTAAAACATTTAAACATAGATAAGAAATTCATTACATAATAACATCAATAAAACATAATAAAACAATAAATCCTTCGCATTTCATTACCAAGTCATTGTCCAGTCGCGTTGTCCAGCCATCCCGAGATCAGAGTTTATCAGCTACACTGCATTTGGGAAAGCCTGCTCAAATAACCAGGTTTTAACTCTTTTATGAACTGTTAAGCGGGCGGGGGCTTATCTAATGTCCCTGGGGAGGGCATTCCACATTCAAGGGGCCACCGCTGAGAAGGCCCTGTCTCTCGTCCCCGCCAGCCACACCTGTAAAGATGGCAGGACTGAGAGCAGGGCCTCCCCAGAAGATCTTAAATTCCTACATGGTTCATAAGGAGAGATACGTTCGGACAGATAGGCAGGGTTGTAAACCGTTTAGGGCTGTATAGGCTAAAGCCAGCACTTTTGAATTGTGCCTGTTGGCAGATTGGCAGCCAGTGGAGCTGGTGCAACAGAGGAGTTGTATGCTTCTTGAGCGCCGCTCCTGTTAGTAACCTGGCTGCCGCCCGTTCGACCATTTGAAGCTTCCGAACTGTCTTCAAAGGCAGCCCCACATAGAGAGCATTGCAGTAGTCTATACCGGATATAACCAGAGCGTGTGCTACCGTGGCCAAATCAGACTTCCCAAGGTACGGGCGCAGCTGGCACACAAGTTTTAATTGTGCAAATGCTCTCCCGGTCACCACCGAAACCTGGGGTTCCAGGCTCAGCAATGAGTCCAGGATCACACCCAGGCTGCAAACCTGCGCCTTCAGGGGGAGTGTAACCCCATCCAACACAGCCGGTAACCCTATGCCCTGTTTGGTCTGATGATTGACCAGGAGTACCTCTGTCTTGTCTGGATTCAATTTCAATTTGTTCACTTAGAATGCTCTTAGGCAGAGCTGGGCATCTTGCGGCCCGCGGGCCGGATCCAGCCCCCCAGCCGATTCTGTCCGGCCCGCGTAAGGGCCCAGGCAGGCAGGCAGAGCAGAGGGGAAGAAGAAGTTCCCTTCCGCCTCGCGCGCTCCCTCCTCCCTTCTCTTCTTCGGCAGCCAGCCGTGCCTGTATGACCCCTTCGCCCTGCCAGCGTTCCAGCGCTTCCTGGTGCAGCAGCAGGAGCGAAGGCTGGAGGTGGGGGCGAGTCTCCAGGGCAGCAGGTTTATAGATGTCTACATTTATGCCTTTGCGAAAATAGGGATCTATTTGAGGTAATGTCTCCATTTCCCCTGCTGCACTGAAAGTCTAGAGTTTGTCTATTACGTGGATTCGTTTTTGAAGTTTGGGGAGGTAGCCTTCCGCAGCCGTGGCTACTTTCCAGAGAATCAGGCGCTTAGGCCAGCCCCTGAGCGAGGCCTAGCTCCGCCTTCGACGTGAGAGTGGAGTTGAGCGCCGTGGGGCCGCCATGCGGAATCGTGCAGAGAGCCGCGTCGCCCACGGGCTCAAGCAGTGGGTAAAGCAGGTATCCTCTCGTGTATTTTCCCCCGTGGCCGCCCACATTTGGGCCTGGACTGCTCCCTCTTCCCTATGACTTCCCTTGACATATTTATATGCGGCCCTCATCATGTCTCCTCTCAGCCTTCTCTTCTGCAAGCTAAACAGGCCCAGCTCTTTAAGCCGCTCCTCATAGGGCTTGTTCTCCAAACCCCTGATCATTTTAGTCTCCCTTCTCTGGACACATTCCAGCTTGTGAACATCGCCCATAATTTGCAGCGCCCAGAACTGGACACGGTATTCCAGATGTGGTCTGACCAAGGCAGTTGGTTAGTTAAAATATAAATGCATAGTTTCTAATAATAAGTTTGAGCTGGCACAAGACTTCAGCTCACATGTTTACATTCCTTTTTGCACAAGAGGAGGAAAAATGTGCTTTGAAGCGAATGTGACTGAAAATGATCATCTATATATATAAAAATCGAGTGGTCGTGGGATGTCGTATATGCACGGCCAAACTATACCCGAAACACAAATCCCACGACACACATTCCCCCAGACCACGAGGTACAGACATAACACAAAAAACCCACCTCCCTAACTTGCAACCCCCTCCAAAAACAGCCCCCCAAAACCGCCCATTGACTCCCGTTCTGCGCTGCCCGCAAGCGCTGGAGAGAGGGAGGGCAATCGCGCAGGCGCACTCAGACCCCCCCGAACCCACCAACCCATCCCGTCGCCCTCTCTCCTCACTCACAAGGACCTTCGCAGCCCACCTCCCTACCTTTCCGAACTACACGTCCCAGAAACCTCTGTGGCCGGAAATAGCCCTGCGGGGCCTTCTGGGAAGTTTAGTCCCATGGAACACTTCTCCCCAGGAGAGCCGGAACCTCGCAACAGAGAAAAAGAGAGAGAGAGAGAGACACACACACAGAGAGAGACACAGAGAGAGAGAGAGAGCAGGAGTGAGAGAGGGAGGGAGGGAGGGAGTGATAGATAGGAATACAGAGAGAGTGAGTGGTACATAGAGAGAGATTGGGTGATACACACAGAGTGAGTACACAGATATAGAGAGACACACAGAGAACGAGTGATAGAGAGTGTGATGGAGAATAATATACACAGAGAGACACAGTGATAGATAAAGATAGGGATAGATAGATAGAGAGAGATACAGACAAACACAGGAAGTTATAGAGAGAGAGATAGATAGATAGGGATACAGAGAGAGAGAGAGAGACTGAGAGAGACACACAGAGAGAGAGACATGGCACAGCAACGCGTGCCGGGTTCAGCTAGTTAATATAATGAATCACAAATGAGACAAATGTTCACATTTTGTTAACCATTGTTTTGTAAAATTTTAGTGAATCAATGTCATTTTTCCTATGACAACATCTCTTTTTCATTGCTCATAACATATACTCTTATCGGTCTTATTAATATATCAAAAACGCAATGTAGTGCCTTTTTATTATAATTATTAAATAAATTCAATTGATATTATGTAGAATGCAGTTCAGCCTTTAGGTGCGGCCCTCCATAATATTTTTTGGCTCTTGTGTGGCCCCTTGGAAAAAATAATTGCCCACCCCTGCTCTTGGGCCTGGGCTTCCCAGTTCTCCGTGTTTATTCCTCTTTTGTTGGTGCCAGCGGGGTTGCCAAAGACCATCATAAAACACCAAACCCTTCCAGTATTTTCTGTTGGTCGTGGGGGTTCTGTGTGGGAAGTTTGGTCCAATTCTATCATTGGCGGGGTTCAGAATGCTCTTTGATTGTATTTTTTTTAAATCAATCTTTATTGAGATTTTATAATATAATATAGTAAAGACAGCAAAAATAATAGAAAAGCCACACCCTTAAACACTCCAAAAAGTGTTAATTTTTTTTTAAAAAAGAGAGTAAAAAAAACAACTATCCCTTCCCCCGCACTTCCTAAGAGTCTTTGAAGAGATTTTCTTCGTGCCATCTTCGTGTTTACAAGGTTGGTTACATCACAATTTGCTTTAATGCCTTAGGCTTCGGAGATGTCAATTTTCTTTTATTTTCTTAGTAGATTTCTGAAACCTGACCAATCAGTTTTCTTGCATGTTTCTTTTATCCCTTGTGATAGTTCGTCCATCTGAATTATATCAAACATCTTTATGATCCTTTCGTTTATACTTGGTGTTTTACCCTGTATCCATACTTTTGCTAGTACTATCCTAGCTGCTGTACCAATTAGAGTTAAGACTTTATCTTATTTATTTATTATTATTTACATCATTTCTACCCCGCTCTTCTCAACCCCCGAGGTGGGACTCAGAGCGGCCTAACAAAAGACAACAATTCGATGCCGAAACACAATATAAACACAATATAAAACCATAGGCATTCAGGATAAAAATACAATTAACATTATCACATAATACACATACATTTAAGTTAAAACATCACATAAGCATTGGGCCATAACCATCAACTTACCAATTCCAATTCCAATCCAAAGTGCTGCATTGTGCTAATGTGCAAAAGCCTGGTCCCAGAGCCATGATTTCACTTTTTTCCTGAATGCCAGGAGGGATGGGGTTGATCGTATGTTGCTTGACAGCACATTCCACAGACGGGGAGCCACTACCGAGAAGGCCCTCTCTCTCGTCCCCACCAACCGCATTTGAGAAGTTGGCGGGAGCGAGAGCAGGGCCTCCCCGGATGATCTTAAATTACGAGGTGGGACGTAACGGCAGATGTGTTCAGACAAGTAAGCTGGGCCAGAACCGTATAGAGCTTTAAAGGTCAAAACCAGCACTTTGAATTGAGGCTGGAAGTGGACAGGCAGCCAGTGGAGCTGACACAGCACGGGGTTGTATGCTGCCTGTATTTATTTATTTATTTATTATTCAAATTTGTGAGTCGCCACTCCCGGGTGGCTCGGGGCGACCCCCGAGGTGGGACTCAGAGCGGCCTAACAAAAGACAACAATTTGATGCCGAAACACAATATAAATACAATATAAAACCATATCACATAAAAGGTATAAACAACCACTATCAACACATAAAATACACAATTTAAAAACACTTTCTATCAATGGTTCAAACTAGCTGCCCTCAATACACAACTAAAGTGCCAAAGTGTCAATGTAATAACGGCCCATTTCGGCCTACTTGAGGCCAAAGGCCTGTTGAAAAATCCCTATTTTAAGGCTTGAATGAAAGGATTCAAGGGTAGGGGCTAATCTAATATCTTTTGGGATGGTATTCCAGAGCCAGAGAGAGAATACAGTGAAGGCCCTCTCTCTCTTTCCCACCAACCATACGTGAGACGGTGGTGAGACTGAGAGAAGGGCCTCCCATCACAATCATTGTAACATGTGCCATGTTGTCAACCGCCTGCTCTCGTATTGAGGTCTTCTTTGGATCGTTCATTGTTTAGTTCCTCCCTTATGATCTTGGCGCCATGAGTGACCCTACTAGGAGTGCATCACTCCTGACGGCTTCACTCACAGATTCAGTGGAATGCACAAGCCCTCTCACCACAAGAATTTGGTAATTCAGTGAGGGAGCTTGGATAATGGTGTGTGCTTTACAATAGTTCTTTAAATTTTCAGGATGGTGTTTTTAAAAAAATATATATTTTATTTTCTGTTAAGGGTTTCCAGCTTCCAAGCCTATCCTCATCTCTTGTCTGGAACAAGACGAATACCCATGGTTGCCAGATATGCGAGTTTTCCGTAAAAGTTACTCAGGTGAGAATTGGGGTACAATCTTGGGGAAATATTCTTTTGGTGATTCTCTGATTTGCTTTATTAACTAATACATGAGAAACGATGGATCTGAATTACCATGCAGATGGACAGTGATCGTGGGAGTCTGTGTGCCATGTTTGGTCCAGATCTGTTATCGGTGGGAGTCACAGTGCTGGAAGTAGAAGCCATCTTGGAAATTGCCCACAAATATAGATATATCTCTATAGATATAGATTAAAAACAAACATATTTTCACTTTTATTATATACTAGCTGTCCCCTGCCATGCGTTGCAGTGGCCCAGTCTATGTATATGTGTTTTGTGTGTGTATATATTTGTGTACATGTGTATATATGTGTGTTTGTATATATATAGATAGATATATATGTGATTTTGTGCATGTGTTGTAATGTATTTTTGTTTTTTGGCTTTAAAGTCTCTTCTGCTGTGTTTTTCGGTGTTTTTATGAGTGACAGTCACTCGTTGGCCTGATAGGTGTCTTGTGTCCAAATTTGGTGTCAATTCGTCCAGTTGTTTTTGAGTTATGTTAATCCCACAAACGAACATGACATTTTTATTTATATAGATACTGTACCTGCTTAGGTACTGGCTGAAGCCCGGGTTAGATCTTTTGCAATAATGAACCATAGAGTCTTTGTTTGGTTTTGGATTTTATGAATGGTCCCAGCAGAAATTATATAAGGATTTAGGTAAAATACAATTGCCATCATCCTCTATCATTGCCCTCCAAACTACACCAGTCGTTAAAGTTGGTAATGATGGGTATGTGTGCAGTGTTTAGTCCAGATCTATTATCAGTGGGGTTCACAGGGCGCTCAGTATGTCGGTGGACTATAACTCCCATTGTCCAGGATTAATTCTTCCCAACGCTCTCCAATATTTTCTGTTGGTCATTGTAGGTGTTTGCCAAGTTTGATCCAGATCTGTTGTTGGCAGGAGACACATTGGTCTCTGAATGTGAGAGCCATCTTTGAAATCACATACAAACATGCATACATCTTTCCAGAAGATAAATAATTATTGTTATTTTCTCTTTAGCAGGTGGTTTGAAGAAGAAGCATGTGTGTCGTAAATGTGGAGAATGTTTTGCTCAGAAGTCTGAACTTGTCACGCATCGCACAATTCACCCGGGTGAGAAACCTTTCAAGTGCTTGGAGTGTGCAAAGTATTTCTTTCACCATTCCGAGCTTGTGAAACACCAGCGAATCCACACGGGAGAGAAGCCTTTCCGGTGCTTCGAGTGTGGGAAATGTTTCTCCCGACAGTCAGTCCTTGTGAATCACCACCGAATCCACACTGGAGAAAAACCTTACAAGTGTTTGGAATGTGTAAAATGTTTTACGGAGAGATCCCAGCTCGTCCGACACCTAAAAATCCACACAGGGGAGAAACCTTATGAATGCTTGGACTGTGGGAAATGTTTTGCCCGTCACGAGGTGCTGATAAATCATCAAAGAGTCCATACGGGAGCAAAACCATACAAATGCATGGAGTGCGACAAATGTTTTGCTCGCCAGTCTGTCCTGGTGAACCATCAGAGAGTCCACACCGGGGAAAAACCCTATAAATGCCAAGAGTGTGGGAAATGTTTTGCTCATCAGTCCAACCTCGTGAATCACACCCGTGTCCACACAGGGGAGAAACCGTACAAATGTCAGAAGTGTGGGAGGTGTTTTGCCCAGCAGTCAGATCTCGGGAAGCACCGGCGCATCCACATGGTTGAGAGACCCTACAAGTGCCTGGTGTGTGGGAAATGCTTTGCAGTACATTCAGATGCGATGAATCACCAGCAAATCCACATGGGAGAGAAACCCCATAAATGCCAAGAGTGCGGGAGGTGTTTTGCCCAAAATTCGGCCCTCATGAGTCACCAGCGAGTCCACACCGCAGAGAAACCCCATAAATGCCAGGAGTGCGGGAAATGTTTTGCCCAACGCTCGACCCTCGTCAGCCACCAGAGAATCCACACAGGAGAAAAACCCTACAAGTGTGCAGTGTGTGGGAAAAGCTTTGCTGAGCTCTCAAACCTGGGGAAACACCAAAAAGTTCACACAGGGGAGAAACGCTACAGGTGCCTGGAATGCGGGAAGCGTTTTGCTCGACATGCCCACCTCCAGGTTCACCACGGAGTTCACTTAAAAGCAAAATCCCGTGAAGGCCTCAAGGGAGATCAAAACTTTATACAAAAAGGAAACTTTATTCAGTATCAAATAGCTGGCACAGGGGAAATACATGCTGAATAATTCAAATTCAATAGGATATCCTGTGGGAAGCAAACGTTTTCTTGACTTGAGCTCATCTCCCCACTTTAGCTCTTCCAAGGGGAGAAGACAAAGTATTTCAATGCTAATGACAGTCTTTCTGTCTGAAATGTGAGTCCGGCCTCCCAATTTGAGAGCAGCAGAGACAGGGTAGGAAGTGTTAGTTAGAGCTATTTTCTCAACTTTTCTATCTCCTTTGTTTCAAAACACTGTAGGATGCCCACTTTTTTACCTTTCTGGTTTAGATTAGAAAAGAAATGCTCTTTTTTCTTTTTTTTAACATCAAAGAAACCTTTTTAGTATTAGACAGCAATGGAAGAAGACAAAAATGTAAGACATTCAAAATGTCCCTGTTCTATATCCACTATATCTATATCCTTCCCCATTCCTCATATATTTGCAATACAAATTATATGGATGGATGGATATTCACGCACACATATACACGCACGCACACAAAGATATATATATAGAGAGAGAGAGATGGTTTCACCTGACGTTAAGTTTAGTTATGTCCAACTCTGGGGGTGGTGTTCATCTCCATTTCTAAGCCGAAGAGTTGGTGTTGTCCGTAGACACCTCCAAGGTCATTCCAGATGGTTCCCCTGACGACTCGGCAGCCCGCTGTGAAGCATTTGCTCAGTTCTTTGAGGACAAAGTTGCTTTGATCCGCTCTGGCTTTGACCCCATGTTAACGACAGTCTCTGAAGATGTAACACGAGTATCTGCTTGTCCAGTTTTGATGGATTCGTTTCAATCTGCAGCTCAAGGATGTGGACAAGATTCTTGGAGAGGTGAGAGTGACCGCATGCATCCTAGACCCCTGCCCATCCTGGCTGGTAAAAGAAGCCAGAGGGGGTTTGGCAGAGTGGGTGAAGGTGGTGGTTGATGCCTCCCTTCGGGAAGGCATCATTGCAGCCACCTTAAAACAAGCTGCTATAAAACCACTGTTGGAAAAACCATCACTGGACCCCATTCAATTAGTAAACTATCGGCCAATATCCAATCTCCCTTATTTGGGCAAAGTCCTGGAACATGTGGTTGCCTTGCAACTCAGGAATTCTTGGTAGACACTGATTACCTAGATCCGGCGCAGTCTGGCTTTAGGCCGGGACATAGTACTGAGACAGCCTTGGTCGCCTTAGTGAATGATCTACGCCGGGAGCTTGATGGGGAGTGTGTCCCTGTTGGTTCTGCTGGACCTCTCAGTGGCCTTTGATACCGTTGACTACGGTATCCTTCTGAGACACCTCACAGGAATGGGCCTTTGGGGTACTGCTTTGCAGTGGCTCCAGTCCTTCCTTGAGGGTCGATCCCAGAAGGTATTACTAGGGGACTCCTGCTCGACCCCATGGCCATTGTACTGTGGGGTCCTGTAGAGTTCAATACTGTCCCCTATGTTATTTAACATATACATGAAGCCTTTGGGGGAGATCATCCGGAGTTTCGGGATGCGGTGTCATCTGTACGCAGATGTCCAACTCTGTCACTCCTTCCCACCTGCTACTAAGGAGGCTGTTCAGGTCCTGAACCGGTGCTTGGCCGCTGTAACGGACTGGGTGAGGGTGAACAAATTGAAACTTAATCCAGACAAGACAGAGGTACTCCTGGTCAGTCGTAAGGCCAAACAGTGCATATGGTTACAGCCTGTGCTTGACGGGGTTACACTCCCCCTGAAGACGCAGGTTCGCAGTCTGGGAGTGATCCTGGATTCATCGCTGAGCCTGGAGCTCCAGGTCTCGGTGGTGGCCAGGAGAGCTTTTGCACAGTTAAAGCTTGTGCACCAGCTGCGCCCGTACCTTGGGAAGTCTGACTTGGCCACGGTAGTCCATGCTCTGGTTACATCTCGATAGACTACTGCAATGCTCTCTACGTGGGGTTGCCTCTGAAGACTGCCCAAAAGGTGCAATTAGTCCAATGTTCGGCAGCCAGGTTACTAACAGGAGCGGGGCACAGGGAGCATACAACTCCCTTGTTGCGCCAGCTCCACTGGCTGCCAATTAGCTTCCGTGCACAATTCAAAGTGCTGGTTTTAACCTACAAAACCCTATACGGTTCCGGCCCTGTTTACCTGTCCGAACGGATTCTCCCCTATGAACTATCAAGGACATTAAGATCCTCCGGAGCTGCCCTGCTCTCGGTCACACCTTCGCAAGCACAGCTGGTGGGGACGAGGGACAGGGCCTTCTCTGTGGTGGCTCTCGAGTTGGAACTCTCTCCCAAGGGATGTTAGATCTGCCCCCTCCCTGCTGTCCTTCAGGAGGTGGATGAAGACTTGGATGCGGAACGAAGCTTTCCCAGATTAGGCTGTGATTGATTATAGTATGAATTGAGTGACCACGTTTTAGATTGAATTGAATTTGTTTTAATTAGCAATGTATTTGTATGTACTGTATGTAATTTGGTGTTTAAGTTTTTAATAATGTTGTTGTAACAGGTTTTAATTTGTATAGCATTGAATTATTGCTGTAAGCCGGTCTGAGTCCCTCTATAGAGGTGAGAAGGTCGGGGTACAAAATTTTTAAATAAATAAATAAATAAGGTCATGTGGCCAGCATGACTGCATGGAGCGCCATTACCTTCCCACCAAAGTGGTACCTATTGATCTACTCACATTTGCATGTTTTCAAACTGCTAGGTTGGCAGAAGTTGGGGCTAACAACAGGAGCTCACCCCAATCCCTGAATTTGAACCACTGATCTTTTGGTCAGCAAGTTCAGCAGTTCAGTGGTTTAACCCGCTGCACCACTAGGGGCCCTATATATATATATATATATAGAGAGAGAGAGAGAGAGAGAGAGCGCTTTGGGAAATTTCTCATCACTTTGTGTCCCTGTGATCACTGGATTTTGAAAAAGTTAGCTTGTTGTGGAATCAAGAATTGGCGATGAAGCTTCAGTGGAGACCCCTTTCCTCCATGAAAACCCTTGAAGTGGATTTCCTTCCCGGGGGGGGAGATTTCTCTCACTTTCTGTTGTCTCCCTTTTCCTAACTGGTGTGAGATAACTGGCTGTCTGCAAGGACGTTGCCCAGGGCAGTGATTTTCAACCAGTGTGCTGTGGAACACTAGTGTGCCGTGGAAATTATTTTCAAACTTCATTCATATATAAATTATAAGGTGCATCTGTCCCTTTAAAAAATGGAACCATAGCACTCTCGCGTCACCTAAGAATGACGCGAGGGGGTTATGGTCGCGCCATCTTGGATTCGCTCAGACACAGCTAAGTAAACAAAGTTAGAGTTAGTGCTGCAGCTGCGCGTCAAGTGACAGTGGCAATTTGGGATCACAGCAAGACAAGCGAGGAGCAAGAGGAACTCATTGAACTGAAACAAGATTGTAGTTCAAAGCTAAAATTTGCTGATCTTCCTTTGGAGAGTTTTTGGTTATGTGTTGCCAGGGAGTTCCCCATTCTGGCCAACAAAGCTATTTTGACATTGCTCCCGTTTTCAACCACATATCTGTGTGAGATGAGCTTCTCAAGCTTGACTGCGATAAAAACTAAACACAGAGAGAGACTGACAGCTGTTGAGCAAGACCTTGTTGTGTGTCTTTCTGCCATTCCTGCCAGGATATCTATTTTGTGTTCATCAAAACAGGCCCAGGTTTCACACTAAGTGAGTGTATAAATACATTTATAAACATATTAACTATATGTATTACTGTGTTAGAGTGTCATTTTGTGTCATTTTGGTTGGTGGTGTGCCCCAGGATTTTGTAAATGTAAAAAATGTGCCGCGACTCAAAAAAGGTTCAAAATCACTGGCCCAGGGGACTCCTGAATGTTTTACCACCCTGTGAGAAGCAGGCCCAGATTAAGTCTTCGTGGCGTCCTAGGACACACATTGGAAGACACCCCCCCCCCCCCGGGCCGATGCTGAGCATGCGCGTCAAAGGCCCTAGGAGCGGGGCTTCCCTCTGGTTGTTCGTCGCTTGCGCCGGGCGGTGCTCCTTCCTTGAGGGGCCGGCGCGAGCAACGAAGAGGGGGAGCGAAACCGCGTCAGAGGCACTGGGGGACTTCGCTCCGCCTCTTCGTCGCTCACGTTGGGCGCCCCTCCTTGAGTGAAGGAAGGAGGGGCGCCCGACGCGAGTGATGAAGAGGCGGAGCGAAGTCCCACCCCTAGGGTCTCTGATGCGGCTTCGCTCCCCCTCGTCGCTTGCGCCAGGCTGGGCGCCGCTCCTTCCTTGAGTGAAGGAAGGAGAGGGGCCGACGCGAGCGACGAAGAGGCGGAGGGAAGCCGTGTCAGAGGCCCTAGGGGCCTATGGTGCTCTGCGCGCAGCCACAGAAGCGCCCGAAGATTGACCTTTTTTTAAAAAATGGGGGGGGGTCGGATCTGGCGCCCCCCCTCCCATGGCTACACCTCTAGGCCGTGGCCTAGGGTGGCCTTATGGATGATCCGGGCCTAGTGAGAGGCTTCTCTTATGTCTCTGCATGGGAAACTGGAACTGACAGAAGGGAGCTCACTCCGCTCCCTGGATTCGAAGCGCCGACCTTTGAGTCAGCAGTCCATCTGGCACAAAGGTTTAACCCATTGCACCACCGGGGATTCCTGCCTGTACATTATTGTAAACCTAGTTGTTGTTTTTTTAAAGAATCCTAAGCTTTGTATTAGGGGGGGGGGGCAGAACAGAGGAATATGTTTGCTAAACTTGCTCCAAGGCTCTACATGTTTACATGTAACATAGGCATTAATTGTATACTCTTGAGATCAGGCATCTCAAATATTATGCTGCCAGTTGTTGGTTTTTTTTGGACTCTGGGTCAGTGTGGACAGTGGCAAGGAAAGTTGGGAGTTGTAGTCTAGTTGAAGATCTGGAGATCTGCAGACTCCTTGCTTTAGATTTTTAGTGTCTGGTTGAGGAATGGAGGAGCTGTGTTTGAAGTAATACCAAGTTTGCAAATGTTACCAACCAACCACCAATCCCAGCCTCTGCGTTTACCAAATGGAATCATTAGGAAGCACTCATCATTCCTGAATAACATGCATTTTCTGAAAGTGGGATCTGAGGCTTTAGGGCAGGGGTCCTCGGGTGTTTTAAGCCGAGTGCCCGTTCTATAGTTTGGGTAAATTGGGGTGTTTGCTTCAAATTGCGTGTCTTCTTCTAAGTTGAGTATCCCTTATCCGAAATGATTGGGGACCAGAAGTGTTTTGGATTTTGTTTGTTTTATGTGTTATCGAAGGCTTTCATGGTCGAAAAAAATGGGTTGTTGTAAGTCTTTCGGGCTGTATGGCCACTTTCCAGAAGCATTCCCTCCTGACGTTTCGCTTGCATCTATGGCATGGATGCCTGCCATGGGTGCAGGCGAAACGTCAGGAGAGAATGCTTCTAGAACATGGCCATACAGCCCGAAAAACTTATAGCAACCCATTATGATTTTGTATATATTTTTATTTACGCTTTTAATCATATTTACCGTTGATTTCATCTGGTGCATAATATACACCTAAAAAGGCACCACATAGCCATCCTCTTGAATATTGATGTTAGTACTTAGATAAACATATACGAAGCATATATTTGCAATTGTAGCTTCATCTCATCCTTTTATACATTCTATTTAATTAACTCCTTGTTGTCACTCCAGGATAACTCAATATAGACTAGAAAAACATCTTAAAATTATCTACTTTGTTTATATAGCACTTCCCATTTATATTGTGAACTTTCCAAAATCAAGCAGAAATATTAAAAAGGGGTTTGTTGTCCTTGCAAAAAAACCAACAATTTGAGGGATTAGGCTTAGGGTCATCATAAATCAGAAAAGATTTGGTTTTCGGGAATCCTGATAATAGCCTGTATTAATCTTGGGTCTTGTTTCTTTTGGTTAATTGTCTTCTCAAAATCCCTGGAACAACATAAAACAATGTTTTTTTTATTCATGCAAGCTGTTTGTAATAGTAGTAGTAGTAGTAGTAGTAGTAGTAGTAGTAGTAATAGTATGTTTTATTTGTTACCCGCATCTCCTAATGGCTAGTAATGCTTAAAGAGTGAAAAGTCTGGATGTGTTTGAAAAGAACTTCAATTGTGGGTATAATAAAGGAATTAAATATTGGATTATTAGAGGAGTGACCAGTAGGTAGAGTGGATTGATTATATGTAAGCAACCTGATATACACACATATGTGTGTATGTGTGTGTGCATATATACACACAGAGACACACAATCCTATTGTACTCCTGCTCTTGAAAGTCTGTGATGTTTGCTTCAATAACTCCTGTCTGATTTAATGCCCCCCCCCCAATGTAATGATTATGTATATTCTATGAATCAATAAAGAATTTCCACTTGTAAAAAACATTTTGTGTGTTGTCTTCAATTTTTAAAGAGAGGGTGCAGATAATTAAAGAGTACCGGTTTTGACAATTATGTCCTATGAGTATTACACAGAGTTCTCCGACAACTTGCTTTACTTTTCCAAGCAGGTTTGTTTGGATCTGGCCCAAACAAGTTCTGAGACAATCAATGTTTCCTGCCAGTTTGGTTGTCCATATTCTTGTAATACTTGTAGTCTACTAGCTATATCATACGGCGTACTATAATGATGATGATGATGTAAGACCAGCAGTCCTAATGCAATAGTAATAATACATAGATGATAATGATGCAATAATAACAATTATGCACCCCTCTAGGCCAGTGTTTCCCAACCAGTGTGCCGGGGCACACTAGTGTGCCGTGAGCGATCATCAGGTGTGCCGTGGGAAATTGGCACTCTTCCCCCTCCTGGCAGCTCTTTCTCCCTCTTTCCCTCCCCAAAGATCCTCCCCGAGGCAAAGGAAGGGCTCTGCCGAATGCCAGGGCCAGGCCCGCCTTGAGGAAGCCTTCAGGAGCCTCGACTCAGCACGGCTCCAGCTCCCGCTCAGGGCTGCTTCAGCCTCCCGATGCTCCCAGGTTCGCTCACTGCCCAATTCACCGACATGGGTGAAATTTCTCCAGGGTCTGGAGAACAAGCCCTATGAGGAGCAGCTTGAAGAGCTGGGCATGTTTAGCCTGAAGAAGAGAAGGCTGAGAGAAGACATGATAGTATGTGAGAGCAAGTCATATCTATGTTGTGTTCATCGAAACAGGCCCAGGTTTCACACTGAGTGTATAAATACATTTAAAAACATATTAGCTATATGTATGACTGTGTTAGAATGTCATTTTGTGTCATTTTGGTTGGTGCTGTGCCCCAGGATTTTGTAGATGCACAAAGTGTGCCGTGGCTTGAAAAAGGTTGAAAAACACTGCTCTAGGCTGCTGCTAATAATACAAAAATATTAATGCATAATCATAGTAATATAATGATGATGATGATGATGCAAGACCAGGAGTAATATGCAATAGTAATAATAAATCGACAATAACAATGCAGTGACAACCATACACCATTCTAAGGTGCTGCTAATAATGCAAAATGATATCAATGCATCGGTATAGTAATAAAATAATAATGCTATAGTAATAGATAATGCAATAATAATTATACACTCTTCTAGGCTAACAATAATAACAATGCAATAATCCTGAGTTTCGGGGTGTGGTGTCACCTGTACGCAAATGACGTCCAACTCTGTCACTCCTTTCCACTTGCTACTAAGGAGGTTGTTCAGGTCCTGAACCAGTGCTTGGCCGCTGTGACGGTCTGGATGAGGGTCAACAAATTGAAATTGAATGCAGACAAGACAGAGGTACTCCTGGTGAGTCGAAAGGCCGAACAGGGCATAGGGTTACAGCCTGTGTTGGACGGGGTTACACTCCCCCTGAAGACGCAGGTTCACAGTCTGGGTGTAATCCTGGATTCATCACTGAGCCTGGAATCCCAGGTTTCAGCGGTGACCAGGGGAGCATTCGCACAGTTAAAACTTGCGCGCCAGCTGCACCCGTACCTTGGGAAGCCTGACTTGGCCATGGTAGTCCATGCTTTGGTTACATCCCGTATACACTACTGCCAGGTGCTCTACGTGGGGTTGCTTTTGAAGACTGTCTGGAAGCTTCAATTGGTCCAACGGACGGCAGTCAGATTGCTAACAGGAGCAGCGCCAATGCTATCCCCAATGCTGCGTACCCCAAGGTTCAGTTTTGGGTCCGTTACTTTTTAATTTATTCATGAATGATCTGGATGTAGGAGTGAATTCTGAGGTAGCAAAGTTTGCAGACGACACTAAATTGTTCAGGGTAGTTAAAAATGAAACTGATTGTAAAGAGCTCCAGAAAGATCTCTCGAAATTGAGTGAATGGGCAACAAAGTGGCAAATGCATTTTAACCTAAACAAGTGTAAAGTCATGCACATCGGGGCAAAGAACCCCAACTACACCTACAAATTGATGGGGTCAAAGCTTTCCGAGACAAACCAGGAAAGGGATCTTGGGGTTTTGGTGGACAGCTCAATGAAGATGTCAACCCAGTGCGCTGCAGCAGTGAAAAAAGCAAATTCTATGCTTGGCATGATCAGGAAGGGAACCGAAAATAGGTCGGCAAATGTTGTATTACCTCTCTACAAATCGATGGTAAGGCCACATTTGGAGTACTGTGTACAATTCTGGTCTCCGCACCTCAAGAAGGATATAACGGAACTGGAAAAGGTACAAAGAAGGGCAACAAAAATGATCCAAGGGATGGAGCAGCTCCCTTATGAAATCAGGTTGCAACGCCTTGGTCTTTTCAGCCTTGAAAGACGGCGTTTAAGAGGTGACTTGATCGAAGTGTATAAAATCATGCATGGGATAGAAAAGGTGAATAAAGAAAAAATATTTTCTCTATCACACAACACTAGGACTAGGGGGCACTCCCTGAAGCTCCAAGGTAGGGAAGTTAGGACTAATAAAGGGAAATATTTCTTCACCCAGAGGGTCATTGGGTTATGGAACTCACTTCCAGAGGAGGTTGTGACAGCGGTCAGCCTGGACAGCTTCAAGGCAGGATTAGACAGATTCATGGATACCAAGTGTATCGGTAGTTACTGATAAGGACATTCAAGTGCCACCTCTGTGTTGATGGAGGCAGGCAGGATTTCCCCGGGTACTGGTTGTGGGGGGTCGGGAGCAGGTGCGGGTTTTGCCCTCCTTTCTGCTAGAGATCCCTGTGTACAACGAGTGGGCCACTGTGTGACACAGAATGCTGGACTAGATGGGCTGAGGCCCGATTCAGCATGGCTCTTCTTATGTTCTTATGTTCTCTTTCGAGAAGACACGCCGAATGGGTCTCAAAGAGAAACGACAACGCAGAAAGGACCGCAACTTGGAAACAACATCATCCAAGGAGACTTTCTGCTGTGCTTTCTGCAACCGAACTTGCCTATCTCAGATTGGCCTTTTTAGTCATCAACACGCTTGTAAAAAGCATGGGATGAGTCCTTCCTATGAATCTTCATTCGCGAAGTAATGCCGAGAGAGATTAATAATGCACCATCCTAGGCTAACAAGAACACACCACCCTGCCTGGCAGAATGGGGCTGGACTGGATGGCCTCTAGGGCTCCCTCCCAGCTCTAGGCTTCTCTGGCTCTGATCTTGCCAACCAGCCTGCAGAGCCAGAGAACTGGGCGGGCCTTCTTGCCTGTCCAATGGAGGAGGAGGAGGAGGCAAAGCAGCAGAACAAAGGCTGGACTGCATTTCCCTGCAGCCTCTCTGTTGTGACTTTGGAGCAGGCGGTGGGAGGAAGAGGAGGACTACAAATCCCAGGGCTCCTCTGGAGGGTGGGAGCTAGGAGAGGTGGGTGAGCCTGGAAGGAGAGGGAAAAGCCTGGGGAAAGTTAGCAGCCCCAAAAAAGCAGGTGAGAAGGGCTTGCTTGCTTACATAATGGGGAGCCTGTTACAAGGGGGAGTTTGGCATTGCTTGAGCTTTGGGAGGGGTGCTGGATAACTGAGAGTCTGGTCTACTCCCTCTCTCCCTAGCCATGTGACAAATCCCTTTACATGATTGTATCCATGTTCATATACATAGAAACATGCATACAGTAGACAGTAATTATTATTGTTGTTGTTGTTAGATACAGAACAAGAGTAGTACACAGCAAACAAGATCACTCTGCTGGCTGTTGTATTGGATCACATTGTCCACACTTCCCAAGCCTTTCTTCCTTCTCTACCTATTCTTGGACTGCAACTCCCAGCAGTCCTCCTGATTAATCTACCTACCTACTATCTATCTCTATCTAATCTATCTATCTTATCTATCTGAAGGATTGCTGGGAGTTGCAGTCCGGGAATGGGAAATTGGAAATATGCAGGGATTGGGATGCTCTCAAAGAAATCCAAGGAGAAGAAAACTTGCAGCTTAGAAGCAGTGCATTTGGATTATCCTCCTCTCCTAAAAGGCCTGGCCTAGGGGATGCTGGGAGATGTAGTCCAGAAGAGAGTGTTGATTGTGTGTTTTGTTTGCCAGGGGGAGTTGTTTTTGCGCATGCGCTGTAGTATATTTTTGCTTTTTTTGGCTTTTTAAGTCCCTTCCGTTGTGTTTTTCAGTGTTTTTATGAGTGATGGTCACTTGTGGGCCTTATAGATGTATTGTGTCCAATTTTTGTGTCAATTGGTCCCGTGGTTTTTGAGTTAGGTTAATCCCACAAACGAACATTACATTTTTATTTATATAGATACCAGCTGAGGACCCGGCGGTGCCCAGGTTATTTGAGGAAGGCATTGTGTGCCAAGGTTGGTTCCTATTAGGCCTAGATGTTTATGTGGCTTGCAGTGTCCTCAAGAACTTAGTGAAGGTTCTGCGTGTCCCGGGGGCCTAGTCAGGAAAATCAAGTTGAGGAAGCCTAACATTATCCCATGTGCTGCGGCCTAGTCAGGAAAATCAAGTTAAGGTAGCCTTGCTGTCAATTTGGGGCCTGGTCTGTGATTTATAGAGGCTACAGTGTTGTTTGGGAAGTGAATGAGGTGAAGGTACTGCAAATTCCATCATTCGTGGCCCATCCTGCCCTAAACCACACCAGGTTGTGAAATGGGGCATTGGGCCCCTGTTTGCCAAGTTTGGTCCTGTTCCGCCATTGCTGTGGGCCGCAGTGGCTGACTGCCTGAGGCCTTTCCTTTTCCCTCTGAGTCACCTTAGAATGTTGGAATGTGGTTGGCCAATTGGAGTCCGTTACGCAAATACCATTTCAGTGGCAACCAATCCCTTCTGTCTGGGGCAGTAGAATGTTGGAGTTCTGAGGCTGGCCAATCAGCGCCCTTTATGCAAATAATCCCACTGTGGCAGTTAATCGAAATGCTGGCACATATTCCTCCCGCCGCACTGCCGCCCGCAAACACTGAGTTTTATTATATACATACATAGATAGAAGATAGATATCCAAACTATGGATGCAAAATGTGTGGATATGGAGACCTAACTGCATTAAGTTAAAGAGGTGACTTGCTGGTTCAAGTGCCAGTAAAAGGATTTGGGAGATTAAGTCAGGACTCTGCTGTGTGCACTCCTTGTAAGAAGGATGAACCAATGCGGGGTGGGATTAATGGAGTGCCCTTTTTATTCTTCATATAATAACTATAGGACTTCATATGGGTTATGGGGGCGATGTCATGTGGGGCCACGGGAAGAGCCTTAGGTTCTCACATGGGGGAGAGATAGGGGATAATGGGATCATTCCAGCCTGGTGTCCTTGGTAAAACTATGAATTACAGAGTCCTGGGGGGGGGGGGGGGGGAGGCGTCACCCGGATCTGAAGAAGACTGAAGTTCTTGTGAACTACAATTCCATAGCCTTTGGACATTAAAGTGGTATGAAACTATATTCACTTCACAGTGTTGGTGCACTGATGCCCCGTGAAACTACAACTCCCAGGATTCCAACTGTCTCGTGTTTTTATGCTTTTATGTATGGCTGCATGTTTTTGTTACACGCAGCAAGTTTTATTGTACTTTGTGATCCGCCTCGAGCCTGCAGGGAGGAGCGGACTATAAGATTGAATAAATAAATAAATAAAAATATAATAACTATTCAGTCTAACTCCTTGCCTTGTTGGAATAAACATAGGGCCCTAAGAATCGGAAAAGACCTCCAAAGGCCATTCAGTCCTATCAGAAATAGACAATCACTCCTGACAGATAACCATCCAGCCTGTGTCCAGAAAGCCCAGAAAAGGAGGTTCCACCATGTTCCCAAACAGCATATTCCACTGCCAGACAGCTCTCACTACTAGGACTTCCTTCCAAGTGTTTAGGTGGAATCTCCTTTCCTGCCATTTGAATCCATGGCTCCGAGTCCTAGTCTCTGGAGAAACAGAAAACAAACTCCCTCCTTGGATTCCTAAAATGTCAGATAATTTAAAAATCCTTTATTTGACAATATACTTTCATTGGAAGGTTAAGGGCCCCATTTATGTTGTAGTATAATGCAGTTTATTCAACCCCATACTGCCAGGCAGGAAGACACAATAAAAGCCCTCTTGACAGATGGCCATCTAGCCTTTGCTTTAAAACCTCTGTATACTTTTTGTTGGAGGTTGTAAATGTAAATAAACAAGCTTTACCACAGTTTCTGAACCAAGATATACCCTGTAGTATAATAATCTGTCACTCAGATTTGTGTAACGAGTGAGAGTAACTTTACTGCAATTCATAAAGTCAAACAGAGCAGCAATACATACAGCAGTCTCTCTGAATTCTTACAGAGAACATGGGGAATAAACAGTCCTTTTTAAACAGTCTTTTAAAATATGCTTCATGCCTTAGAAATGATCAGGCTTCAGGGAGTTGGCAGCCATTTTCTTCCCAGCTATTTTTAGTCAGCACTCTCTTCACTCTCTAGATCAGTGTTTCTCAACCTGGGGGTCGGGACCCCTGGAGGGGTCGCAAAGGGGTGTCAGAGGGGTCGCCAAAGACCATCAGAAAACACAGCATTTTCTGTTGGTCATGGGGGTTCTGTGTGGGAAGTTTGACCCAATTCTAACTTTGGTGGGGTTCAGAATGCTCTTTGATTGTAGGTGAACTATAAATCCCAGCAACTACAACTCCCAAATGTCAAGGTCTATTTTCCCCCAAATCCACCAGTGTTCCCATTTGGGCATATTGAGTCTTCATGCCAAGTTTGGTCCAGATCCATCATTGTTTGAGTCCAGACTGCTCTCTGGATGTAGGTGAACTACAACTCCAATACTCAAGGTCAATGCCCGCCAAACCCTTCCAGTATTTTCAGTTGGTCATGCATGTTCTGTGTGCCAATTTTGGTTCAATTCAATCACTGGTGGAGTTCAGAATGCTCTTTGATTGTAAGTGAACTATAAATCCCAGAAACTACAACTTCCAAATGTCAAGGTCTATTTTCCCCAAACTCCACCAGAGTTCATATTTGGGCATGTTGATTTTCATGCAAAGTTTGGTCCAGATCCACCATTGTTTTGAGGCCATAGTGCTCTCGGGATGTAGGTGAACTACAACTCCAATCCCAGTATTTTATGTTGGTCATGGGAGTTCTGTATGCCAAGTTTGGTTTGATTTCATCATTGGTGGAGTTCAGAATGCTCTTCGATTATGGATGAACTTCAAATCCCAGTAACTACAACTCCCAAATGACAAAATCAACCCCCCCCCCCCCCAAATCCCACTATTATTCAAATTTGAGTGCATTGGGCATTTGTGCCAAATTTGGTCCAGTGAATGAAAATTCATCCTGCATATCAGATATTTACATTACCCTTCATAACAGTAGCAAAATTACAGTTGTGCAGTAGCAACGAAAATAATTTCATGATAGGGGGGTCACCACAACATGAGGAACTATATTAAGGGGTCACGTCATTAGGAAGGTTGAGAACCACTGCTCTAGATGAAATTGGCAGTTAAAACCGTTTTTCTCAGCAGCAAGCTATTTATTTATTTATTTATTTCAATTTTATTAGTCGCCACTCCCGTCAGGCTCGGGGCGACTTACATATGCTAAAAACACCATAAAACATAGCTAAAACATCAAAAAATAACACCAATTATTAAAACTATACGATAGTGCACAACACACAATAAAATACTCCCATGGCCTATGGCTACAGTGGCAGAAGACCTGGAGTTATTCATTGGCCGAATGCCTGTACAAACAAAAAGGTCTTACAAGCCTTCCGGAAGGCTAGTAAGTTGGGCAACGCGCGGATTTCAGGAGGAAGAGCGTTCCAGAGTATTGGAGCGATGACACTAAAGGTTCTCCTCCGCGTTGAGGTCAGGTGAAGGCTTTTACAACTCGGCACCGCAATAAGGTTAAGGGACTCTGAACGCAGTGGTCTTGCGAGACAATATAGGGGGAGGCAGTCCCTTATGTACACTGTAGCCAAGCAGCTAGAGACAGTAGCCAATCAGAATTCTAGCTCCTGGCATTCTCAGCCAATCAGCTGCCAGCATATGTCTTTCCAGTCAACCCATTACATCATGGAGTCTTTTTACAAATCCCCACACTTTTGACCATATTTTTGCATTACGAGACCAAGGCCCCAAATACAAGCTGTCATATTATCCAGTTTGTTCAGACACACAATCCAAGCCCTTCCAGCAGATGGCCATACAGTTTCTGCATTGAGCTGGATTATATGGCAGTGTAGACTCATACAATGCAGATCGAACTGTATGGAACTGGATTATGAGTCTACACTACCATGGAGTCCAGATCAGTGCAATCGATCTGCATTCTGAAACTGCATTATATGGTAGTATAGGTGGGACTTTGGAGGTGCCGGGGCATGGTGGGTGGGGTGGTATTTTTTGAGCATGGGTAAATGAAACTGCAGATATTGAATCCATGGATAAAGGAGCCATGCTATTTTATCTGATTTTTCTCATTCTAGTTATTGATGATATCTAAAAAGGGTATTTTCCCCATTCACCATGTCAACTGTCCCTTTATTGACTCCCACAAGGAACAGGATGATGGCTGCCTTGGAATCTGGATTGCCTCCATCCTCCAGAGAAATGGCCAAGGTTGCACTGAAGCCAGCTCAGGTAGGAGCTCTTTGGAAACAAGTTATTTTGAAACCTCTTCTACTGGATAAGCAAAAGACACGTGGGGACTATTTTTTCACAATAGGGTGGGAATGATATAGGATTATTTCTATTCTCAGTTTTTCTGTTTGATTTTTACGTTGTGTCATCTTTATTTCATTGTCTGTTTTTGCTATAGTTTATGCTATAGTTTTGAGATACACACACACAAACAAACAAACACACACACACACACACACTAGCTATCCCCTGCCAACACGTTGTTGTGGTCCAGTCTGTTGATCTGGAAAATAATGAGAAAGTGTTGGTTTATAATATGTATAATGTCTTGATGCTTGTGGGTAAACAGTGTTTCTTGTTTCTTTGTCAGTGTTGATATGGAGCAGGGCTGTCCAACTTCTACCGGACCTTGGGCCGGAATTCCGGTCACTGATCACCTGGGGGGCCAAGCCCCCGGCTCCGCCCCCTCCTCGCCCCTCCCCGGCTCCGCCCCCTCCCCAGCTCGGCTCCATCCCCGGCTCGGCTCCGCCCCCTCCCCGCCCCCTAATTAAAATACAATTAAATATAATTATAACAGAAAGGTGGGAGGTTGGGAATAAATTAGGGAGGGATTAAAACACAATTAAATATAATTATAACAGAAAGGAGGAAGGTTGGATATTTAATATTATATCCCCAGAACAAAATTATATTAATGAAACAATCCATTTAATATTATATCCCCAGAACACAATAACATACAGTACCTCTTCTTTCCTCCTTTGGAAGAGGGGGTTCGGGCAGTGCGCCTTCCCTTGCAAAGCCAGGTAGCCGGTGCCAGCGCTGCTTAGCGGGCGCAAAAAGGAGGCCCGGACAGGTAGAAAGCCACGCGTCGTTCACGTTGCCAAACAAACAGCGGAGGAAGCGGTAGGAGGCGGGAGGTGAGGCCTTCTTCTTTTGGGGGGGGGGCATGTGCCGAGGGGGCCCTCCCTCTATCCCTCCCTCCCGGAGCTTCGCGCCCACTCACCGTGCTCAGGTAGGACCCCATGGTGCCGCCGCCGCCTGCTGCTTCGGGGGAACTGGGGGAGAGCGCCCGCCCGGCTGCCGCTGTCCCGCTGCGAAGCGACTTCACCCAGCTCAGGGCAGCCTCCCTCCCTCCCGCCAGGCCCCGCCCACTCCGCCTTCTGGCCCGACCGAGCTTGCGCCCCTGTTGGCCTCAGCAAGCTGTCTGTCACGGTGATTGGCAGGAAAGAAAGCGGGCCCCTGGCGCCTCCGCCCTAACCAACCAATAGGTACGGGGGGGAGGAGCCTCGGCGGCCCTTGGGCCTGATTGGGCACGGGATGGGAAGGCGGGCTTGGAACGTAGGGCAGGAGGGGCTTCGGCGGAGCCGGGGCTGCTGGGAGCTGTAGTCAGGCCGGCCCATCCCACCTATTCCTGGCTGCGCCTTGGCGAGTGTGTGCTGCTTCCTGTTTTCTGTCTCATTTCGGCCTCCTTGGGGGCGGGGAGGAAGGTAAGCCGCTCCTGCCCTGCCGCACATGCCCGTGAGCGGCCCCGCCCCCTGAATTTTTTTCGAATTTTTTTTCCAATTTTTTTTAAAAAAGTATTTCTTCCAGGAGGGTAGGGGGGGCCGGGTCCAAGGGGCTGGCGGGCCGTGTACGGCCCCGTGGACTGCCTGTTGGGCAGCCCTGATATGGAGATTGTTTGCTTTGCCTATTCTGGAACATCCAACATATAATTGTCCTTCATTAGGGGCCTCTTTCAAATATATGATACTATTTCTGTGTGTGTGAATCATATATATCTATCTATGCCTATGTTTTTTGTTTTTTTAAAAAATATTTTTATTGAGGTTTTTTACAATAGTAAAATACAGTTATAGAAAAGGAGGAAAAGGAGGAAAGGAAATAAGCGAAAATAGCAAAGAACGATAGAGAAAGGGAGAGAGAGTAGAGAATATGCGAGAGAGAGGGGGGGGGGGAGAAGAACATAGTATTAAGTACAGATTGAAATAATGAAATAGTCTTCCAGTTCGGACTGTGGGGAAGATTTTCCACTTGGAACATTTCTTTCTAGTGTTCTAATTTTGACACCCGATTTCTCTGTAGCGTGGCCTTGTTACTTTAGTGACTTCAGATAGGAGTTTAGTGGTTGCCAGTCTGTTCTATTCTTATTTTGGTCATTGACCATACTATTCAGTTTGTCTAACTCCATTAATTCATGGAGTTTGGTTATCCAGTCGTCTATCGGCGGGACGTCTTCTTTTTTTCCAGTTTCTTGCCAGCACTAATCTGGCTGCTGCTGCTATGAAGTGTAGTAGTTTGTCTTTCTTTTTGTCAATCTTCTCATCAGTTAAATTTAGTAGATAATATTCTGGCTTTAAGTCGAACTTCTCTTCCCATATTTTCTCTGTGTGTGTGTGTGTGTGTGTGTGTGTGTGTGTGTGTGTGAATAGATTTCCAGAACTTTTGGATTTTTTCACAGGTCCACCAGCAATGGAAGAATGTCCCTGGCTTTGTTTTGCACTTCCAGCACTTATTGTTCGTATTTTTATAATATTTTGCTAACCTTTGTGGGGTTAAGTGCCATCAGAAGAACATCTTGTACCAGTTTTCCGCAATGGTTGTTGAGCCCAAGTACTTTATGTTTTTCTTCCAAATGGATTCCCATCCTTGTAATAGTATTGTAAGGCCTAAATCCTGAGCCCAGTCAATCATGACTTGCTTTATGAGTTCCGTCTCTACATCCCACTCCAATAATTTGTTGTACAATATCCTAATTTGCTTTTTCTCCTGTTTCTGTATAATCTCCCAAGTTGTTTCGTCCGATACAGAGCCTATGTTTTGATGGCTCTTTGTCAGGAGGGCTTTGATTACGTTTTCTTGCCCTGGTGAAGGGAGTTGGACTGGATGGCCATAAGTATTTTCTGTTGGTCATGGGGTTTCTGCGTGGGAAGTTTGCCCCAATTCTGTTGTTGGTGGGGTTCAGAAGGCTCTTTGATTGTAGGAGAATTATAAATCCCAGAAACTACAACTCCCAAATGTTTATTATTTATTTATTTATTATTTATTTATTAGTTCAGTTTTGTATTCCGCTCCTCCCTGCAGGCTCGGGGCGGGTGACAGTAAAATACATATGGGCAGCCGAGTCACAGACATGCTGCCCTACAATTAAAACATAACATAGTTAAAACTCCAATACAACAGGTCACGAGGCACAGGGGATGTACTGAGAATATACACAGAGCATACGGTATATCATCTATTTGGGCTAGGTAAATGCTAGTTCGAAAAGAGCAGTCTTACAAGCCCTTCGAAAAGGGATTAATTCCGAGATGGCTCGGACACTGTCTGGCAGAGAGTTCCACAGCACTGGAGCTGCCGCTGAGAAAGCTCTCTGTCGGGTCGCGGATAGGTGGCAGGAGCGGACAGATGGTATAGTCAGCAGATTCCGTTCATCTGACCGCAGTGATCTCGGGGGCAAATACGGGGTAAGGCGGTCCCTCAGGTACGCAGGCCCTAGGCCGTGTAGAGCCTTAAAGGTTAAAATCTGTTTCCCCCAAACTCCATCTGTGTTCATATTTGGGCATATGGAATATTTGTGCCAAGTTTGACCCAGATCCATCATTGTTTTGGGCCCACAGTGCTCTCTGAATGTTGGTGAACTACAATTCCCAAACTCAAGGTCAATGCCCACCAAATCCTTCCAGTATTTTCTGTTGCTCATGGGAGTTCTGTGTGCCAATTTTGATGCATTTCCATCGTTGGCTCTGGCCCAGTTTACCTGTCCGAAGGTATCTCCTGCTATGAACCATCACGTAGCTTAAGATATTTATTTATTTATTTATTTATTTATTTATTTATTTATTTATTTACAGCATTTTTACCTCACCCTTCTCAACCCCCGAGGGGGACTCAGAGCGGCTAACAAAGCAGCAATTCGATGCCACAATCAATATACAATATAAAACCATAAATACAGAATTAAAAACAATAACAGTTAAAATTTAAAACAAATAATCAAGCAGTCAATTAATTAAAAACAATACTCCGTCCACAAACCCAATTGATAAAACAATGAAGCTGTATCCACATATCTATCGTCTGGCCAATCCATTCTAGTCCAAATGTTGCTTTATGTTATTGTGCAAAGGCCAGGTAAAAATTCCAAGATTTTAACTTCTTCCTAAACGCCAGGAGGGATGGAGTCGATCGTATTTCGCTTGGAAGCTCGTTCCACAGGCGGGGGGCTACAGTCAAGAAGGCCCTGTCCCTCGTCCCCACCAGCCGCATTTGAGATGCTGGTGGGAGCGAGAGCAGGGCCTCCCCGGATGATCTTAAATTGCGAGGTGGGATGTAGGGGCAGAGTAAGGTGGGCCAGATCTTCAGGAGAGGCCCTGCTCTCAATCCCACCACTCTCGCAAACACGGTTGGTGGGGACGAGAGACAGGGCCTTCTCAGCAGTGGCCCCCCTGTGGAACTCCCTCCCTAAGGACTTCAGGTTGGCCAGCTCCCTTCTGTCTTTTAGGAAACAACTAAAAACCTGGCTGTGGGCCCAGGCATTTGACTAAAGGTATTGATTAGTGGACAATGGCAGTTGGACTTGACTTTGACGATGTGACTATTTGGCTGGACTCTGGGTTAGCGGCATGATAATTTTGAATGTGAAGGAATTGTATTGATGATTTTATACTGTTTTAACTGTGCCTATTGTTTTAATTTGAATGTAAATGTGGATAGCATCTTCTATACATATGTAAGCCGCCATGAGTCCCCCCCGTGGGAGAAGGGCGGGGTAGAAATGAAGATAATAAATAATAAATAAATAAATTGGTGGAGTTCAGAATGCTCTTTGATTGTAGGGTTAACTATAAATCCCAACAACTACAACTCCCAAATGACAAAATCGTTGGGGGTTTTTTTTTGAGTGATGGTCACTCCTCAGGTTAGTAGGTATCTTGTGGCCAAATTTAGTGGCAATTCGTCCAGTGGTTTTTGAGTTATGTTAATCCCACAAACCAACATTACATTTTTATTTATATAAATACTAGCTTGGCCTCTAGGTCTAGTTTGTAAAACCAGCTAAAGGAAGCCTTTCTGTGAAGTACTCTCTCTGGCACCTTTGAGATTTGGGATGTAGGAATGCTGGCCAATCAGAGCCGGTTTTGCAAATTCTCCCTCAGTGGCAACCAATCATGTTGTTTGAATGTAGAGTCTTGGATTTTTGGATGCTGGCCAATCAGAGTCCTTTATGCAAATACTCCCTCAGTGGCAACCAATCCCCTCTGTCTGGTGCCTTAGAATGTTGGAGTTCTGAGGCTGGCCAATGCAAGTAATCCCACAGTGGCAACCAATTGAAACGCTGCCACATATTCCTCCGCACCTCCCGCCCTCCGCAAACACTGACTTTTATTATACACATAGATAGATAGATAGATAGATAGATAGATAGATAGATAGATAGATAGATAGATCTCTGTGTCAGACTAAGCTTTCTGGAGGAACAGATCTAATTGAGCCCTCTGCCTTCTTCCAGAGCCTGGTGACTTTTGAAGAGGTGTCCGTTTATTTCACAACCGGTGAGGGGGCTTTGCTGAAAACGAATCAAAAAGCCCTATACCTGGAAGTCATGATGGAGAATTATGAGAACGTGGCCTCCTTGGGTAAGGAATCTCCTCATCTCACTTTGCAGGTGAGCTTTGCCGTAATCCAGATGGATATACAAAAGCCTAAATGCATCTATAACAGGCATGGACAAACGTCATCCCTCCAGGTGTTTTGGACTTCAAGTTCCACAATTCTTAACAGCCGGTAATCTCTTTGCATTTAGGGATCCCTAATACAGCGGTTCTCAACCTTTGGCCTTCCAGACGTTTTTGACTTCAACTCCCCAAATTCCTAACACTGCAAACCACTGGGATTCCTGAGAGTTGAAGTCCAAAAACGTCTGGAGGACCAATTCTGGAGGACCAAAGGTTGCGAACTACTGTCCTAGTACATTTCTGACAAATTAGGATAGTATCCAGAATTTAGTTCACATATATTGATCTGGAGCCCCCCAGTGGTGCAGCGGGTGAAACCGCTGAGCTGCTGAACTTGCTGACCAAAAGGTCGGCAGTTCAAATCTGGGGAGCAGGGTGAGCTCCCACTGTTAGCCCCAGCTTCTGCCAACCTAGCAGTTCGAAAACATGAAAATGTGAGTAGATCAATAGTTACCGCTTGTGCAGTCATGCCGGCCACATGACCTTGGAGGTGTCTATGGACAATTTCTTCAGCAATTTCTTCAGCAAAGAAATTGAGATTAGCACCACTCCCCAGAGTCGGACACAACTAGATTTAATGTCAAGGAGAAACCTTTACCTTTATACCGATTTAGGGCACTCTTACTAATTATATCTTACATTTCCATGTCAACTCACATACAGGATTTTCAGGTCCAAAGCCTGAACTCATCTCTCAGATGGAACAAGGAGAAAAACTCTGGGTACCAGATTCTCAGATCAAAATTGATGCGGAGACCATTGATAGAGACTCAGGTGAGAAACTCTTGATAAAATGTTAGTCAATGGATTTATTGCCATTTTTATTGGTAACTAGCTTAGGTACCCGGTGATGCTCGGGTTAGGTGCTATTTATTAGAAAAGGTCATTGTTTGTTTTTGGATTTTATGAATGGTATATTAGAAGTGCATAAGGATGTGGGTAAACTACAACTCTCGTCATCATTCCACCCCTAAACCATACTAGTAGTTAAAGCTGGTTATTAAAAAGTGCTGTTCTTTTGCCTGAGAGAAAACCTCTACAGGTCCTCCAATATCTTCCTGGGTTCAGCTTCCAGCAGACGTTGACCTGAGGATCATTCCAGAAGACCTAGAAAAACCTAGAGAGTTAAGCTACTCATCAAGTCCTCCAACCCTAATTATTTGTTTGGATCTGTAGCTCTACAGCAGGGGTGCCCACACTTTTTCAGCACGCGAGCTACTTATAATAAAACCAAGTCAGAAAGATCTACCTACCTCCTCAAGGCTGGAGAGGGGCAGGGGTGGGGCTTGGGGCAGCCTGGCTCCGCCCCCCTCTGGCTTCCGCTCTACCAGCAGCTTCTCCAGGCTTGAGGATGGCAATGCCAAGCGAGTGGTGACATAGCTAGCACAAGGCTGGCTTGGCATTGCCATCCTCAAGCCTGGAGAAGCTGCTGGTAGAGCTGAAGCCAAAGGGGGGCGGGGCCAGGCTGCCCCAAGCCTCACCCTCCCTCTGGCTCGGAGCTCCCAGCAGCTTCTCCAGGCTTGAGGATGGCAATGCCAAGCGAGTGGTGACATAGCTAGCACAAGGCTGGCTTGGCACTGCCATCCTCAAGCCTGGAGAAGCTGCTGGTAGAGCTGAAGCCAAAGGGGGCGGGCCAGGCCGCCCCAAGCCTCACCCTCCCCTCTGGCTTCGGAGCTCCCAGCAGCTTCTCCAGGCTTGAGGATGGCAATGCCAAGCGAGTGGTGACATAGCTAGCACAAGGCTGGCTTGGCATTGCCATCCTCAAGCCTGGAGAAGCTGCTGGTAGAGCTGAAGCCAAAGGGGGGCGGGGCCAGGCCGCCCCAAGCCTCACCCCTCCCCTCTGGCTTCGGAGCTCCCAGCAGCTTCTCCAGGCTTGAGGATGGCAATGCCAAGCGAGTGGTGACATAGCTAGCACAAGGCTGGCTTGGCATTGCCATCCTCAAGCCTGGAGAAGCTGCTGGTAGAGCTGAAGCCAAAGGGGGCGGGCCAGGCCGCCCCAAGCCTCACCCTCCCCCTCTGGCTGGAGCTCCCAGCAGCTTCTCCAGGCTTGAGGATGGCAATGCCAAGCGAGTGGTGACATAGCTAGCACAAGGCTGGCTTGGCATTGCCATCCTCAAGCCTGGAGAAGCTGCTGGTAGAGCTGAAGCCAAAGGGGGGCGGGGCCAGGCCGCCCCAAGCCTCACCCCTCCCCTCTGGCTCAGGGGCCCCCAGCAGCTTCTCCAGGCTTGAGGATGGCAATGCCAAGCGAGTGGTGACATAGCTAGCACAAGGCTGGCTTGGCATTGCCATCCTCAAGCCTGGAGAAGCTGCTGGTAGAGCTGAAGCCACAGGGGGAGAAGCCAGTCCACCCCAAGCCTCACCCCTCCCCTCTGGCTTCGGAGCTCCCAGCAGCTTCTCCAGGCTTGAGGATGGCAATGCCAAGCCAGTGGTGACATAGCTAGCACAAGGCTGGCTTGGCATTGCCATCCTCAAGCCTGGAGAAGCTGCTGGTAGAGCTGAAGCCAAAGGGGGGCGGGGCCAGGCCGCCCCAAGCCTCACCCCTCCCCTCTGGCTTCGGAGCTCCCAGCAGCTTCTCCAGGCTTGAGGATGGCAATGCCAAGCCAGTGGTGACATAGCTACGGTAGCACAAGGCTGCCTTGGCACTGCCATCCTCAAACCTGGAGAAGCTGCTGGGAGTGCCGAAGCCGGGGAGGGGGCGGAGCTTGGCGCAGCCTGGCTCTGCCCCCCTCTGTAAAGCGCCCCATCCGGCTGGGATCGACCTCCTTTGGTCCCGGAATCGACTGGTCGATCACGATCGACTTCCTGGGCAGCCCTGCTCTACAGTGTTATGTTCGCACTAGCCCTTGTCCTGTCCAACTAATCTCAAACCTGCTTATGCTCACTTTTTGGCTATTGGTTGTTTGTTGTGTGGTTCGTGTTTATGATGTTTTACATTTGATCGATTTTACTGGTTTTTTAAAAAATATAATTGAATGTTGTATATTTTTAATTGTGTTACCCTGTAGCCTTTGTTTATATTGGGCTTGGTCCCCATGTAAGCCGACCTAAGTCCCTTTGGGGAGATAGAGGCAGGATATAAGAATAAAATTGTTGTTATTCTCTCGGGTAAAAATGTAGCCATCTATTTATTTTTGGTGGTTTATTTTCAAGGAGGTCCTGTTCCTTTAATTCCAGCAGATGTGGAGGGCTAGACTGTATGACCTACAATCCAAAGCAAAAATTGAAACATACATAGCTGCGATTCTGTAGTCCACTTTGGGCAGAAATGGACTCCATCTTCCAGCATGGCTAGAATGATGAAATAATAATAATACTTTTTTTAACCCCGCCACCATCTCCCCAAGGGGACTCGGGGTGGCTTTCATGAGGCCAAGCTGAGCAATACAATAAAACAATATAACACAAGAACATAGCAGAAAAAATAAAAAATAAAATAAAATACAGAAACCAATATAAATAAACAAATCAAAAAATATAAAATCAGAACACTTGACCACAGAATAATAATACTTTATTTATACACCGCCACCATCTCTCCGAAAGGACTCGGAGTGACTTACATGAGACCAAGCCCAATAATATACAGCAGCAAATAATAAGACAATACAAGCAATGTAACTCACATATAAGCAATAACACACAAAGTTTAAAACCATAATTGTGCTTGGCTGCTTTGTTGGACTGGATGAGGGCTAGCAAATTGAAACTTAATCCAGACAAGACAGAGGTCCTCCTTGTCAGTTGAAAAGCCGAACAGGGCATAGGGTTATAGCCTGTGTTGGATGGGGTTACACTCCCCCTGAAGACGCAGGTTCGCAGCTTGGGAGTGATCCTGGACTCATCGCTGAGCCTGGAACCCCTTCAACAGTTAAGACTCGTGCGCCAGCTGCGCCCGTACCTTGGGGAGTCTGATCTGGCTACGGTCGTCCACGCTCTGGTCACATCCCGAATAGATTACTGCAATGCACTCTACGTGGGGCTGCCTTTGAAGACAGTTCGGAAATTGCAATTAGTCCAACGAGCGGCAACCAGATTACTAACTGGAGCTACATACAGGGAGCATACCACCCCCCTGTTGTGTCAGCTCCACTGGCTGCCTATCCACTTCTGAGCTCAATTCAAAGTGCTGGTTTTGACCTTTAAAGCTCTATACGGTTCTGGCCCAGCTTACTTGTCCGAAGGCATCTGCCTCTACGGCCCACCTCATAATTTATGATCATCTGGGGAGGCCTTGCTCTCGCTCCCGCCAACTTCTCAAATGCGGTTGGTGAGGACGAGAGATAGGGCCTTCTCGGTGGTGGCTCCCCGTCTGTGGAATGCGCTTCCAAGCGACATATGATCAACCCCATCCCTCCTACCATTTAGGAAAAAAGTAAAATATTGGCTATGGGACCAGGCTTTTGCACATTAGCACAATGCAGCACTTTGGATTGGAATTGTAATGGCAAGTTGATGGATATGGCTCAATGCTCCTGTTGTGGACGGAACACTGTTTTTAACTTAAGTGAATGTGTATTATGTGTTAATGTTAACTGTATTTTAATGCTGAATTTTTATGGTTTTATATGGTATTTATATTGTGTATTGGCATCGAATTGCTGCGTTTTGTCAAGCCGCTCTGAGTCCCCCCTCGGGGGTAGAGAAAAGTGGTGTAGAAATGATGTACATAATAAAATAATAATAATAATAATGGCCGGGCCAGATGTAATATATTAAAATAAAAATAAATAAACACTGGATGTGAACAGAGGTAGGATGTGTCTAGCCAGGAGGGTTTTAAAGAATAATGTGGGGAGATCAACCCAACAGGTAGTTAAAGTGCTTCTGAGGGCATTTTGCAGGGAATTGGTCAAAGCAGGGCGTTGTATACTTTAGATGCTATTTATTGATCACAGTGGGCAGGACCAATTGCAAAAGATTAAAATTGAAAACACTGGGTGAGAGAGCAATGTAATGTATCAAGGACAGGGGATCCGGGGGATAAAGTAGGGTTTAATTACACTAACAGGTAAACTAAAGTGCTTCCGAGGGCATTTTATGTAGGGTTTGGTCAGGGATTATTGTTCATTCAATCATTGAAGGCACATTGGAATAGCCACGTTTTCAGGCTCTTCCTAAAGACTGCCAGGGTGGGGGCTTGCCTAATATCTCTGGGAAGCGAATTCCAGAGCTGTGGGGCCACCACAAAGAAGGCCCTCTCCCTCGTCCCCACAATTCGCACTTACAATGGGGGTGGGAGCAAGAGAAGAGATTGAATAGGTTTGTAGACGGAAATACGGTCACGCATGTAGGATGAAAGATGATGGCAACTGCAGTCCAACAAGTTCCAAAGGCTCCAGCTAATCTAACCAAATAGAAAAACAATTTAAAATCAAGCAGAGATTGGGTGGCCATCTTTCAGGAATACTTTGATTGTGCTTTTTCCTACATGGCACGGAGTTGGGCTAGATAGCCCACATGGTCTCTTCCAACTCCATTATTCTATGATTAATTCACTAGAGCAGAAATGTATTTTACGGAAAGAATATATAGCTTATCCCTGGGCTTTCACATTGTTATGATAGACTAATAGGACATTTTCTTGTGCGGAGTTAAACAAAGTGAACTTGTGTCAACAACACAGATCAGAGGTCGTGAAATTGAAAAAGGGCAAAACCAGCTTTGAGTCTCTGGGTTGCATGCTGATTGTATGTTGCTCCTTTCCCCACAGAAGCAGGTCTCTACAGCCGCTTGGACAATGATGGCGATACAGCAGCTGAGCTCTTCCCATGCCTTGGGAAGAGTATGACAACTGATGATTGTGGCAATTCTATGGTGAGAGTACCCTTCCAACTGTCTTTCTCACCCTTCACCTCCGCTTTGACTCACACACCCTCATTCGTTCCACGTCACTTTCTGTTCTAAGTTTGCATTTTCATATATGGAGATGTCTTTGTGTGTAGGATGTCATTGACTACAATGTGAGGATTTGAAAAGGGCCCCCATGATGTAATGAGTTAACTGGAAAGACATGTGTTGGCAGCTGATTGGCTGTGCTTGCCAGCGGCCAGAGTTCTGATTGACTGCTGTCTCTGGCTTGCTGCTGAGAGCAATGGTTCTAACTGCCATTTTCACTTTGGACAATGAAGAGAGTGCTGTCTGCCAACTCTCTTGAAGCCTGATCATTTTAAGGCATGAGGCATATTTAAAGACTGTTTAAAAGGACTATTTTGTTTCCTCTATTCTCTGTGTGAATTCAACAGACTGCTGTATATATTGTTGCCCTGTTAGAACTTTTGAACTGAAGTAAAGGTACTGTTTCTTATTACACAAGCCTGAGTGACACTTTATTATACTGCAGGGTATCGCTTGCTTTAAAAACTGTGGTAATGCTTTTGTTTATTTACATTTAGCAACCCCCACATACAAGGCAGCTTAAGTCTTGCTCTTGTTGTAGTAAGGGTAGAGATGCAGCTGTGGCACCTTTACTCTGCATTAACAACCTCAGTTATATATACACATATGTATAAAAACAAATTCATTTATATATGTGACTTGTGTACAAAGGAAGGCTCTAATCCTAAGATACCTAAGAATTAGATCCTTTCTTTGTACGCAAGGCGCATATATAAGTAAATAGTCCTACTCCCTTTCCCTCTGAAAACTGTGCATCCCACACTTATTTGTATATGATGTTTATAGTAAGCCGCCTGTGGAACGCGCTTCCAAGGGAGATATGATCAACCCCATCCCTCCTGGCTTTCAGGAAGAAAGTAAAATCAAGGTTGTGGGACCAGGCTTTCGGTCAGCAGACAGAAATCAGCACTTTAGTGGAAATGGACTGAAAAGTCGGAAATCTGTTTTAAATCTGTGTTAAACTTGCTTTATTGTTGCATATTATGATTGTGCTTTTTAGGCTATGTAAACCGCCCCGAGCCTGCGAGGAACGGCGGTATAGAAATGGAAATAATAAATAAATAAATAAACGTGATTTATATATGGATACGGTTTTATTGGTAATTAAGGCTTTAATACTGTTTAATGAACGGCTTATGTATTTTAATGGTTTAATGGCTTGTTTTAATGTTTATTGTATTTTAATTGTTCATATGTAACTGCATCAAATTGCTGCCAATGTAAGCCGTCCTTCGGGGGTAGAGAAAAGACGGGATATAAATATCAGAAATAAAAAAATAAAAAATAAATAATTAATCAATAGTAACACACATTCTGCCCTCAGTGTTTATGCATCAAAGCAAAGCAAAATCTCTGTCTGCCCCACTGTGTGCGGGTGTTTGTGTGTGCGTGTATACACACATATGACCAGATTTGGTTTCTATATCTTCTTTCTTCTATGGACAGCAGTTCAGTGATGGATTTGACCTAGAGATGGAAGCAACCCCTCCAGATCCTCCTTGGGACCCATTGCAAGACTCTCTCTTCCCAGGTCTGTAGTATCCCTTTATTTATTTATTTTATTTCACAATATTTATATGCTGCCCTTTTCAACCCCGAAGGGGACTCAGAGCGGCTTACAGCAAACTGCAAATACAACAAACTGCATTACTGCCATAGCACAATATCAGTACTACACATCACATTGCACTATAACATTATATCGTGATATCATTAGTAATGATATTTGAAGCTGATGGAGGGAATAATTGAGACTTCAAAATTTCTAGCTGTGAATATGCTAGGATGTTGTTCACGCTGACGCGTTTACCTTGATTTTCTACTTAGGTTGACACGGAACTTTTATCTGTCAACTTATCGGTTAAGATTTCACACAGAGAAAGGGTACATGTTTTGCATGTGACATGCTCCCAATTTCCATTCTCAATACTCACTAAACAAATTTTTGCTTACACTTTGAAGAGCCATTGCCCATCATTGCTTTTCTCTTTTATGTGACCTGATCACCAGTAAAAAGAAATTGCTGACGTGTTCTCCTGTTTCCCTTTAGAGTTGCAGGTGAAGTCTGAGCCAGTCTCCCCTGCCTCATCTCATTGCTCTGATTCATCCGCCTCATCCTCTGATTTGTCTGCTGTGTCTTCCTGCTCTTCTGATCTCCCTGGACAGGTCTGTCTCTTGAACCCCTTGATACAGGGAGCCTATCCCCTTGACCTGGCCCCAAATGGACCTCTTGTATTGAGACCTGTGCTTTTTCTCACAGGCCCCTAGCCCAGCTGACGTGCTTGGAGTGAAGGCAGAGCGCCCACCAACCCCTCCCTGCATGTTTGGAGACGTACTTTCACCTCCCTTTGGCACTGTCCACATCAGTGTTACTCCAGCACCTGATACAGGTACATACTGGGGGAGAAGTGGGTGCAAATGGAACCACAAGCCAGTGCACAGCAGCAGTGAAAAAAGCAAATTCTATGCTAGGCATGATCAGAAAGGGAATCGAAAATAGGTCAGCAAATGTTGTATTACCTCTCTACAAATCGATGGTAAGGCCACATTTGGAGTACTGTGTACAATTCTGGTCTCCGCACCTTAAGAAGGATATAACGGAACTGGAAAAGGTACAGAAAAGGGCAACAAGAATGATCCAAGGGATGGAGCGGCTCCTTTATGAAACCAGGTTGCAACGCCTTGGTCTTTTCAGCCTTGAAAGACGGCGTTTAAGAGGTGACTTGATCGAAGTGTATAAAATCATGCATGGGATAGAAAAGGTGAATAAAGAAAAATTATTTTCTCTGTCACAAAACACTAGGACTAGGGGCACTCCTGAAGCTCCAAGGTAGGAAAATTAGGACTAATAAAGGGAAATATTTCTTCACCCAGAGGGTCATTGGGTTATGGAACTCACTTCCAGAGGAGGTCGTGACAGCTGTCCGCCTGGACAGCTTCAAGGCAGGATTAGACAGATTCATGGATACCAAGTATATCGGTAGTTACTGAAAAGGACATTCAAGTGCCACCTCGGAGTTGGTTGAGGTAGGCAGGATTTCCCGGGTACTGGTTGGGGGTCGGGAGCAGGTGAGGGTTTTGCCCTCCTTTCTGCTAGAGATCCCTGTGTACAACTAGTGGGCCACTGTGTGCACAGAATGCTGGACTAGATGGGCTGAGGCCCGATTCAGCATGGCTCTTCTTATGTTCTTATGTTCACATGGCTTTGTCATGTACAAATGGATAAAATGTATTATTTATTTATTTAATTATAACTGGTATTTGTACCCTGTCACTTCTCCATCCCCGAAGGGGGACTCAGGACGGCTTATATTCGCAACGGTACCAGGCCGCTACACCATAAATACAACAATATAATCACAGTCACATACATAAACATTAAAACAATGACATAATCATTAAAAAACAATAAATATAGCATTAACTAAAACCATAAAACCAAAGCACAATGTCATCTGCCAAAACGCCATTCCAGTCAATGTCCACTAAGGTGCAAATTACGCCTGCTGCCCGAAGGCCTGGTCCCAGAATCACGATTTTAATTTTTTTTTCCTGAAAGCCAAGAGGGATTGAATCTATTTCATCTTGTTTGGTAGTGCATTCCATACTACAAGGGCGATCGTATATTCCCCTATGAACCAGTGCATACCCTGAGATCATCCGGGGAGACGCTGCTCTCTCTCCCTCTTCCGTCTCAAACACGGTTGATGGGGACGAGGGGGAGGGCCTTCTCGGTGGTGGCCCCCCGGCTTTGGAGAGATCAGACAGACTTCCACTTTGTCCTCTTTTTGGAGACAACTAAAAACCTGGATGTTCCGGTGTGCTTTTGATTAAGCAGTCTACCAGTAATTATGATGTCCCTACTTTAAGTTCAGCACCTTATGTCTGCGCTCTTATCGTCTACCTCAGGGGTGCTCACACTTTTTCAGCATGCGAGCTTCTTATAAAACAACCAAGTCAAAATGATCTACCTACCCACTACTCCGAGAGCCATAAAAGCAAAATATTTGGAAATGTATTTCAGTGAGAGCCATATAATATATTTTAAGACTGAATTCAACTAAATGTGAGTATAATAAGCCCCTGAATTTATTCATAATAATGATGATACTCTGCTACTACTACTACTAATAGTAACAACAACAGCAATTCCTAGAGTAGAAGGAGACCTCCAAGGGCCATCCAGTCCAACCTCCTTCTACCATAAGGGAAAAACACAATCAAAGCATTCCTCACAGATGGCCATTCAGCCTCTGATAAAAATAATAATAACAATGGGTTCCTAAAATAGGAGGAGACCACCAAGGGCCATCCAGTCCAACCTCCTTCTGCACCTGGGTGGCGTCGGGAGCCTGCAGGGTGGGACTGAGCCTTCCTCCCGCCCTGCCTGTGATCTACCAGGACGCCCTCCGTGATCTACCAGTAGATAGCGATCTACCTAATGAGCACCCCTGGCCTACCTCAACACTTTCGATAATAGTATCCCCAGCCCTGTCTACTTGATTGTTGCACTTTCCTTGTGCTCCCTTCAGGTTTCATTGCGCTCATTGAGCCTGGACCTCAGCTATGTTCCTTTTTCTCAGCCATAATGTTTTGATTTTGGTTTTTTATGATTGTGGTTGTTTTATATTTTATCTGATGTTTTTAATTGTGTTTTATTTGTAATTGTTTGGGCTTGTCCCTTGTAAGCTGCCCAAAGTCCCCTTGGGGAGATGGTTGGCGGGGACCCACTCACTGTACAAAAGGTATCTTTCTTTCTGTCGTTAAGAAAAGCATATGACTTCTTCCATCATCATGAAACTGGGGCTGACCATTTTTTTCCCGTTCAGACTGATCCCAAAACAAATGGTATGGCTGCTTTCTTATGAAAGGAAGAAATGTATTATTTTATTGACAGGGTGGTTCTGTTTACAGCTTCCAACAAAGCAGACTGCATTCTCAGACGAAAACCTCGCATCCAACCAAAACCAGTTGTGGTAACCACTGTCCTGGTACAGCCACCAACCACTCCCAGTAAGACCATCTTTGTAATACAGTCACAATCTATCAGCCCAGGAATTTCTGGTAACTAGGGAAGGATGCCTCCATTGGGACTATAAAAGAAATACTCTAGAGCAGTGTTTTTCAACCTTTTTTGAGCCGCGGCACATTTTTTACATTTACAAAATCCTGGAGCACACCACCAACCAAAATGACCAAAATGACACTCTAACACAGTAATACATATAGCTAATATGTTTTTAAATGTATTTATACACTCAGTGTGAAACCTGGACCTGTTTCGATGAACGTAACATAGATATCCTGGCAGGAACGGCAGAAAGACACACACGAAGGTCTTGCTCTACAGCTGTCAGTCTTTCTGTGTGTTCTTATGCATCAAGAGGGAAGGAAGGAAGGGAAGAGAGAAGGAAGAATGGAACCAAAGAGCAAAGAAAGGGAGGAAAGAAACAGGTTGAGAAGGAAGAAAGAAAAAGGGAAAGAAGAAGGAAAAGAAAAAGAAGGAAGGAAGGAAAGAGGGAGGGAAGGAGAGAAAGAGGGAGGGAAGGTTGGCCACAGCAACACGTGGCGGGTACAGCTAATAAATTTATACAGCATATATATGCGTGTGTTTGTGTGTGTGTGTGAGTTGTAGGCCAAAACACCTGGAGGGAGGGCCCAAATTGGCCCACGCCTGCCTTAAGTGAGCAAACCTTGTTAGTTTTCGGCCCCTGCTTAAAGGTGCCTCAACCCTGTGTCCCGAGCACCCCTTGACCCGCCTTGGCTGAGTGCGAGGGAATCACAGGAGTGGTAGTTTGACACCATCCTGAGCTTCCCCAAACTACAAATCCCGGGATTCCCCAGCCTTGAACCCTGGATCCGCCCCCAGGCAGCCGAGGGACCCGGGGAAGTCCAAACCCAGGAGCTTCTCTCTCTCCGCGCGGCTCTTTCCACCTGACGCAGTCCCCGCCTTTCGGCTCAAACCCTTCAGAGGCCGAGGAAGCAGCAGAGGGGAGGAGGAAGCGCAAGAAGGCAAGTGGTGAGTAGAGGCTGTATTTGCGGGACCCAGGCAAGGGATCGAGCCCCAGCTAGGGCTTCCCGGTAGGACAGGAGGGCTCTCCCTCTCTTCTATCTCCAATTTCCTATGGCACACCTGATGATCACTCACAGCACACTAGTGTGCCACGGCACACTGGTTGGGAAACACTGCTCTAGAGCCCTGCTTCTTAAACTAGGAGTCCTGGCCCCAAATGGAGTCTCCTTAGCTCAATGTCGGGGGTCAACACTAAAAGGTTTCTCAAGGTCATACATTTACACAACAATGTGCAAAGTTTACTGTAGAAAATGCTGTATTCCATAAAAAGGATAATCATCTGGTTTAGCAAACCTTGCAAATGCTGGTATATCTTCAGTAAATGTTTGATTTTAATATCTATTTATACCTATATATTAGGCTTGTTTGATTTAAAAAATGGTTCAAAACTCGTTTCGGATGTGGGGGGTGCTGGTGATTTGGATCTAAAGTCAATTCTGATTTTACTTACTTACTTATATAAATACTGTAAGTAACTAAGTAAGTAATTCCGATTTTCACAGAAAAAAAGTTCAAAACTTCCGAGACTTCCGAATCCTTTGTTAATGGTTTCAAAGGGTTATTTCCTGTTTCATTGGGTGGTCTTTACTTTGAAAGTAGTTGTTTTATTCCAGAAAAGGGGAGGGGAAAGCAAAGGGAAGAAATCCGCATCCAAACTGGGTTAAACATGACTCTCGACCAGGTCTAATGCGGGAGAGAAGGACATCCCCATCCAAACTGGGTTAAAAACTGCTCTCACCAAGGACTGATACGAGAGAGAAGGAAAACCGCATCCAAACTGGGTTAAACATGGCTCTTGACCAGGTCTAATGCGGGAGAGAAGGGCATCCGCGTCCAAACTGGGTTAAACACCGCTCTCCTGTGTCAGACCTGGGGCGAGAGCCGTGTTTAACCCAGTTTGGATGTGGATATCCTCCCCTCCCGCGTCAGACCTGGGGCAAGAGCCACATCCAAACTGGGTTAAACACGGCTCTTGCTCCAGGTCTGACGCGGGAGGGAAAGGAAACAAAGGGAATCCATCCACACTGGTTTGAAAAGCTGAATCATTTCCGACTCACTGATTTGTAAGAGAAATGGCAGAAAAAGCTTCAAAAGGGCAAGGATACATTCTGGGTCCTCAAATCGTTTCAAAATTGCTTCAAAAAGGAGTTTGATCCGAATTTATTCCAAATTAAGGTTCCGAACGAACCTACCCAGGCCTACGATATATGCCTGGAGTCACATAAAATTTATTGAGTAAAATGGGGTAATGAGTAGAAAAAGTTTAAGAAGCCCTGCTTTTGATAAAGACTTTCTCTAGTAGCAGCCTCCTGAGACCCTATTGTCAGAAATATTAAATACTAGCTTGGGGACCCGGCCCTGGCTGGGTTATTTGAGAGGTGCAGCAGGATGTAGAGTGGGTCATGGGGGCTCTGTGTGCCAAGTTTGGTCTTGATCCATCATTATTGGGAGTTGCAGTGGTATCATGAAATTACTGAAGGTAGCGCAAGTCCCATCATCTCTGGTCCCCCCCCCCCAAAGTGTAGTAGGATGTAGATTGGGTCATGGGGGCTCTGTGTGCCAAGTGTGGACTTTCTCGGTGTTTGTTGGGGGCCGCAGTTGTATGTGGGAACAGAGGGGTGTGAAAATACTACAAATCCCGTCATCCATTGTCAGTCCTCCCCCAAACCTCCCCAGGACGTGAAGGCATTCATGGGGGTTATGTGTGCCAAGTTTGGTCTCAATTGGATGATGGTGCACCCTCCTCCAAACTGCACCAGTCAGACTTGGGAAGTGATTAGGATTAGGTTTGTAGTCTTGGAAAGTGAGGGAAGTCCCATCATCCCTGTCCTCCAAACTTCACCAGGATGTAGAGTGGGTCATGAGGGCTCTGTGTGGCAAGTTTGGTCAATCAGTAATTGGATGAGGGTCGCAGCAGACTTGGGAAGTGAGTAGAGGTACTTCAAGTCCCATCATCCATGGTGCACCCTCCTCCAAACAGCACCAGGATGTAGAGTGGGTCATGAGGGCTCTGTGTGGCAAGTTTGGTGTTGATCAATCATAGGATTAGGTTTGTAGCAGTCTTGGAAAGTGAGGGAAGGTACTGCAAGACCCATCATCCATGTTCTGTCCCCCTCCAAACTTCAGTAGGATGTAGAGTGGGTCACTGGGGCTCTGTGTGCCAAGTGTGGTCTTTATCAGTGTTTGTTGGGGCCACAGTGGTCTGTGGGAACAGAGGGTGTGAAAGTACTACAAATCCCATCATACATTGTCAGTCCTCCCCCAAACCTAACCAGGACGTGAAGGCAGTCATGGGGGTTATGTATACCAAGTTTGGTCTCGATCAGTGATTGGATGAGGGTTGCAGCGGACTTGGGAAGTGAGTAGAGGCACTTAAAGTCCAATCATCCATGGCCCACCCTCCTCCGAACTGCACCAGGACGTAGAGTGGGTCATGGGGGCTGTGTGTGCTGAGTGTGGTCTGTATTGGTCCTTTTTGGTGGGCTCAGTGGTCTGTGGGAACCAAAGTGTTGGAAAGTACTACAAATCCCATAATCCGTGGGTCATGTCCCCCCGACCCGCGCCAGGACGTAAAGGGGTTAGGGGGGTTATGTGTACCAAGTTTGGTGCAGGTCCATCACCCGCGCTGGTCGCTGTGGCCTGTGAAAGTGGTTGCCACTATACAGAAGATACACAGATATACAGATTAACTAGGTATTTTTTGATTACAAAAGTGTTAGGCACTGAAATAGTTAGTAGGCCAAAGCCTGTTAGAGTCAGTGGGCTACAGCGAGTGTTGTCCTGAGGAGAATGACTAGGCCGAAGCCTGTTAGAGTCAGTGAGCCACAGCGAGTGTTGTCCTGAGGAGAATGACTAGGCCGAAGCCTGTTAGAGTCAGTGAGCCACAGCCAGTGTTGTCCTGAGGAGAATGACTGGGCCAAAGCCTGTTAGAGTCAGTGCGCCACAGCGAGTGTTGTCCTGAGGAGAATGAGTGGGCCGAAGCCTGTTAGAGTCAGTGAGCCACAGCGAGTGTTGTCCTGAGGAGAATGAGTGGGCCGAAGCCTGTTAGAGTCAGTGAGCCACAGCGAGTGTTGTCCTGAGGAGAATGAGTAGGCCGAAGCCTGTTAGAGTCAGTGAGCCACAGCGAGTGTTGTCCTGAGGAGAATGAGTAGGCCGAAGCCTGTTAGAGTCAGTGAGCCACACAGCAGTGTTGTCCTGAGGAGAATGAGTGGGCCGAAGCCTGTTAGAGTCAGTGAGCCACAGCCAGTGTTGTCCTGAGGAGAATGAGTGGGCCGAAGCCTGTTAGAGTCAGTGAGCCACAGCGAGTGTTGTCCTGAGGAGAATGAGTGGGCCGAAGCCTGTTAGAGTCAGTGAGCCACAGCCAGTGTTGTCCTGAGGAGAATGAGTGGGCCGAAGCCTGTTAGAGTCAGTGAGCCACAGCGAGTGTTGTCCTGAGGAGAATGAGTGGGCCGAAGCCTGTTAGAGTCAGTGCGCCACAGCGAGTGTTGTCCTGAGGAGAATGAGTGGGCCAAAGCCTGTTAGAGTCAGTGAGCCACAGCAAGTGTTATCCTGAGAAGAATGACTAGGCCGAAGCCTGTTAGAGTCAGTGAGCCACAGCGAGTGTTGTCCTGAGGAGAATGACTAGGCCGAAGCCTGTTAGAGTCAGTGAGGCACAGCCAGTGTTGTCCTGAGGAGAATGACTAGGCCGAAGCCTGTTAGAGTCAGTGAGCCACAGCCAGTGTTGTCCTGAGGAGATTGAGTGGGCCGAAGCCTGTTAGAGTCAGTGAGCCACAGCGAGTGTTGTCCTGAGGAGAATGAGTAGGCCAAAGCCTGTTAGAGTCAGTGAGGCACAGCCAGTGTTGTCCTGAGGAGAATGACTAGGCCGAAGCCTGTTAGAGTCAGGGAGCCACAGCCAGTGTTGTCCTGAGGACCTTTATACAATCAATGGCTGCAGAGCCCAAGTCCCTCCCATCTTCATCATCATTATTGGCTGGCCTGTATGAACCCACCTTATTATCCAATTAAACAAAGCATCCTAGCATCTCATTCCTATTTGCTAAAAGGCATGGCGTATGTATTAATTCTAATTCTCAGGCTATGCTATCTGCTCTGGTGTTTTCAGGTTGTTACAAATCTATGCAACTCCTCCCTAGCATTCACGGAGAAGCCTCTAATTGCCATGCGCACTATCTATTCATTCAAGAACATTGTACACAAAAGCACGTTGCTAGCATTCAGCCTGTCAGGGCCGCTCTTATCTAAAAGGCACTTGATGTTCTTGTGCCTTTCTACTAATCATATTAGCTTATTCCCGTCATTATTACTTGGCAAACTACTCCAGTATTCTGAAGCCTATACTGAGCAGCACTCCCTCCTGACAGTACCTCTGCTGAAAGCATCAACTCTGCTTTATTCCTAACTTATTGCTTGTAAACGATTCTGGCCAATGAATCGATTACACAGCATGCTTTTACCACTCAAGATGTACTCCAAACTATCTGCCAATCACGTTTTCACCCATTTTCACATTTTTGACTGCCTTGACTGACTTTTTTACTGCAAAGGTGCAATATTTCAACAATACAGAACAGAAAATCATGATGATTAACATTACTAATGACTTTAACCATTTCACATTAAATCAATTCCATTAATGAGATGATTTTCTCCTCCCCATCTCCTATTACATAATAAGTGCTTTTAACCTTCTACTTGAAACATATGGTGTTGTTAGTATAGGGAAACTATGAGAGATCATGAACTGAGCCTTGTCTATACTGTCTTTGGCATATGTGTGATTGCATGTCGTATCATTCCAGTCCCTTTGTGTCTGAGCAGTGTGAGGTATCAAGATAAGTGTCCTGTACTCTTGTGGATGGTCTCCTTTCTATCTTTCTCATCAGTACTTGGCCCCACTCCCCTCAATGATAATGCTTTTAGTGCTTTCCTGTCTCTCGGTGGGCCCACAGCGTCATACTTGACCACGCAGGTCACTTGCACCCATAGCGATCAACTTCGTGGCTTTGACCCTTTTCCAGGGCCTCGCTTACTGATTTTAAGTCCCTGTCCATCCTCCGGATCGATCTCCGCTCTCTCGAACAGCTGGCACTCTCTTTTACTCTCGTGCAACTAATCCACGGCTTTATCCCTCCGACTTTCACGGCAGGGGCATGGCCAGCAGGACGACACGGGCCCTCTCCATCTCGACTGCTTACGGCTCCTCGATTACGTTTTCTGGTGAAAAAGCAATGAAGAAGGGTAGGGTGGTGCAATTCTACAGGGTATTGGTTCAATTCTTCAAGGTGTTTTTCCTAGCAGCTGAACTTGTTCTAAGATTTGTTGATTTCTTAAAACACGACTGTCTGACGCCATTCCATTCATAGTCCTTCATGTTTAATGGGGTTTCCCATAAAGTCTTTCAAAAGGGGACAGCCCTGTCTTCTGGTGCAGTGTGCACCATTTCAATCTTGTCTCTTGGCATAGGGTTACAGCCTGTGTTGGTTGGGGTTACACTCCCCCTGAAGACGCAGGTTCGCAGCTTGGGAGTGATCCTGGACTCATCGCTGAGCCTGGAACCCCAGGTCTCAGCGGTGGCCAGGGGAGCTTTTGCACAGTTGAGACTCGTGCGCCAGCTGCGCCCGTACCTTGGGAAGTCTGATCTGGCTACAGTCGCCCACGCTCTGGTCACATCCCGAATAGATTACTGCAACGCACTCTACGTGGGGCTGCCTTTGAAGACAGTTCGGAAATTGCAATTAGTCAGCGGGCGGCAGCCAGATTACTAACGGGAGCTACATACAGGGAGCATACCACCCCCTGTTGTGTCAGCTCCACTGGCTGCCTGTCAATTCCGGGCTCAATTCAAAGTGCTGGTTTTGACCTTTAAAGCTCTATACGGTTCTGGCCCAGCTTACTTGTCGAACGCATCGGCCGCTACGTCCCACCCGTAACCTAAGATCATCCGGGAGGCCCTGCTCTCGCTCCCGCCGACTTCTCAAATGCGGTTGGTGGGGACGATGGACAGGGCCTTCTCGGCGGTGGCTCCCCGCCTGTGGAATGAGCTCCCTATGGAGGTACGGTCCACCTCATCCCTCCTGGCATTCAGGAAAAAGTAAAATCCTGGCTTTGGGACCAGGCGTTTGCACACCAGCACTAACAGCATGTTAGATGGGGATTTTAATGGAATGGATGAAGAGGGCCAATGTTTTTATGGAGTGAATATTGTTTTTAACTTGGAATGACTGTGTATGTTGCTGATTGAACTGTATTTTAATGTGTTTTAATGTATTTTAATTGTTGTGGGGTTTTGGGGTTTTATACTGTATGATGTGGCATCGAATTGTGCCGTACTGTAAGCCGCTCTGAGTCCCCCCTCGGGGGTTGAGAAGAGCGGGGTAAAATCCTGAAATAAATAAATAAATAAATAAATAAATAAATCTTTGCCAAACTGTTTTTCAATGTCCTGTTAACCCTTTCTTGTGCGAGCAGATGCTTGCTTCAAATGGCGAGCCGTCTTGATACCGAATTCCAGACCCTCTATTATACCTTTTCCTCCCCCAACAAGGCTGCTTTTTACAGATTCACCTAAATGGGTGTTTTCATGAAAATGTTGGACTATGTCATGTCTCACCCTTAGGGATGAGACACGGTCTGCCTGGCATCACGTTCATGTCTCTCTGCCACTCCCCTTTCTCCCTCAAGGCCCAATCTCCTCATCTTCTTCGTGTAATTGCATTTTTCTACCTGTGGGCCTGAGTTTATGACTTTTAACATTACGGGTGGTGGTCTCTGCATTGCAACTTCCCTGACTGACCCGATCATCTCCTCCTGAGGCCCCTACAGTGCCTAACAGCACCTTTTAGGTTTCCAAATAGCTTCCAAGAGAGCGACTATTTTACCCCACATGCTCAATGGCCTGTTCTTTTCAGCTGAGGCCAGGAGACCTCGCTCCCTGTACAGATATTAACCCCTTGCCCTTGACAGAACCAGCGCGTGGGTGAGCCAACCGCCCGGCAAGTCGGCAGAAGTTCTCGGACGAAGAGAACCTGTCTCCAGGATTCTTTCCTCCCACCTCACAACTGCCTAGCCGGGCGTCTTTCACCCCTTCTTGCACCAATCTGCTGCCGTCCGTAAAAGGGTTAAATCCTCCAATGGGACGTCTTTGGACCTGGCCTGCTGGAATAAACCCGGGTCCACCATGTTCATGTCTGATATTCCAGTGGCTCTCTGTAATGTGGCAATAAGTTGCCGGCTTTTGGCAGAGGGGCCCATCTCGAGAGAGAGAGATGAGAGGGTGGTCACATTTCTCCCTCGTGAGCCATTGGTGTCTCTGTGTATCTAGTGTCTGCTTTTGACATGATGTGGGACTGACAAAAGGCAAGCCTCGTGCTACTGTGTGTAACTGTTTGGACAAATGTGCTTAACTACGGTGTTTAAAATGTTGGGCTATCTGGCAGGCCTAAATGTTGGGGGGGAAAAGACATTGGTACTTGCTCCATAGTTTGGCATGCTTCCTTACACCCTTTCGTCCAGACAGATGAATTTTGCCTGCTCCCTCTTGTGGCTGGATTGTAAAAGGACAAGGACTTGGCTCATACTGCGTATGCAACCAATGACGCATGTCTTCCTTGTGCAGAGTTCCCCTTTGCAACAATCTATTCAAACGTTCTTGGACCCCTGTCACTCGTGGCGTTCTCACGGGATTTTATCTCCTTCTTCCTGACCTTCCCTTACTTTGAACACTCGGTATTCTTTTTGTACTGGCACAGAGGGCTGGCCAGTCTCCAAGAATTCTAATCTAGCTCTGATTTTTGCCAACATGTCCCTTCCTAACAATTACTAATCTTCTTCTACACAGTCTCTCTCTTCCTGACCCTCTGGAAACTTGCTTTGGTCTTTCCTTGTCACAAATACGCTGGCCATATCTTCTCCAATCTATTAACTGTCCCGTTTAAATTATTTCCTATACGGCCAAGCATCATATATTTACATAAAAATCAATTCTGAAATCAATTGTTGGGTTCTTATTGATTGATTGATTGATTGATTTTATTATTTATGAGTCGCCCTCCACGTCAGTGCTCCGGGCGACTTACACACAAAAACACATAAAAGAATTCAATAGTTAAAAGCTAAAAGAATAAAAAGATTAATTAAAATAGTTCCAGTAGCTCAGGCTAAGTCTGGGAGGTGTCCTTAGCCATAAGCCTTTTGGAAGAGCCAGGTCTTCAGTGCGGTCAGGAACTGGGGCATGTCCCCGGATAGCTCTCTGATCCGCCGGCATCAAGTTCCAAAGGACAGGGGCCGCGATGGAAAAGCTCTCCATCTCGTGGTGTCGAGGCGGGCCTCACTCACACCTGGGATGCGGAGAAGGTCCCTGTTTCCTGAGCGCGGCGACCTTAAATGAGCTGGTTCGGACAAGCGGTCTTTTAAATAAGCTGGGCCGGCACCATGGAGGGCCTTAAAGGTAGCGACAGGATCTTGTGGATGGCTCTGAGCTCGACTGGCAGCCAGTGCAGGCGCTGCAGAGATGGCGCGATATGGCATCTCAGTGGTGTCCCGGTGAGGAGTCTGGCGGCTGCATTCTGCACCAGCTGGATTTTACAGTGGTTGACTGCGGCAACCCCCACGTACAAGGCATTACAGTAGTCCAGCCGTGATGTCACTGTGGCATGGACCACCGTAGCCAGCGCATCTGATGGAAGGTAAGGTGCCAGTTGACGTGCCTGGCGTAGGTGGAAGAAAGCTCCCTTACTTGTCGCAGCAACCTGGGCCTCCAGTGAGAGTCTCGAGTCTAGTATCACACCGAGACTCTTCACCGACGGGGCCGGGATCAGCGGCTCTCCCTCAAAGAGGCAGCGGAATGGGTGGCTCTGGGCGTCCCGGCCATAGAATCTCAGTCTTTGATGGATTGATCTTGAGTTTGTATGAGCGGAGCCATCTGGTCACTGCCTCTAGTCCTTGTCTGAAGTTCTCAGGCACCGATGTTACACCTGGCTCAAGCTTCAGCAGAAGCTGGGTGTCATCTGCATATTGGTAGCACCCCAATCCAAAACTTCTGGCTATGCTTGCCAAGGGTTGGGCGTAGATGTTAAAAAGCGTTGGTGACAAAATGGCGCCTTGGGGACTCCACAGTCCAGGGTGGATTTCTTGGACGCTTGGCCTCGCCACTCAACACGCTGCGAACGGCCCCCAGAGGAAGGAATCGAACCAGGCCAAAGCTGTGCCTTGAATCCCAATGGCTGATAGTCGCCGCAACAGCAAGTCATGGTCCACCGTGTCGACGCCGCGGTGAGGTCAAGCAGCACCAGGATAGCCGAACCTCCCTTCTCCAATTGGCGGCGGATGTCGTCCGTAATGGCTACCAGGACGGTCTCGGTCCCGTGTCCGCGCTGAAACCCGATTGGCAGGGTCCAGGCTTCCTGAGGTTTCAGGAATTCCTGTAATTGGATCGCTGCTGCCCGTTCAATCAGTTTCCCGAGGAAGGGTAGGTTTGAGACCGGACGGTAGTTTACCGGCACCGCTGGATCCAAATTCACCTTCTTCAGCAGCGGGCGGACTCTAGCCTCCTTCAGCGCATCGGGAAAGACTCCCAGCTCCAATGAGTGATTTATCAACCCTGTCAGAGAGGCCAGGAGGCTCCCCGCACAGGACTTAATCAGATGGGACGGGCACGGGTCTGTAGAGCAAGTGGTTGCCCTTGCTGCGGTCAAGATTTGATTAATCTCCTCTGAATTCAGAGCCTTGAACTGGTCGAGTTTCAAGCTAGGCGATGGAGCTGGGTCCTTACCCATCCCGCTCCTCTCCTCAGGTATAGAGGGTAAATCACGCCTAAGGGCAATTATTTTCTCAGTGAAGAAAACTTGAAATTCTTCCGCTGAGATAGCTGAATTTTCATTGTCCCTCGGCAGTGGACTTTAGTCATTTAAAACAGCTTTATTTTCCTATAAATAAGCTTAATAAGAACAAGGTCGAATTGGTCTTGCCTGCCAAGTTCTCTGGAAAGGGTGTTCTGCGTTATCTATTCTGGCGCAAGATGTGCTTTCATTGTTTTCTCTTGTACAGAATATTCTACTTTCGGTTTTAAACTTTGCATGCTCTCTTTGTTACAGTTCATTTAAGAGTCTTTCCAAAGGAAAAAAGATCTTGGCTGTTTTGAGATGGAAGATGGCATTCAGGCTTTCTTTCCTTCATTTCTGTTCTAAATGGTACAGGCCGTATTTCCCGGTGGGCCTTTTCCCCAAAGATGCTGCCTTCTTGCCAACACCCTGGCCTAATTGATGATGCAATCCTAACATGTAGGATCCTGTGTCAATTTGAGGGGACAATTTGAAAAGCTTGCTCTACCCTATTGTTCACACCCATTAATGGGACCCGTCTAATGGGCAATTCCAGGACCCCTCTCTCTTCTTCTGCCTTCACCCTTGCTTCTTCCCTAGACATGCTTCTGGTTCTCATTGGTGAAGCGGCTTGTCTCTGACTGTGCCTTCTACTCAGTTCCGGAGAGCGCGCTATCGCCCTCGCGGCCTCAAAGAGCTTTTTCTCCTGGGCGCGGGTGTGGGACGCTCTATCATCCCTCCCCTGGCTGCAGGGTACTCTTCTTCCTCTTCGTTCTCTTGGAGACGCTCTATCATCTCCTCAACGCCTGAGGCTTCCCATCTCGCTCTTTCTTCTATCTCCCTTGCTTCTGCTATGGGGTAGTGTGTCTCTGCTGTCTGGGGGCCCTGATATGCCGGTGGACTCCCACAGACGGGCTTCTGCACTGAATGGGTTATAGGGTAGGCCGCTGCTGTGGCTTGCGGGAGCATCAGCGGAGCCATCACGGTTTGTGACGTGGCCATGGTTGATGGGAACATCACGCGGGAATCCGCGACTGGCAGGCTCCCTACTTCGGGTTGTGGCAAACTTGGGGGATTCATTTGAGGAGTTGCGGCTGGAACAGGAAGGGCCGCCTCAGCTGGCATCACAGCCGGGGACGCCATCTGAGCGGCTGGGCCTGTCCCAAGGGTGGGGGCCGCATCTTGGGCTTGGACTGGGGCACTTGAATTCGCATTGAGCGGGGGCGCATTGGCCTCCCCCGCCCCTGCGGCGGCATTTTCTCTCTGCCTTGGTCTTCTCCTTAATGGTAGCAATTCCTCCAGTTCAGTTTGCAAAACCGGAGTGCTTTTCCCTGCCTTTCGGCTAACAAAACATCCTTCTCTGGCTTGCCCCTTTGGGCCCGCCCACCAGACCCCCTCCGAAACCAATCTCAGCCATGTGCGGAGTAAATCCATTGATCACTTGGATTGACTTCGTAACAATAAGATTCTAGTTTCATGCAGGTTCTCAAATCCCAGGTTCCTATCTCTGGCCAGTTAATCTCTTGGACAGCTGGCCACACTTCTGTGCACAGGTTTCTGAGCTCAAAATCTTTCAAGTCCTGGGGATTTCCCTCTACTGTTAACAAACAAAACCTATCCCAATTGTCTAACACACATTTCAGAGGGTCTCCTTTTCGCTTTTGATCCCCTCACCCATTTTCACCGGCCAAAACACTTCAGTGTTTGCCCGCCTCCCAATGTTCCCTAAGTGTTTTACTTAACATTTATACTTGCCGATTCCTGCAGACCCGGGACCACTTCCCGCGTCACCACTGATTGCGTCGGATTCTCACTAGACAACAGAGCATCCGTTGCCCCCGACTTTCTCTGTGCGCTTTCAAGTGCCGGATTGCTCGCTAGACGATCGGAACCCCGTCGCCCCCGGACTTTTCTGTTGCCGGATTACTCACTAGGCACAGCTTCACCAAGCTGCACCCCCGGACTTTCTCTTCGTTTGAGTTCACTGCCAGTGATAGTGGTTGCGGTCCCTTCGGTCTGTGAGCGGTGGTCTGGGGCGAGCCAGGCAGCCGGTCGGAAGGTGGTTGGGGCCCCTATTCTCAGCCCTCCTGGGTCGCCTCAGCTCCCGCTCACGAACGAATGCCGACTAGGCAACTAGATTACGTCCTCTGCATTACAGACCCGTCTTATCGCCTTGTAGATCACGTCGGGCTGGTCACCAAGATGTAGCAGGAAATCTGGAGTCCCAAAACTCCCAAGTGTGTACCTTTTTACCTCAGGCGGCGTAAACGTGCGGGCACAGGAACGAGAGAAGACGCAACAACCGGCTGCTGCAATGAAGTCAAAGGTTTATTTGCAAAAACAAACGTCAGCTGACGGGAACTTGCCGACAGAACAAGCTATCTCCGGGCAAGAACCCCGGTCACTCTCTAACTTTTCCTTTTATACAATCAATGGCTGCAGAGCCCAAGTCCCTCCCATCTTCATCATCATTATTGGCTGGCCTGTATGAACCCACCTTATTATCCAATTAAACAAAGCATCCTAGCATCTCATTCCTATTTGCTAAAAGGCATGGCGTATGTATTAATTCTAATTCTCAGGCTATGCTATCTGCTCTGGTGTTTTCAAGTTGTTACAAATCTATGCAACTTCTCCCTAGCATTCACGGAGAAGCCTCTAATTGCCATGCGCACTATCTATTCATTCAAGAACATTGTTCACAAAAGCACGTTGCTTCGGCCTGTCAGGGCCGCTCTTATCTAAAAAGGCACTTGATGTTCTTGTGCTTTTCTACTAATCATATTAGCTTATTCCCGTCATTATTACTTGGCAAACTACTCCAGTATTCTGAAGCCTATACTGAGCAGCACTCCCTCCTGACAGTACCTCTGCTGAAAGCATCAACTCTGCTTTAGCGTTTCCCTGAGGAGAATGAGTGGGCCGAAGCCTGTTAGTCAGTGCGCCACAGCGAGTGTTGTCCTGAGGAGAATGAGTGGGCCAAAGCCTGTTAGAGTCAGTGCGCCACAGCGAGTGTTGTCCTGAGGAGAATGAGTGGGCCGAAGCCTGTTAGAGTCAGTGCGCCACAGCGAGTGTTGTCCTGAGGAGAATGAGTGGGCCAAAGCCTGTTATTGTCAGTGCGCCACAGCGAGTGTTGTCCTGAGGAGAATGAGTGGGCCGAAGCCTGTTAGAGTCAGTGCGCCACAGCGAGTGTTGTCCTGAGGAGAATGAGTGGGCCGAAGCCTGTTAGAGTCAGTGCGCCACAGCGAGTGTTGTCCTGAGGAGAATGAGTGGGCCAAAGCCTGTTATTGTCAGTGCGCCACAGCGAGTGTTGTCCTGAGGAGAATGAGTGGGCCGAAGCCTGAGGAGAATGAGTGGGCCTGAGGAGAATGAGTGGGCCGAAGTCTGTTAGAGTCAGTGAGCCACAGCGAGTGTTGTCCTGAGGAGAATGAGTGGGCCGAATAGTTTAAATTTGTGCGTGTGTAAGAGAGGGAGTCCTAATCTTTCCTCTGTCTCATTTGGTGGCCTTGCAAGGGGATGTGGTGAATGCTGTTACCCCCTCACTGAGCATGAAGAAGCCACTGAGGTGGGACAGAGAAGAGAGTGAGAGGAGGAAGGAAAAGAGCTGATTGCTGGGGAGGCAAGACTGGGCCTCTCGATTATCAGTTGCCTTTGAGGTTTGAGTGGGGTGGGTAGGATCAGGTGGTGCTCAAGCTTTATATAAAATCCTTTTCATACTGGGGGCTTGAACAGCTACATTTTTTATCTTCACATGGTCCTGAAACCAATCTGCCATAGCTCCATAGGGCTAACTATTTTTTTCAAGACAGACTGTAATATGCATGTGAAAAAGCATAGCTTGCCATTTCTTTCTAATTCTTCAGTTCCAGCACAGGGTGTTGTGATCTCCCAATCCGAGCTGCTGCATCTTCCAGTGTCAGGCCTGATCAAGGTTCGGTCCCCTGTGAGTGAAGGTCTTCCAGCAAAACTGACTCCTCTTACCCCCAAACCTGAAGCGAAGACGGTTGTTCTCGCACCAACACAAATTGGACCCTGCAATCAAGAGGTCGATGTAAGTTGTGTGACTGAAGTCTATTTTATAATCTCGTTTTCTCTTTATTTCCTTTGCCATGTGGGGCTCCTGTCCCAGGTTTTCCTCTCAACAGCTCAAGTGGACTCCTATACTGTGTTCCAATGGCATCTGGCTGCAATAAAGGCAATTCTTTCTATGTTGTTCTCCAGTTTTTTGTAAGTTATTTCAGAAGGTGGTGGTATAAGATAGCCATGTGCAAATATGTGATGGGAAGTCATAGGAATTTGGATATAAATAACATTAATCTTCGTGCTCTTTCCCTGAAGATCAATGTCCTGAAACGCCAGCAAAGAATGATGAAGAACCGTCAGTCAGCCCGCAACTCGCGGTGGAAAAAGGAACAATACTTGGAAGGGTTGGAGTCGCGATTGCGTGAGGCCCTGACAGAGAATGACCTGCTGCGTCGGGAGAACAGTCTTCTCCGTCGTCACCTGGACTGTGTCGGGATTTATAAAGTGGCATCATGATGTAAATGGGTTGACTGGAAAGACATGTGTCAGCAACTGATTGGCTGAGCATGCCAGGATCTAGAATTCTGACTGGCTGCTGTCTCTAGCTTTCTGCTGAGACAAACGGTTTTAACTGCCACTTTCACTTTGAAGAGTGAAGAGAGCGCTGACTGGAGACAGCTAGAAAGGAAATGGCTGCCAACTCTCTGAAGCCTGATCATTTCTAAGGCATGAAGCATATTTTAAAAGACTGTTTAGAAGGACCATTTATTCTCTCTGTTCTCAGAGAGACTGCTGTCTATATTGTTGCTCTGTTTGACTTTTTGAACTGAAGTAAAGTTACTGTTGCTTGTTACACAAATCTGAGTAACGCATTATTATATTGCAGGGTATACCTTGGTTCAGAAACTGTGGTAAAGCTTCTGTTTATTTACATTTACAACCTCCAACAGGTTATGGGCCCAGTGTTACCACCAGTCTGAACCATTTTAAACACCTGTCTATGTTTAGTGTCACTGTAAAAAAGACAGTAAGTGTAATTTAGCAAAGCTGTTCATTGGCAAGAAGAAAAACCTCAAAGATGGAGGTGAATCTTGTGGCATTTCCCATGGACAGACTTGGAACAAATAACTACTCCACATGGAGACTAAGAATGGAGAGTTATTTAAGGAAAGAATCATTATGGAAATATACAGTAGCTCCGATCCAAGGGAAAATGCAGAGGAACAACGCAGAGCAGATGAGAGGGCAAGATCGATACTCATGTTACGTGTGGATGATGGTCAATTGATCCACATTGCCTGGCAACAGCCCATGATATTTGGGTCAGGCTGAAGGAAATGCATGCCTCGAGTTCGGCAGCATCAGTGGTTGTTTTGGCAAGAAAATTATACAGGATCTGTTAGCAAAGGAATTGAAATTTAAGGGAACATTTGCAAACGCTCCAGACATTATTTCTCCAGTTGGAGGAGAGAGGATTCCATCTCTCTGAGGAGAACAAATGTTATATTCTGTCCTCAATAGATGATTTGTCAGATGGTATCGTCAATGCCTTAGAGTCACTACCTCAAAGCCAGCTGAACCTGCAAAATATATGTACTAGGCTAATAGCTGACTGTGAAAGGAGGGAAGACCGCAGTCGGGAGCATCAGGAAGATGGCCAACGGAAGCGGTTGCAGCAGAGTCCAAAAGAGAAACCGAAAAGGCATCCATAGTCAGAAAGAAATGCTACAACTGAGGATTTCCAGGGCATCTAAAAGTAGACTGTCCAAAGCCACAGAAAAATAAGATTAATCAGAGGAGGAGTTTATCACATGCCAACGTGGTCCAGTCCAAAGGAAGTAAAGAATATGAGGACATTTTTCTCGTTGACTCTGGGTGCTCTAAACATGTTGTAAATAAGAGAGAGTTGATTTCCAAGCCTGTAAAACCTGCATGTGTGAAAGTCTCTCTCACAGATGGTGTATGTTACAATGTCGAGGGGCAAGGAGATGTTTATGCAAAACATTTGGACAGAACATTGAAAAATGTATTATATGTTCCAGAAATTGAATATAAACTCCTATTGGTAAGTTCATTAGATAAAGAGGGGTGTGGTTTAAATATCACTGGAGGCAAAGTTAAAAATTTAAAGGGAAACAAACTTTGTGGAACTGGTAAATTACAAGGTGATTTGTATGTATTAACTCCAAGGGGTAACCAAAGTGAGATTAATATGATTAGCAAAAACTCACCAGTTCACCAAGGGTGTATACACAAGTTGCATAGAGCTTTGGGACATCCAAGTTTCAAAGTATTATACAAAATGCAGGAATTTAGCAAAGGCATAAATTTAAAAGATTGTCAGATAGTCCTAGATTGTAATGTCTATAAAAAGACCAAAGCTCAATCTGCACCCATTAGCAAAAAGAGTCTAAGAAGCTCAGAAAATGTATTTGAATTGGTTCATACAGATTTAATCGGGGCATTTAAACCCAGCAAAGGTGGAGTGATTTTATGTTTATGTATTTTGGATGATTATTCTAATTTTGCTTGGAATTTCATTTTTTTTAAAAAATAATTTTTGGTATGTTTAAGAACTGGGTAGCCTATGTTAAAAGACAATGTGATGCTGGAATTAAGGCATTACAATCTGATAGAGGTGGGGAATTTACCTCTTATAGTCTGGAAATTTTTCTTAGAAAGGAAGGTATAAAACAAAGATTAATATGCGCCTATCCGAGTGCAGAGGATGGGAAGATAAGAGTGTTATGTTAAATGAATTCAAATAGTCAAAGATTCCTTACTTACAGACTCAGGTCAATCTCAAGATCTGTGGGGAGAGGCAATTCTAACTGCTGAATATGTTATCAGAAGCAAAGCAAAATACTCCTTATTGTTTACTTTATAAAAGGAAACCACCCTTAGGTCATTTAAGAACTTTTAGTTTAGAAGCATGGGTTAATGTGCCCAAAGCCTGGAGATTCCTAGATAAAGATGGCAGGATTATAATCTCCAGATTTGCTAACTTTGCTGAAAGTCAGAACTGGGAAAAGATACACGCAAACAGTAAAGTCTTCTTGCCTGCTTGCTATTCATGAGAATAGCAAACAGCAAGAACAGAATACTCCTGTTGTCAAGAATGTAAGTCTAGGGAATCTGAAGAAGGCCTGGATTACCCATAAGGCCACCCTAGGCCATGGCCTAGGGGCACAAACCAGGGGGGGGGGGGGGGCACAGTTCACACGGACCAAAAAAATATATGTTCAAACAAAACTGCAACGCGTGGCATGGAGATTACTCTCTCTCGCGGGGGAGAGCGCTGCGAGGGGGCGGGAGAGGAGGGAATGGCACCATCGCCCCCGCCCCCTTGTCAATGAAGGAGGGCACGAAGAGGAGGCGGAGGGAAGCCCCCGGGGCTGCAGCCGGGGCCGCTGCCGGGCATGCGCAGCACCCAGGAACATGGCGGTGGAGGTGCCCTGCTTCGCATGCCCGGCAGCGGCCCTGGGGGCGGGACTTTCCCCCCCCTCCTCCTCGCGCCCTCCTTTGACTCAAGGAAGGAGGGCGTGAGGAGGAGGGGGGTGCGGTAGAGATTGGTTTGGGGGCGTAATTCCAAAGTGTGGCCTAGGGCGCCAAAAGGGGTTAATCCTGATCTGAAGAGTCTGATGTGCAATTATTAGAAGATGAGATGAACAAAGATCCAATAGTGCAGGAGGATGGTTAGTTACCTAGCACTAGCCAGGATGTAGACATAAGAAGGAGTAAACACATTATTAGGAAACCTGAAAAGTATAGCATTTGGTGAACTATGAACCGTAACATTATGAGGAATTGGAATGTATACCTCAAAGAGAAAAGGAATTGTGGTTAGGGGCTATTAAGGATGAGCTGGAGAGCATGAAAAGTGTCAATGTATATAGACCAGCAGAGGTACCTGTGGTATGCAATCCCATTGATGCCAGGTGGATCTTTAAGCATAAGGTAGAATGATGTTGATGACGAGGTATGGTATAAGGCAGGGTTGTCCAACTGGTGGCCCGGGGGCCGTACACGGCCCCCAGCCTGTTGGACACGGCCCCCGCTATGCCCCCGGCCGCCTTTTAAAAAAATTCTAATTTTTTAAAAAAAAATGGCGGCCGGGGGGGGAGGGGGAGGCGGGGCAGGGAGGAGGAAGTGAGCTGGCTCCTCCTCCTTCGCCCTTCCTCCTTCCCCTCCCTGCACCGCGGCTCGCGATGGAGCCGCGGCGCATCCGCGGGAGGAGGAGGGGCGAAGGAGGAGGAAGGCAGCCAGCTGACTTCCTCCTCCTTCGCCCCTCCTCCTCCCCCGCGCCGGCGCTCAGGATCGGGACATGGGCGCGGGCAGGGGGAAAGATGAGGGATGAAGGAGAAGGCCGTCAGCTGACAGCCTTCTCCTTCGTCCCTCTTTCCCCCCGCGCGCGCCGGCGCCCGGGATCCGGGCAAAGGCGTGGGCGGGGGGAAAGAGGAGGAGGAGGGAGAGTTCTCCCTCCTCTTTCCCGGGTGCCGCTGCTGTTCCGTGCGCCGTGGCGCCCGGGAAAGAGGAGGAGGAGGGAGAGTTCTCCCTCTTCCTCCTCTTCCACCGGCGCTGCGGCGCAGGGGAAGGCAGCGACGCCCGGGAAACTCTCCTCCTCCTTTTTCCCCGGCGCCGCAGCGCACGGGACACCGGCTGCGCCGGGAAGGGCGGGAGGGTGCGAGGAGGTGGGCCTCCTCCTCCTTCCCGGCGCCGCTGGTGTCCCATGCGCCGCAGCGCCGGAGAAAAAGGAGGAGGGAGAATGACAGGTTAGGAGGGGGCTGGGGGCGGGGCGGGGGTGGGGCTGGGGGAGGGGCCTGGGGAGGGGCCTGGGGGAGGGGCCGAACGCCCCCCCAGGTCATCAGTGACCTCAAGTCCGGCCCTTGGCCGGTTAGAAGTTGGACAGCACTGGTATAAGGCAAGACTAGTGGTGAAGGTTCACACAGGTAAAGGACATTGATTATACAGAAGTGAATAAAGGGAACAATGTCCTGCTTTGACCAATCCCCTGCAAATGTCCTCAGATGCACTTTACCTGTTGGGTTGATCTCCCCACATTACCCAAAAACCCTTCGGCTAGATACATCTTATCTCCATCCACGTCCCGTGTTTGTTTATCTTTTAAAAATTTAATATATGACATCTGGCCTGGCCACTATGGTTTTAAACTTTGTGTATTTACTGTTTATATGTGTTTTATTGATTATATTGTTTTATTTGCTGCTGTGTTGTTTTTTATTGTTGTGTTATTGGGCTTGGCCTCATGTAAGCCGCCCCGAGTCCCTTCTGGGAGATGGTAGCGGGGTATAAATAAAGTTTAATAATAATAATGATAATAATATTTTCCCACAGTCAATTCTAAGTCAGTTAGGTTAATTTTAAGCATTGCAGCTTGTTTAAATTTATTATTTTGATATCAGTACTGCTATGTTTATATGCTGTTTTTACCCGGTGTTGTGAGCCGCCCCGAGCCTCCCGGGAGTGGCGGCATAGAAGCGTAATAAATAAATAAATAAATGTCAGCACAGAGCTGGCACGACAAAGCATTGCATGGGCAGTTCCTTGACAAAATTGAAGGAAAATTTGACAAGGAGAAGACCTAGTTATGGCTCACGAATGCAACCCAGAAGAAGGGGACAGAAGGCCTGATTCTTGCAGCCCAGGAGCAAGCCATCAGGACTAATGCCATTAAGGCCAGGATCGAAAAATCGGCTGATGACCCAAAATGCAGACTGTGCAAGGAAGCGGATGAAACCATAGATCATATCCTCAGCTGCTGCAAGAAAATCGCACAAACTGACTACAAACAGAGACACAACTCTGTGGCCCAAATGATTCACTGGAACATATGTCACGGGTACCACCTGCCAGTAGTAAAGAACTGGTGGGATCATACACCTGCAAAGGTAATGGAAAATGAACACGCAGAAATACTGTGGGACTTTCGAATCCAGACCGACAAGGTTTTGGAACACAATACACTAAACATCATGATTGTGGAAAAAAAAAAGTCTGGATGATTAATGTCACCATACCAGGTTAGCAAATATGGGAACAGGGTTAAGCCCAATGTGTTGGCACTGCAAAGCTGAGAAGGGCTGGTATGCACACATGTGGTGGGACTGTATAATTGCAAAAAAAAATTGGAATAAAATAATGAGGAAATTGGGAAACTCTTCAAAATAACAACTCAAGCTAATATGGAATTTTTTACTAATGGCAGTCACAGGGAATAAAAACATTGCTGCAAAGGACCAAGAGTTATTTAAAGCAATGATCCTAGCAGGAAAAGCAGTAATAGCATGGGGATGGAGAGATGGAAAAAAATGGAATCTGGAAAATTGGAATAACTACTTATTTGAACAAGTCCAATCTGATATCATTGCATGTATAAACCAAGAATACTCACAGATAGATATAACAGAAGAAATTAAAGAGAAATGGGGGACTTATATGAAATGGTTAGAAGAAGGAGACGCCAGTCCAGATATTGTAGAGATTTCAAAAGCTGTGTTCGTGGTTAAAAATAAATATATAGAGAAGAAGTGGTGGGAGGGCTAGGGAAGGGGGAGGTGGGAGAAAAATAAAAAAAACGTAATTATGAATGTTCTGTAAAGAATGTGAATAGATAACACAGGAATTATGTTCATTATAATCTATGCCTACAATAGACAATTATCTGTTCAAATATGTTATCTTTTTCCAATAAACAAACAAACAAAAAAACCATACCAGGTGACAGTCGCACTGAGGAAAAACAGCAGGAAAAACTCAGCCACTATCAGTGTTGCTACTAAGAGTTTGCAACGTACTTTTCCTAAGGTTTGGAAAGGATCAGGGCTGTTTCTGTTGCAGCTGACACAATTAATCGGTGGGTTAATCGAGTGTATTGTTATCTCATGTATATATACTGTGTGTTTGTACTTTGAGCATTCCGTTCTATGCTTTGCTTGAGGGCTCCATCTGAGGTGGAAAAGCCTTTGGTTGGTGCCAGAGCAGCGTCCTGAAGATAAAATTTTGTTTACTCAAGACAAGGTCAGTCTACTGACAACAAAGGAAGAAGGACTGTATATTGTTTTCTGTTACTTTCCTGCATTTCGCTGTTGAATGAAGACAACTCACCGAAGATATAGTTTTGTGTTAAATTTTGGCGAGAGCAATTCTTCCTTTTTTTGTTTTTGTATGCTGTGAATACAACTTCTTTTTCTTTTCTACTTAAAGCGAAAGACTCATGGGTTTTCTTTTATGAGTTACTTTATCATACTTCGAGTTACAAGGGCTAGAGTCATTCTGCGGGCTACTTATGCTAGACAATCAGGACCTCAAAATCAAACTGCAAAGGCTCTGACATCAAACAGTACAGGTGGTCCCAGTGGTCATCGATGGCGGGGAGGCGGCAGAAGCAGGCCTGGCCCTGGCACCATGGACCCGGCCTCGCTGCCCCCAGGGGATGCCCAGCTCATCACCCTCATCGTCGGGCAGCACAAGAGCCGCGGCCTCTTTGACGCCTTCCAGAGGGACTGCCTCGCCGACGTCGACGCCCAAGGCCCGCCTTGGCCCAGCGCCCTCCTCCCCCTTCCTTCCTTCCTTCCTTCCTTCCTTCCTTCCTTCCTTCCTTCCTCTTCCTTTCATTTTCCCTCTCCTTTTCTTTCATTCTTTTTCCTCCCTTTCTCCCTACCTTCTTTCCTCCCTCCCTCTTCATTCCTTCCTTCCTTCCTCTTCCATTCTTTCCTTTTCTCCTTCCTTTTCCCTCCCTCTCTCCCCTTCTTTCTTTCCTCCATTCTCCCTCTTCCTTCCTCTTCCTTCCTTTCTCCCCCTTCACCCTTTACTTCTCCTTCTCTCCTTCCTTTTCCCTCCCTCTCTCCCCCTTTTCCTCCAATCTCCCTCCCTCTTCCTTCCTTCCTCTTCTATTCTTTTTCCCAAGTCTTCCTTTTCTTCTCCTTCCTTTCTTTTCACTTCTCTCTCTCCACCTCTTTCTTTTCTTCCCTTCATTATTTTACTTTTTCCTCACTCCCTTTCCTTTCTTTTCCCCACCCTTTCCTTTCCTCCCTTCCCATTTCCTTCTTTCTTTTTCCCTCCTTGTCTCTCTCCTGCTTTCTTCCTTTTCCATAGTTCATTCTACTTTTCTTTCTTCCTCTCCCCCTTCCTCATTTATTTCCTCTTTCATTCTTTCCCCCTTCCTTCCGTCTTCTCTTCCTTCCCAGAGTCCTGAGCATGCCTTTTGCAGAGCCAGGTCTGAGGTGTCCCGTCATTCTGCCGGGCTAATCCTTTTCTCATAGTATGTACGCATATACTCACATTTAGTTGAATTCAGTCTTTAAATATATTTTATGTATTATATGGCTCTCACTGAAATAAACTTCCAAATATTTTGCTTTTATGGCTCTCTGAGTCAAAAAGGTTCCTGTCCCCTGCTTTAAACCAAAGGTTTGTCTGCCGGGGCCTAGCAAGCTTTGTTGTAGGTTTGATTTGAGTTTCCTTCTCTAGATGGTTGACCTTACAGGGTTAGACGAGCACCATCTGCCCGGGTTTGAAATCAGAGTTTTCCTTCTCTTAGGATGGTTGCCAAAAGGCTAGAGAGCCCATCCTGCCCATTCACGCTCTCTGTCCGACCCTTCGGTTGTGACCTGTCTGGCATGGGAGGCCCGACTGGTGACTGGTATGCCACTTCATTAGGTACCCAAGCCCCCCCATTACTTGGATCTGCGCCCATCATTTGAAAATACATCACACAGTCCTAGACGCTTGGGAAGTGTTCGACTTGTGATTTTGTGATACGAAATCCAGCATATAGATCTGATTTGCTGTGACATACTGTGTTTCAGTAAAACAATAATGCAGTTATTATGCCATTATAATAATAAACCATCCTAGGCTAACAAGAAGAAGAACACACCACCCTGCCTGGCAGAATGGGGCTGGACTGGATGGCCTCTAGGGCTGTGTCTCCCAACCAGTGTGCCACGGCACACTGGTGTGCCGTGAGCAATCATCAGGTGTGCCGTGGGAAATTGGAACCTCCAATACTCTTTCTTCCCCCTCTGGCCGAACACTTTTTCTTTTCCACTCGGGCTCCCTTCTTCCCAGCCTTGCTTTGCTTCGCTTTGCTCTGGGGTGAGCCTGCGCAGTAGCGCCCGCACGGGTCACGTCTTCCTCCCCCCCCCCCCTGAACACACTCACGCTGCCCCCTCGGATCAAAATGGCGGCAGAAGCGGCAGGGTAGAAGAAAAAGTAAGTGTTCAGCAGGAGGGGGAAGAAAGGGCGTGAAAGGGAAGGGGGAGGAAGAGGTCTCTGTCGAAGGCTGGCATGGGCAAACTTGGACCTTCCAGGTGTTTTGGACTCCAATGCCCACCATTCCTAGCAGCCTCAGGCCCTTTTCCTTTCCCCCCTCAGCCACTTAAGCGGGAAAGGGCCTCAGGCTGTTAGGAATGGACAGCTTCAAGGCAGGATTAGACAGATTCATGGATACCAAGGGAATCAGTAGTTACTGAAATGGACATCCAAGTGCCACCTCTGTGTTGATGGAGGCAGGCAGGATTTTCCCGGGTACTGGTTGTGGGGGTCGGGAGCAGGTGAGGTTTTTGCCCTCCCTTTCTGCTAGAGATCCCTGTGTACAACTAGTGGGCCACTGTGTGACACAGAATGCTGGACTAGATGGGCTGAGGCCCGATTCAGCATGGCTCTTCTTATGTTCTTATGTTCTTATGAATGGTGGGAGTTGAAGTCCAAAGCACCCAGAGGGCCAAAGTTTTCCCATGCCTGTTTTAGGGACCTTAAAGTGGTGAGCCTCCTTCCAACACTGTGATTCTGGATAGAAAACAAACAGCATAACATAACATTGTTTGAGTCCACAGTGCTCTCTGGGTGTAGGTGAACTACAACTTCCAAACTCAAGGTCAATTCCCAAGCAAACCCTTTCAGTACTTTCTGTTTGTAATGAGAGTTCAATATGCCAAGTTTGGTTCAATTCCATTGTTGCAAGACGTCAGGATGCTCTTTGATTATAAATCCCAGAAACTGTAACTCCCAAATGTCAAGGTCTATTTTCCCCAAACTCCATCTGTGTTCACATGTGGGCATGTTGAGTATTCGTGCCAAGTTTGGTCCTGATCCAACATTGTTTCAGTCCACAGTGCTCTCTGGATATAGGTGAACTACAACTCCAAAACTCAAGGTCAATGCCCACCAAACTTATAGCATTGGTTATGGGAGTTCTGTGTGGGAAGTTTGTGTCTTTCTGCCATTCCTGCCAGGATATCTATGTTGTGTTCATCGAAACAGGTCCAGGTTTCACACTGAGTGTATAAATACATTTAAAAACATATTAACTATATGCATTACTGTGTTAGAGTGTCATTTTGCGTCATTTTGGTTGGTGGTGTGCCCCAGGATTTTGTAAATGTAAAAAATGTGCCACAACTCAAAAAAGGTGGGGAAACACTGCTCTAGGGCTCCCTCCCAGCTCTAGGCTTCTCTGGCTCTGATCCTGCCCACCAGGCTGCAGAGTAAGAGAACTGGGCGGGCCTTCTTGCCTGTCCAATGGGGGAGGAGGAGGAGGCAAAGCAGCAGAACAAAGGCTGGACTGCATTTCCCTGCAGCCTCTCTGTTGTGACTTTGGAGCAGGCGGTGGGAGGAAGAGGAGGACTACAAATCCCAGGGCTCCTCTGGAGGGCGGGAGACAGGAGGGGAGGGTGGGCCTGGAAGACAGGAAAAAGCCTGGGAAAAGTTGGCAGCCCCAAAAAAGCAGGTGAGAAGGGCTTGCTTGCTTATATAATGGGGAGCCTGTGACATGGGGGGACTTTGGCAGTGCTTGGATCTTTGAGTTTTGGGAGGGGTGCCGGATAACTGAGAGTCTGGTCTACCCTCTCTTCCTATATGACAGATCCCTTTATATACATGCATGTACATACACATACATACAGTAGACTCTCAGTTAACCGGCAGGCATGGGAAATTGGATATATGTATTGTCTAGTTGCTTGGGAGTGAGTATTAAAAACAGGCCTAACTAACTAATACTCAACCATACCATCAACTCTACAATTTGATACTGAAGTGCAGCAATTTTATAAAAAAGGCAAACTTAATGTAACACTATATTTTATATATATGTATATGTATGTATGCACACACACCCCCAAAAAAACCCAAGCCACTCCAAAAACAAAAAAAAACCTTTGCAAAGTGGCTTTTTCGGCGAAGTAACAAGGAAATGGATGGGTTTATATAACAAAAGTTATTTTTGAGGTTTGAAGAAGTGTGGCTGCATTGAACTGGTGCAGTTTGACCCCGCTTTGGGTGCATGTGGCTTCTGAATAAATGCAAGTTTGACATCCCTTGAAATGCCATGGATCGATTGCTAATTGTTGTGAGACCCTTAGAGCAGTGTTTTTCAACCTTTTTTGAGCCGCGGTACATTTTTTACATTGACAAAATCCTGGGGCACACCACCAACCAAAATGACACAAAATGACACTCTAACACAGTAATACATATAGTTAATATGTTTTTAAATGCATTTATACACTCAGTGTGAAACCTGGGCTTGTTTCGATGAACACAACATAGATATCCTGGAAGGAATGGCAGAAAGACACAAACTTCCCACACAGAACTCCCATAACCAAGAGAAAATACTGTAAGAGTTTGGTGGGCATTGACCTTGGGTTTTGGAGTTGTAGTTCACCTATATTCAGAGAGCACTGTGGACTGAAACAATGTTGGATCAGGACCAAACTTGGCATGAATACTCAATATGCCCAAATGTGAACACAGATGGAGTTTGGGGAAAATAAACCTTGACATTTGGGAGTTACAGTTTCTGGGATTTATAGTTAACGCACAATCAAAGAGCTTCCTGAAGTCTTGCAACAATGGAATTGAACCAAACTTGGCATATTGAACTCTCATTACCAACAGAAAGTACTGAAAGGGTTTGCTTGGGAATTGACCTTGAGTTTGGAAGTTGTAGTTCACCTACATCCAGAGAGCACCGTTGTCTCAAACAATGTTATGTTATGTTGTTGTTTGTTTTCTATCCAGAATCACAGTGTTGGAAGGAGGCTCACCACTTTAAGGTCCCTAAAACAGGCATGGGAAAACGTTGGCCCTCTGGGTGTTTTGGACTTCAACTCCCACCATTCCTAACAGCCTGAGGCCCTTTCCTGCTTAAGTAGCTGAGGGGGGAAAGGGAAAAGGTCATGAGGCTGCTAGGAATGGTGGGAGTTGGAGTCCAAAACACCTGGAAGGTCCAGGTTTGCCCATGCCAGCTTTCGACAGAGACCTCTTCCTCCCCTTCCCCTTCGCACCCTTTCTTCCCCCTCCTTACTTCCTTTTTCTTCTACCCTGCCACTTCTGCCGCCATTTTGATCCGAGGGGGCAGCGTGTTCAGGAGGGGAGGGGGAGTGAGGAAGACGTGACCCGTGCGGGCGCTACTGCGCAGACTCGCCCCAGAGCAAAGCGAGGCAAAGTGAGCAGAGCGAGGCTGGGAAGAAGAAAAGCCAGGAGTGGAGAAGAAAAAGTGTTCGGCAGGAGGGGAAGAAAGGGTATTAGATCATTTATTGGCTACTCCAGGCCAACTAAAGATTTTCCACAAGCACACCTGATGATTGCTCACGCCACACTGGTTGGGAAACACTGCCTTAGAGCTCTAGTTGTGCAAGGTCTTTAGCCTTTTGTGCCCCACCACACTACAACTCCCAAGACTTCATCGCATTGAGGCACAGCTGTTTAAGTGGTAGATTTACTCCTTAACTGGCAAGGCACAATGCTATAACCTTCAGGGAATTGTAGTTGGGTGAGGCTGGATAGCCCTTGGGGTCTCTTCCAACTATGATTCTAAGACAGCGTTTCTCAACCTGGGGGTCGGGACCCCTGCGGGTGGTCACGAGGGGGTGTCTGAGGAATCGCCAAAGACTATTAAAAATACATATTTTCTGTTGGTCATTGGGGTTCTGTGTGGGAAGTTTGGTCCAACTCTATTGGAGATCTTGATTATAGGTGAACTATAAATCCCAGCAATTACAACTCCCCAAGTGTCAAGGTCAATTTTCCCCAAACAACACCAGTGTTCACATTTGGACATATTGAGTATTTGTGCCATGTTTGGTCCAGATCTATCATTGTTTGAGTCCACAGTGCTCTCTGGATGTAGGTGGTCTACAACTCCAAAACCCAAGGTCAGTGACCACCAAACACTTTCAGTATTTTCTGTTAATCATGGGAGTTCTGTGTGCCAAGTTTGTTTCAATTCCATCTTTGGTGGAGTTCAGAATGCTCTTTGATTGTAGGTGAACTATACATCCCAACAACTACAACTCCCAAATGACAAAAATAACCCCACCCTCAAACCCACCAGTATTCAAATTTGGGCGTATTGGGTACTTTGTGCACTCATGCACTGGTTTGTGAGAAGGAAAAACCAATGCGGGGTGGGATTAATGGAGTGCCCCTTTTATTATTCTTCATATAATAGCTATCTTTCTCTGGCATTACTTCGCGAACAAAGATTCTTAGGAAGGACTCATCCCACGCTTTTTACAAGCGGGTTGATGACTTAAAATCCGAGATAGGCTGGTCCGATTGCAGAAAGCAAAGCAGAAAGTCTCCTTGGGTGATGTTGTTTTCAAGTTGTGGTTCTTTCTGCGTTGTTATTTCTCTTCGAGACCCGTTTGGTGTGTGTTCTTGAAAGAGGCCACAGCATTATGGATAAGTCATGATAGTTCATGGGCTATTAGAGCAGAACGATGCTCATGACGTACACTATCTGCAGAATCTTGCATGGTTCTGATGTTCCAACATGCAAGTGTCAGTCTACTGGCACCTTTTTATTTATTTATTTATTTACTCGGCTTTTATGCCGCCACTCCCAGTAGGCTCGGGGCGGCTCACAGCCAGAAGGTAAAACAACATACAGTATACAAAGGGTTAAAATGCAGATAAAATACACAGTAAACTATATGATAAAAACATTATTAAAAGCACACGGTTGGGGAAGCGACAGTGGTCGAGTAATATTAGCATGGCTGGGGGGCCCAGTGGACCTAAGCCTGAAACGCCAGCCGGAAGAGGTGGGTCTTACATGCCCGCCTAAACGGGAGTAAATCTGAGATTGCTCGTGTAGCTGCCGGGAGGGTATTCCACAATATCGGCGCTATGACCGAGAAGGCCCTTCGGCGGGAGGCAGTTTTCTTAGCCGTTTTAGCAGAGGGGACGGCTAGCAGGTTAGAGTCCTCTGAGCGGAGTGATCTCGCAGGGTAGTATGGGGTGAGACGGTCCCTCAGATACGCTGGCCCCAAGCCGTGTAAGGCCTTAAAGGTAAGAACCAACACTTTGAAGGTGATCCGGTGCTCAATAGGCAGCCAGTGCAGCTCCTGCAAAATAGGTGTTATGTGGCATCCTGCTGGAGAACCAGACAGGAGCCGGGCGGCAGTGTTCTGCACCAGCTTGAGCTTCCGGGTCACCGACAGAGGAAGGCCAACGTACAGAGCGTTACAGTAATCTAGCCTCGAGATAACCGTGGCTTGGATCACCGTGGCCAGGTCGGACCGGGACAGATAGGGGGCCAGCCTCCTTGCCTGTCGGAGATGAAAGAAGGCAATCTTGCTGACCACAGAGACCTGAGTCTCCATGGCCAGCTGGGAGTCCAGGTGGACTCCCAAGCTCTTCACGGAAGACGATGGGCAGGTAGGTGTGTGCCTTTGTTTCTTTGGCTTTGTTCAACCGTATCAGAAGATGCCCGTTGGCCGCAGCTAGCGAACCGGGTAGATGGTGATTCTCTTTCGTTAGGCCACCTTTTCTAGGCATCAACTGTAAACAGGGGCGTGCCTAATATACAAACACTAGCACAGGACCTAAAGTCCTTTTAAATTAAATATTAGGTAACATTCAAGCCCCAAAGGGGGTACCGTAACGGAAAGTATATACAGAAAGTCCATTCAACCGTTCATAAATCAAAAGTCTTTTTTTATCTTTTTGAAGTGCCCAAAATAAGCAATCCTTCACAATTGTGAATTTAAAGAGACAGGCTCTTCAGTGTTAGCTTGTAGCAATTCAACAATATACAGTTCTTTCAGGAAACAATAACGACCAGCCCCATGGACACGAAATTCCAATATTCCGAAAGTTCGATGTGTGGAGTGCCAGGGGGAGGGGCCGAAGGCAATAGGGTAGGATATACACAGCCGACGAGGACCATTAATTGAGGAATCCCATCTCTCGTTTCGACTGTATTGACCGGAGTCAGTCTTTCTCAAGGCTCAGTGCAATCCAATATACCCATTCCCATTGAAAGGTACCCAAACGGCATTCAACAATTCTATAATGTGCGGGCCAATCCCAATGCAGCCGAAGTGCTCTCCTTAAAAAAGGCTGCTTGGTCGTTCAGGATGCTGCCGAACAAGACTGTCATCTCCCGGGTCAGTCTTGAGTGACCAAAGTCCTGAACCGCCTTCATGCAGGGTTGGGTCTGCGGCTTCCAGTGCATCTTTACACCTGCCGTTTCGTCCCTCACCTATCGCTACAGGGCTTTTTCAGAAGTTGGATGTGTCCTTCGGGCCTGTGCAATGGATTTCAGGCAGGCCTCGAACTCATGACCTACAGGTCAGAGAGATCTTATGCAGCTGACACTTAGCCAGCTCCGCCACTTTACGGTGCTTTTTACAAGCGTGTTGGAAGTTGGATGTGTCCTTCGAACCTGTGCAATGGATTTTTCTGGTGGAGTGCAGTGTGCACAGAACTGGCCTCACCCTTTAAACCAAAGGTTCATCAGCCGGGGCCTAGCAAGCTTGGATGGTGGCAGCGAGGTCCTCAGGTTGTAGGTTTGGTTTGAGTTTCCATCTGCCCGGGTTTGAATTTAGAGTTTTCCTTCTCCTAGGATGCTTGCCAAAGGCTAGAGAGCCTATCCATCCCATTGACACTCTTTGTCAGACCCTTCGGTTGTGACCTGTCTGGCGTGGGAGGCCCTACCGGTGGCTATTATGCCACCGCCAGCATAGCTCACAACTTCATTAGGGTACGCAAGCCTCTCCCCCACGTCAAGGGGGCGCCAACGGAGAGGATAATAACTATAGGACTTAATATAATAACTATTGAAGGGCCATTCAGTCTAACTCCTTGCCATGTTGGAATACACATAGGGCCCTAAGAGTCAGAAAAGACCTCCAAAGACCATCCAGTCCAAACTCATTCTGCCAATCAGAAATAGACAATCACTCCTGACAGATGGCCATCCAGCCTGTGTCTAACAAGCCCCAGAGAAGAAGGCTCCACCACATTCCCAAACAGCATATTCTACTACCAGACATCTCTCACTGATAGGACTTCCTTCCAAGTGTTTGGGTGGAATCTCCTTTCCTGCCATTTGAATCCGTGGATCCGTGTCATAGTCTCTGGAGCAGCAGAAAACAAACTCCCCTCGTGGATCCCTAAAACGTCAGATAATAAATGCTATATTTTAACCATATGCTTTCATTATAACAGTGCTGTCCAACTTCTGGTGGGTCCAGGGCCGGATAAGAGGTCACTGATGACCTGCGGGGCCGCTCGGCCCCGCCCCCAGGCCCCGCCCCCAGCCCAGGCCCGCCCCTCCTAAAGCCGCCGAAAAAGGAGGAGTAGAGGCGGCGCCAAGAGCAGCGCGTCACAGGCCTGGCGTGACGCGCTGCTCTTGGCACCGCCTACTCCTCCTTTTCGGCGCCCCCCCCCCTTCCTAGGCCGGGGGAGCCGCCGAAAAAGGGCAGAAGGCGGCGCCAACGGCAGCGCGTCACAGGCCTGGCGTGACGCGCTGCCCCTTGGCACCGCCTACTCCTTTCGGCCCCCTCCCTTCTTCCTAGGCCGGGGAGCCGCCGAAAAGGAGGAGTAGGCGGTGCCAAGAGCAGCGCGTCACGCCAGGCCTGTGACGCGCTGCTCTTGGTGCCGCCTTCTGCCCTTCGCGGCTCCCTGCCCTAGGAAGGGAGGGGGCGCCAGGCAGCAGAAGGCCGGCGCCAACGGCAGCGTCACAGGCCTGGCGTAACGCGCTGCCCCTTGGCGCTTACTCCTCCTTTTCGGCGCCCCCCTCCCTTCCTAGGCCGGGGGAGCCGCCGAAAAGGAGGAGTAGGCGGTGCCAAGGGGCAGCGCGTCACGCCAGGCCTGTGACGCGCTGCTCTTGGCGCCGCCTTCTGCCCTTTTTCGGCGGCTCCCCCGCCCTAGGTAGGGAGGGGGGCCGAAAAGGAGGAGCTAGCTCTCTGCCCCGCCTCCCCCCCGGCCGCCATTTTTTAAAATTTAAAAATGGCGGCTGAGGGCATAGGTGGGGCCGTGTCCAACAGGCTACGGGGCCGGATCCGGCCCCGGGGTCGCCAGTTGGACAGCCCTGCATTATAAGACAAAGGGCCACATTTACACTGTGATATAATGCAGTTTATACAACCCCATGCTGCCGGGCAGGAAGACACAATAAAAAGCCCTCTTGACAGATGACCATCCAGCCATTCCTTAAAATCCCCTGTATACTTTTGACCCTATTTTTTTGCATTATGAGACCAAGGCCCCAATCAATCAAAACTTTATTACGGTCACAGACCAGCACAAAGCGGGCACAAGCGCCCTAAGAGGAGAAGGACAACTCCCCAGAAAACAGTTATTTAAAATCAGACTAGAAATCAGTATAAAAATATATTTTAAGAGACAGGATATTGTTGCCTTACGGTGTCAGTCATCCTCCGTCTGATATTAAGAGCAGCAGCATAGAACTTAGCAACACTGTAAGTAATTGTAGTGTTAGAGTCCGAAAGCAGGGTGGAATAACATCTTTCACTGCGCCCGGGTACTTTAAAAGCCATGGTCCAATGAGATTGGATCTAAGATCTCTGTAGAACATGCATTGAAGAAGCACGTGCTCAGTTGTTTCCACATCACCAGACCCACAGGGGCATAGTCTCTGCTTGAAGGGGGTCTTCTGATACCTCCTCCAATACAGCCGATGGGAGGGCATGGCATCTTGCCAGGGTAAAAGCCCTTCGGTGTTTGGGCACCTCCAGGTCTGTTAGGTATGCCATGGGGGCAGTGAGGTATCTAGTGGCTTCCCTAGCAATGAAGGCTGGAGAACAGGCTAGGTCAGATTGGCGCTCTATGTCCAGAATTCGTTGCTTAATGAGATCCTTGGCTTGGTCCCATCTCATGCTTAGCAATTGTCCTTGGGAGAAACCTAGCGTTGCGATCTTTGCTGAGACTGCTTTAATCCATGTGGACTGGAAGTCGTCTCTCATGATGAGGGGGGCAAGACCACATGGGGAGAAGAATAGGTGTAGCCAGTAATTGAGAATAGCTGTCCATATTCTCGCTTCCACTTTCACGAAGCCTGTCTCCAATTGCAGGGTGGCGTTAGGGACACATCTGGGAGCCTGCAGAGCCGCTCTTAGGAATTTTGATTGGACACGCTCTAGTGGGGCATAATTTGAGAAGGGTCCAAGCTGGGCTCCATACAGCATTTGTGCGACTGATTTTGCTTCAAAAAGTTTAAGAGCCGCCGGTATAAAGTGACCTCCTCCCGTCCTGAGATATCTTAGGGCCCCAAATATAATCCAGTCAACCCATTACATCATGGAGTCTTTTTACAAATCCCCACACTTTTGACCATATTTTTGCATTTCTCGACCTCTCTTTGAAAGAGCTTTCTCCCACACAAATAATTTGCCCCTCAGCTATCTCACCCCCCTTGTTTTTATCTTTCTATTTTAATTTGTACATGTGGCCTGCTCATTGTCCTGCGTCATAAATGGTTTTATTTTACTATAATTTTATATTGATTGTAGTGTCTTATAGTTTATGTTTTATGTAATTGATTATGTTGTTTTTTGATTGATTTTGTTGTGTTGTTGTGTTGGTGGGCTTGGCCTCATGGAAGCCGCCCCAAGTCTCCGTTGGGGAGATGGTGGCGGGGTACAAATAAAGATTATCATTATTATTATTATTATGAGACCAAGGCCCCAAATACACTGCCATATAATTCAGTTTATTCAAACACACAATCCAAGCCCTTTCAGCAGATGGCTATCCAGTTTCTGCCTTGAACTGGACTCCATGGCAGTGTAGACTCATACAGAGCAGATGGAACTGCATGGAACTGGATTACGAGTCTACACTGCCATGGAGTCCAGATCAGTGCAATTAATCTACGTTCTGAAACTGCATTATATGGTAGTATAGGTGGGGCCTTGAAGAGACTGGGGCACGAGGGGGCTATTTTTGAGCATGGATAAATAAAACCATGGTTATTGAATCTGTGGATAAAGGAGCCGCTCTGTATTATCTGATGTTTCTCATTCCAGTTATTGATGATATCTGAAAGGGGTATTTTCCCCATTCACCATTTCAACTGTCCCTTTATTGACTCCCACAAGGAACAGGATGATGGCTGCCTTGGAATCTGGATTGCCTCCATCCTCCAGAGAAATGGCCAAGGTTGCACTGAAGCCAGCTCAGGTAGGAACTCTTTGGAAACAGTTATTTTGAAACCTCTTCTGCTGGATAAGCAAAAGACAGGCGGGGACTATATTTTCACAATGGAGTGGGATGTTTTTGTTACCATGTAGTGGCATCAGTATTTTATTTTGGTCATGTCAGGAGTGACTTGGGAAACGACAAGTCGCTTCTGGTGTGAGAGAATTGACCATCTACAACAGTGGTTCTCAACTTTCCTAATGCCGCGACCCCTTAATACATATCCTCATGTTGTGGTGACCCCCAAACATAAAATTATTTTTGTTGTTACTACATTACTGTAATTTTACTACTGTTATGAACTGTAATGTGAATATCTGATATGCAGGGTGTATTTTCATTCACTGGACCAAATTTGGCACAAATACCCGATAGACTCAAATTTGGTGGGGTTGGGTGGAGGGGATTGATTTTGTCATTTGGAAGTTATACTTGCTGGGATTTATAGTTCACCTACAATCAAAGAGCATTTTGAACTCCACCAATGATGGAATTGGACCAATCTTGGTATATAGAACTCGCATGACCAACAAAAAATACTGGAAGGGTTTGGTGGACATTGACCTTGAGTTTTCGAGTTGTAGTTTACCTATGTCCAGAGAGCACTGTGGACTCAAACAATGATGGATCTCGACCAAACTTGGCACGAATACTCAATATGTCCAATTGTGAACACTGGTGGAGTTGGGAAAAATAGACTTTGACATCCGGGAGTTGTAGTTGCTGGGATTTGTAGTTCACCTACAATCAAAGAGCATTCTGAAGCCCACCAATTATAGAATTGAGCCAAACTTCCCACATAGAATCCCCATGACCAACTGAAAATATTGTGTTGTCTGATGGTCTTTGGCGACCCCTCTGAAACCACCTCACGACCCTCCCATGGGTCCCGACCCCCAGGTTGAGAAACACTGATCTACAAGTACGTTTGCCATGGGGATACCTGGATGTTTTGATGTTTTACCATCCTTGAGGGAGGCTTCTCTCATGTCCCTGCATGGAGAGCTGGAGCTGACAGAGGGAGCTCATCCGCACTCTCCGCTCATTCGAATGGGAATGATATAGGGCAGGGGTGCTCATTAGATAGATCACATTCTACTGGTAGATCGTGTAGGGCGTCCTGGTAGATCGCAGGCTGGGCGGGAGGAAGGCTCAGTCCCGCCCCGCAGGCTCCCGATGCCACCCAGGTGCAGAAGGAGGCTGGGCTGAATGGCCCTTGGAGGTCTCCTCCTATTCTAGGAACCCATTGTTGTTATTATTATCAGAGGCTGAATGGCCATCTGTGAGGAATGCTTTGATTGTGTTTTTCCCTTATGGCAGAAGGAGGTTGGACTGGATGGCCCTTGGAGGTCTTCTTCTACTCTAGGAACCTATTGTTGTTACTATTAGTAGTAATAGTAGCAGAGGCTGAATGAATATCATCATCATTATTATGAATAAATTCAGGGGCTTATTATACTCACATTTAGTTGAATTCAGCCTTAAAATATATTATATGGCTCTCACTGAAATACATTTCCAAATATTTTGCTTTTATGGCTCTCTGAGTAGTGGGTAGGTAGATCATTTTGACTTGGTTGTTTTATAAGTAGCTCACATGCTGAAAAAGTGTAAGCACCCCTGATATAGGGTTGTTTCTATTCTCGATTCTTCTGTTCGATTTTACGTTGTAATATCTTTATTTCATTGTCTGTTTTTGTTGCTCTGATTTATTATATACTTTTGAGAGCTTGAGAGAGAAAGCTGTGTCGGAATAAGCTTTCTGGAGGAACGGATCTAATTGAGCCCTCTGCCTTTTTCCAGAGCCTGGTGACTTTTGAAGATGTGGCTGTTTATTTCACAACCGGTGAGGGGGCTTTGCTGAAACCAAATCAAAAAGCCTTATACCTGGAAGTCATGATGGAAAATTATGGGAACGTGGCCTCCTTGGGTAAGGAACTTCCTCCTCATCTCACTTTGCAGGAGACGGAAACATTGGAGCAGCCTGTGCCATAATCCACATGGAAATACAGAGGCCTAAAATGCATCTACATCAGGTATGGGCTCTCCAGGTGTTTTGGGCTTCAACTCCCACAATTCCTAACAGCCTACCAGTTGAAGTCCGAAAACACCTGGAGGACCAAAGGTTGCAAACTACTGTCCTAATACGTTTCTGACAAATTAGGATAGTCTCCAGAATTTAATTCACATATATTGATCTGATGCCTCTGGTGGCGCAGCAGGTGAAACCGCTGAGCCGGTGAACTTGCTGACCGAAAGGTCGGCAGTTCAAATCCAGGGAGCAGGGTGAGCTCCTGCTGTTAGCCCCAGCTTCTGCCAACCTAGCAGTTTGAAAACATGGAAATGTGAGTAGATCAATAGTTACCACTTGTGCAGTCATGATCTTGGAGGTGTCTATGGACAATGCCGGCTCTTCGGCATAGAAATTGAGATTAGCACCACTCCCCAGAGTCGGACACAACTAGACTTAATGTCAAAGGGAAACCTTTACTTTTATACCGATTTAGGGCACTCTTACCAATTATGTCTTACATTTCCATGTCAACTGACATACAGGATTTTCAGGTCCAAAGCCTGAACTCATCTCTCAGATGGAACAAGGAGAAAAACTGTGGATACCAGATTCTCAGATGAAAGTTGACGCAGAGACCTTTGATCGAGACTCAGGTGAGAAACTCTTGATAAAATGTTAGCCAATGGACTTATTGACATTTTTATTGGTAGCTAGCTTAGGTACCCGGTGATGCTCAGGTTAGGTGCTATTTATTAGAAAAGGTCATTGTTCTTGAATTTTATGAATGGCACGTACATTAGAAATGCATAAAGGTGTGGGTAAACTACAACTCTCATCATCCATGTGACATAACGGCTGGACTACTGTAATGCCTTGTACGTGGGGTTGCCGCAGTCAACCACCCGTAAAATCCAGCTAGTGCAGAATGCAGCCGCCAGACTCCTCACCGGGACACCACTGAGATGCCATATCGCGCCATCTCTGCAGCGCCTGCACTGGCTGCCAGTCGAGCTCAGAGCCATCCACAAGATCTTGTCGCTTACCTTTAAGGCCCTCCATGGCGCCGGCCCAGCTTATTTAAAAGACCGCTTGTCCGAACCAGCTCATTTAAGGTCGCCGCGTTCAGGAAACAGGGACCTTCTCCGCATCCCAGGTGTGAGTGAGGCCCGCCTCGACACCACGAGACGGAGAGCCTTTTCCATCGCGGCCCCTGTTCTTTGGAACTTGATGCCGGCGGATCAGAGAGCTATCCGGGACATGCCCCAGTTCCTGACCGCACTGAAGACCTGGCTCTTCCGAAAGGCTTACGGCTAAGGACACCCTCCAGACTTGGCCTGAGTTACTGGAACTATTTTAATTAATCTTCCTATTCTTTTAGCTTTTAACTATTGAACTCTTTTATGTGTTTTATGTGTAAGTCGCCCGGAGCACTGACGTGGAGGGCGACTCATAAATAATAAAATCAATTAATCAATCAATCAATCATTTGTTATTCCACCCCTAAACTATACTAGTAGTTTAAGCTGGTTATTTTAAAAAAAGTCCTGTTGTTTTGCGGAGAGAAAACATCTCCAGGTCCTCCAATGTGTTCCTAGGTTCAACTTCCATCAGAAGTTGACCTGAGGATCATTCCAGAAGACCTAGAAATACCTAGAGAGTTAGCTACTCATCAAGTCCTCCAGCCCTAATCTTTTGCTTGGATCTCCAGCACTTATATTCCCGGCTCGGCTCTACAGTTTTATGTTCGCAGTAGCCCTTGTCCTGCCCAACTAATCTCAAACCTGCTCATGCCCACTTTTGGGCTATTGGTTGTTTGCTGTGTGGCTCCTGTTTATGATGTTTTATATTTTATTGGTTTTACTGTTTTTAATATAGGGTTAATGTTGCACCTCAGACCCCGGGCAGTCCCCCCTAGATCACACCGACACAGGCAGATGCAATAAATGTTCTTTTATTTAGAATAAAGGTATAGAATAGTTCAAAGAGGTTAAAATAAAGCAATCAAAATAGAGTTCAATTTAATCCTTGAGTTATAATCCAAGCGGGTTGAAATCCCCAAAAACAAAGTTGCAAAGCAACCGCTCTGGCGGTCAAACGTGGCATTTGAGTCCGGCCGCAACTGCGGTCGCTTGAAACAGGATCCAAACCGCCCCGGCGGTTAGCAGGAACTTGGAGACAGGAACGAGAGGCGTGATCAAGCCAAACGTGGCTTCAAGTCTGACGAGAGCTTTCCCAGACTGGATTGATATAGGAATCTAACTCTTGTGCATCCAACGCACCCCCTTTCTCCAATCTCTCCTAGAAACCGACATACTGTCCCTCCTGTTGAATTCCTTCTCATTAGCGTGCCCAGCTGCATCGCTATCAGAGTGAGAACCAGGAAACTCCCTGTCTCTCATCTCACCATCTGGAAAGGGAGTAGACACTCTTTCTTGAGACCCAAGGCCGCCTGGCCTTTCATATTCATCTGAATCTATTTCCATGGAATCTTCACTAAATTCATCTACGGTCCCATAACCCTCCAGCCATGTGTTATCCCATTGCAGGCTCTCTTCTGTAGAGTCAAATGGATCAGGCCACCCATCATCCTCTATCTGCCCCAGGTCAGCTGGTGCCTGGCCCAGAGCCCCCAGGGTCTGCCCAAGTCCACCAGGCTCGAACCCTACAGTTAATATGTTTTTAATTGTGTTACCTTGTAACCTTTGTGTATATTGGACTTGGTCCCCATATATTTATTTTTATTTATTTACTTTATTTATATTCCGCTCTTCTCACCCCGAAGGGGACTCAGAGCGGATTACAGTACACATACTTGCAGACAATCCCTGCAGTTCAACATATGACATAGGCCAGGGCTGTCCAACAGGCAGCCCCCCAGCCTGTTGGGCACGGCCCCCGCTACCCTCCTGGAAGATTTTTTTTTTTTAAAAAAATTTTTTTAAAGGCGGCCTGGGGGGGGGGGAGGCGGGGCAGGGAGAAGGAAGGGAGCCAGCTCCTCCTCCCTGCACCGCCCCCTCTGTCCCTCTCTCCGCGCTGCCCTTCCTAGGGAGGGGGAACTGCCGAAAAGGAGCAGTAGGCGGCGCCAAGGGCGGCGCGTCAGAGGCCTGAGGGAAAAGCAGGGATCCGAGCAGCGGCGCGCCTGGGGGAAAAGAGGAGAGGCTTCGGAGAAAGGAGGCAGCCGGCTTCCTTCTCCCTCCACAGCCCGTCCTCCTTCACCTGGGATCCGAGCAATGCTGCAGCCCCGGGTGAAGGAGGAGGGGCTACGCGAGCGGCCCCGCCGCGCGACGCGGCGGGTGAAGGAGGAGGGGCCGAGCGCGCGGCCCTGCTCACTGATCACCTACGGCCCCCCAGGTGATCAGTGACACTTCTTCCGGCCCTTGGGTCAGAAGAAGTTGGACAGCCCTGACATTGACGAACATACAACATAATAGACGAACAGAGGCAAACTTTCTAGCCACCAGGGGGAGCTGATGCATAAGCCGCCCCGAGTCCCTTTGGGGAGATAGTGGCAGGGTATAAAAATAAAATTATTATTACAAGCTGTACCCGCCACGTGTTGCTGTGTCCAACTTTCCTCTTTCTCTCCTTCTTTCTTTCCTTTTTTTCTCTCATTCCTTCCTTCCCTCTCTACTTCTTCCTTCCTTCCCTTTTCTCTTTCCTTCTCTCCTCCCTCCCTCCCTCCCTCCCTTCCTTCCTTCCTTCCTTCCCTACCTCTTTCCTTCCTCCCCCTTCCTTTTCTTTCTTTCTTTTCTTCCTTCTCTACCTATTCTTCGACTGCAACTCCCAGCAATCATCCTGATTGATCTATCTACCTACTATCTATCTCTATCTAATCTATATATCTTATCTATCTGGAGGATTGCTGGGAATTGCAGTCTGGAAATAGGAAATATGTTTCTCAAAGAAATCCAAGGAGAAGCAAGTTTGCAGTTTGGAAGCAGCGCATTTGGAGCATCCTCCTCCCCTAAAGGGCCTGGTCTAGGGAAAAGGTTTTTAGCAAGATGACACCGATGACTAAACGTTTTAATGGTTTTATATATGTTTTATATTGTTATATTGATGGTTTTTAATTGCTCTTTTATGAATGTATGGCATCGAATTTGTGCCAACCTGTAACCCGCCTTGAGTCGCCATATGGCTGAGAAAGGCGGGCTATAAATATAAATAAATAAATAATAAATGCTGGGATCTGTCTTTTTGCACATGCACTGTATTGTCATTTAGCTTTTGGGGGTTTTTTAAGTCCTTTCTGCTGTTTTTTGGGAGGGGTTTCTGAGTGATGGTCACCCATCGGCCTGTTAGGGGTGAAGTGTACAAATTTTGTGTCAATTCATCCGATGGTTTTTGAGTTATGTTAATCCCACAAACGAACATTACATTTTTATTTATATAGACTAGCCGTCCCCTGCCACGCGTTTCTGTGACCCAGTCTGTATATATGAATTTTGTGTGTGTATATGTGTATACATGTGTGCTTGCATATGCATTGTAATGTAATTATTTTGGCTTTTAAAGTCTCTTCTGTGTTTTTCAGTGTTTTTAGCAGTGATAGTCGCTCGTTGGTCTGATACGTGTATTGTGTCCAAATCTGGTGTCAATTCATCCAGTGGTTTTTGAGTTATGTTAATCCCACAAATGAACATTACATTTTTATTTATATAGATAATAAAATAGTAGTAGTAGTAGTCGCTGTTGTTATTATTATTATTCTCTAAGATTAAAAGGTAGAAATTTCTTTATTTGTGTTAGGTTTTTTTCAAGGAGGTCCTGTTCCTTTAATTTCAGCAGATGTGGAGAGCTAGACCAGTGTTTCCCAACCTTTTTTGAGCCGTGGCACACTTTTAACATTAAAAATCCTGGGGCACACCACCAACCAAAATGACACAAAATGACACTCTAACACAGTAATACATACAGTTAATTGACCTTGAGTTTTGGAGTTGTAGTTCACCTACATCCAGAGAGCACTGTGGACTCAAACAATGATGGATCTGGACCAATCTTGGCAAGTGGGCCCCTCAGGCAGTAGAGCAGGCCGAGGGCTGCCACCAAGTCCAGGCTCCGGCCCAGGGTCCTGCCGCCAGCCTCAGCCACTCCCATTGCCATGGGTAGTGGCTCATGGGTGAAAGGGGTGGCGGGGGAGAGGGAGAAGGCGGCAATTCCCCATCCCCGGCGCCGCTCCCCGCCATGACTCCGGCCCCTTGCTCGCTGAGGGCGTGCGGAGGAGGAGCATGAACGGTGGACAGACTTCAGCCCCGCCCACTGAAGCACGTCCACCGCTGATGCTCCTCCGCGCGGCTTCAGCAAGCGAGGGGCCGAAGTCATGGCGGAGAGCGGCGCTGGGGACGGGGGCCGCTCTCCACAATGACTCCCACCATGATTCCAGCCCCTCGCTCACTGAGGCCGCGCGGAGAAGCATGAACGGTGGACGGGCTTCGGCCCCGCCCACTGAAGCCCGTCCACCGCTCATGCTCCTCCGCGCGGCTTCAGCAAGCGAGGGGCCGGAGTCATGGTGGAGAGCGGCGCTGGGGACGGGGGCTGCTCTCTGACATGACTCCTGCCCCTCGCTCGCTGAGGTCGCGCAGAGGAGGAGGAGCATGAACGGTGGACGGGCTTTGGCCCCGCCCACTGAAGCCCGTCCACCACTCATACTCCTCCGTGCAGCCTCAGCGAGCAAGGGGCCAGAGTCATGGTGGGGAGCGGTGCCGGGGACGGGGGCTGCTCTCTGCCATGACTCAATCAGGCACGAGCAAGTTTCTGCCGCTGGGAAGGGGGCGGGGCCCGAGCAGCGTCACCCTTCCCTCCTCCCTCCCTCGATTGGAGGCTGGCTGGGGAAACGGCCGAAGGAGGCGGCGCCCCGGCCCCTTCTTCTTCTTCGCCGCCACCCGTCCCTTCCTCCTCCTCCCCCAAGCAGCAGGAGTTCAGTAGGGGAGGGGGAGAGAGGTTTTTCGCAACACACCAGCTAATCCGTCACGGAACAGTAGTGTGCAGCATCACCCCGGTTGGGAAGCACTGAGCTAGACTGTATGATCTACAACCCAAAGCAAAAATTGAAACATACATAGCTGCGATTCTGTAGTCCACTTTGGGCAGAAATGGATTATAGAGTCATGCCAAAGGACTAGGTTAAACAATAGATTTGTTTTATTTGGAGATTTTCACTTCTATAGGGTTCCTCTGCCCCTAACCTCGGTGAATGTGGAGGGCTGACTGTATATATTTCCCTTTGTTCCATCAGGTGGTTCTTTGGGGAAAGCTTGGAGACCCCCATGGGGCGAACATTACATCGGTCCCCAGAGATCCCTTTCTGAAGAAAAACCCTTTCCGAAGAGAAAGACTTCTGATCAACAGCTGAACCTGAAGATGGCACAAAAAACCCCCAAGGGACAAAGAAGCTACAAGTGCCTGGAGTGTGGAGAAAGCTTTAAGCGGCATTCCCTCTTCATCCGCCACTGGCGTGTCCACACGGGGGAGAAGCCATATGAATGCCAGGAGTGCGGGAAAGGTTTCATCCGGCCCTCAGCTCTGGTGAAGCACCGCCGTGTCCACAGCACCAACAAACCAAGAAACGTGTGTTTGGATTGTGGGAAGCACTTTGCCCGAGAGGCGTACCTGCTGGCCCACCAGGTGACCCACATCCGAGAGAAGCACCGGAAATGCTTGCAGTGCGGGGAAGTCTTTGCCGACCGCCCAACTTACATGAGGCACCAGAGGCTCCATACCAGAAAGGCATCTTATAAGTGCCTGGAGTGTGGGAAATGCTTTACGGACCGGTATCACGTGATAGTTCACCAAAAAGTCCATATGGGAATGAACTGCTTCAAATGCTCAGAGTGTGGGGAGTGTTTTGACCAGCATTCGGCCCTTGTGAGTCACTGGATGGTCCACACCGGAGAGCAGCCCTACGAATGCCTCGAGTGTGGCAAAGGGTTCTCTCGGCCCTTGGCGCTCGTGCAGCATTGCCGGGTCCATACAGCTGAGGAATCCTACACATGCTCCGAGTGTGGAAAATGTTTCACCCAACAGTCGGGTTTGGCGAGGCACCAGCGAGTCCACTCCGGAGAAAAACCCTTCCGTTGTCCGGAGTGCGGGAAGTGCTTTGCGGATGCTTCGTCCTTCAAGAAGCATCAAAGGGTTCACACCGGCGAGAAACCTTTCTCGTGCCCGGAGTGCGGGAAGAGCTTTTCGGACCGATCGAACGTCTTGGCTCACCAGAGGGTCCACACGGGGGAGAAACCCTACAAATGTTTAGAGTGCGGGAAATGCTTTTCTCATGGGTCACATGTCCTGAAACACCAGAAATTCCACGTGAAGTATTATGTAAGCACTGATAACAGCCCCGGGGAGTTGGTCACAAAGGAGTTACCTCACCCAAGGACAATCCAACCATCATCACCTTTATTTGTATCCCGCCCTATCTCCCAGAGGGAACTCAGGGCCGTTTACGGAACAGAAGTGGCAAACCTTCAATGCCATAATGAACAGGCAAATCAAACAAATAAATAGTATCAGTATAAACTTATAAACTTAAATGACTAACCAAAGAATAATTAAATAAACCTCAACATGCACATTTACATCATAATAAAATCCAAGTAGTTAAAATATATTAAAAATACAAAATGAGGATTAGTGATCTTGTACAAAATAATGTGATGATGATGTAGAACAGTGGTTCCCAAACTTTTTTGGCCTACCGTCCCCTTTCCAGAAAAAAATTAACTCAGCGCCCGCCTAGAAATTAATTTTTTTAAAATTTTAAATAGAAATTAAACAGAAAGATATATATTTATTAATGTTTCTACCTTTTCGTAAAATATAGTAAATTACAAACATTGAATTCCAGAAATAATCACAAAAACAATATATTTGGGGGGAGTATGAGCAACGGATGATGGGATTTGCTCAGACAATTCAGCTCTTGACTTCCACAAACCACTAAGACCTCTATGAATGACAGATCTGGATCTAACTTGGCACACAGAACCTCCATGACCAACGGAAAATACTGGAGGGGTTTGGGAAGGATTCACAGTAATACAATCCTAGGATTGCAAGAGACCTCCAAGGGCCATCCATTCCAACCTCCTGCCATAAGGTAAAAGCATAATCAAAACACTCTGACAGACGGTCATTCAGACTATCCTTAAAAATAATAATAATAATAATAGAATCCTAGGGTTGCAAGAGACCTCCAAGGGCCATCAATCCAACCTCCTGCCATAAGGGAAAGCATAATCAAAACACTCCTGACAGGTGGTCATTCAGACTCATAATAATAATAATAATAATAATAGAATCCTAGGGTTGCAAGAGACCTCCCAGGGCCATCCAATACAACCTCCTGCCATAAGGGAAAAGCATAATCAAACCACTCCTGACAGATGGTCATTCAGACTCATAATAATAATAATAATAGAATCCTAGGGTTGCAAGAGACCTCCAAGGGCCATCCGCTCCACCCTCCTTCTGCCATAAGGGAAAGCATAATCAAAACACTCCTGACAGGTGGTCATTCAGACTCATAATAATAATAATAATAATAATAGAATCCTAGGGTTGCAAGAGACCTCCAAGGGCCATCCAATACAACCTCCTGCCATAAGGGGAAAGCATAATCAAAACACTCCTGACAGATGGTCATTCAGACTCATAATAATAATAATAATAGAATCCTAGGGTTGCAAGAGACCTCCAAGGGCCATCCAATCCAACCTCCTGCCATAAGGGGAAAGCATAATCAAAACACTCCTGACAGGTGGTCATTCAGACTCATAATAATAATAATAATAATAATAATAATAATAATAATAGAATCCTAGGGTTGCAAGAGACCTCCAAGGGCCATCCAATACAACCTCCTGCCATAAGGGGAAAGCATAATCAAAACACTCCTGACAGATGGTCATTCAGACTCATAATAATAATAATAATAGAATCCTAGGGTTGCAAGAGACCTCCAAGGGCCATCCAATCCAACCTCCTGCCATAAGGGGAAAGCATAATCAAAACACTCCTGACAGGTAGTCATTCAGACTCATAATAATAATAATAATAATAATAATAATAATAATAGAATCCTAGGGTTGCAAGAGACCTCCAAGGGCCATCCAATCCAACCTCCTGCCATAAGGGGAAAGCATAATCAAAACACTCCTGACAGGTAGTCATTCAGACTCATAATAATAATAATAATAATAATAGAATCCTAGGGTTGCAAGAGACCTCCAAGGGCCATCCAATACAACCTCCTGCCATAAGGGGAAAGCATAATCAAAACACTCCTGACAGGTAGTCATTCAGACTCATAATAATAATAATAATAATAATAATAATAGATTCCTAGGGTTGCAAGAGACCTCCAAGGGCCATCCAATCCAACCTCCTGCCATAAGGGGAAAGCATAATCAAAACACTCCTGACAGATGGTCATTCAGACTCATAATAATAATAATAATAATAATAATAGAATCCTAGGGTTGCAAGAGACCTCCAAGGGCCATCCAATACAACCTCCTGCCATAAGGGGAAAGCATAATCAAAACACTCCTGACAGGTGGTCATTCAGACTCATAATAATAATAATAATAATAATAATAATAGAATCCTAGGGTTGCAAGAGACCTCCAAGGGCCATCCAATCCAACCTCCTTCTGTCATAAGGGGAAAGCACAAGCAAAACACTCCTGACAGATGGTCATTCAGACCTCTTTCTTCCAACGGGGACGTCCTCACAAGCGTGCAACCCTGCAAGTGCCAAGCCTGGCTCGCACCACCGTCCCCTTACAGGGGTTCAGCGCCCCCCAAATTCTCCTGAGCCTCCCAGCGCCCCCTTGGATCGCCCCACCACCCACCAGGGGGCGGTACCGCCCACTTTGGGAACCACTGATGTAGAACAACCAAACAGCGCTGGAGTGGATTTCTAGTGTCCAAACAAAGTTATGTATTAAGATGTTCTAATCCTCCTCCTCCAGAGTCTGGAAGCAACAAATTACAAGTCATGTAATGAAATGACTTGGAATAAGTACTTTTCTAGCAATTATTTATTTATTTATTTATTAACGTCATTTCTACCCCGCTCTTCTCGCCCCCGCAGGGGGACTCCGAGCGGCTAACATGACAACAATTCAATGCTGTAGTGAAATACAGTATCATAAAAAAGGATAAAAACACAAACATACTGTATCACAGATCAAAACAACATTAATTATAACATTATTTACACAGTACAAAAAAACTTTTCCATTTCAGCAATGACAGGGTCAGTTTCAGTTCAGTGCCATTTTATTCATTGTCCAAACGCCTGGTTCCACAGCCACGTCTTTAGTTTCTTTCTGAAAGAAAGGAGGGAGGATGCCGATCTAATTTCACTGGGGAGCGGGTTCCATAGGCGTGAGGGGGGGGGGCACCACCGAGAAGGCCCTGTCTGTCATCCCCACCAGCTGTGTTTGCGAAGGTGGAATGTACTAAGGTGGAATGTACTAATATTTCACAATTGTTGGAAGCAGGGATGATGTTATTGTATTGGTTCTAGTTGCAGTTGGGTTTTTTTTACAGTTTCATTTAAATGACATTTGGCCAGAGATTTCTTCGATCGAATCTTTATGCCAATTTTAAGATTTTTTCTACAAACGAAAACAGCACTTTAACAGCAATAGCGTAAAGTCCGTATCATTGCGACTGAAAGCAAAATTGTGTTCCATGCTCAGATCAAAGATGTTTTTCTTTGTGTTGTCAAAGGCTTTCATGGCCGGAATCACTGGGTTGCTGTGAGTTTTCCGGACTCTACGGCCATGTTTCAGTAGCATTCTCTCCTGACATTTCGCCTGCATCTATGACATGCATCCTCAGAGGTTGTGAGGTCTGTGTGACCTCACAACCTCTGAGGATGCCTGCCGTAGATGCAGGTGAAGTGTCAGGAGAGAATGCTACTGGAACATGGCCGTAGAGCCCGGAAAAACTCACAACAACCCATGCTTTTCTTTTCCAGGAGTTTTGATGCGAATGGCAAAAGATCTTTGAGCGACATCATCTATGGTAATTAGAATTTGTTTTTAAAAATTAAGGAGCCTGGTTCGGACCTGACCGTGTTGAATAACAAACCTTCCAATGTCCTGCTCGGAAGTTAGTGAAAGGATCCAGGGCCTATTACTGACCTACATTTATTTATTTGTTAAATTTTGAATCTATTAAAATATTTGTATCCTGCCCTGTATCTTGGACAGTGTACCTCAATATTTTGTTTACAATTTGAAACGGTAGAATAAGTCAAAGCATCTTAAAACAGAGCCCACAATTCTAGGCCGGCACCTATTTTAGTTACATAGCTTATTATTTACAGTATTTATATTCCGCCCTTCTCACCCTGCAGGGAACTCGGGGGGGATTTCAATGAACATATACTTGACAAACATTCAATGCCATCAGACATACAACATATATAGACAGACACAGAGGCAATTTAACATTCCAGCTTTCCGGCTTCATGAGAATATGCTTGATTCCGGCCAGAGGGGGAGCTGTTGCCTCACCGTCCACCTGTGACACTGAGCCCTTAACGGAGCACTGCCTCACTCTTACGTACACTGCTGGAAGGTTTTATGGTGTCGTGAATTAGTTAAATTAGCCTCCCCGCATAAAGCAGTACCTTTAATTTCCTACTTGACAGATGTAACTGTCTTTCATGCTGCATAGGTCAACAGCAAGCTAGACTATTAATGGTCGGGAGCTCACTGGCTTTGAATTCATGACCTCTCGGTCAGTGGTGATTAAATACAGCTGGCTACCAACTAGCTGTGCCACAGCCTAGTCCTTAGTTGATAGCATCTCTCACCATATCTGCGTATGCTCCCATCTGGACTTAATGGGCAGCTGCTACAGTGAGTGATGGGAGTCTGTTCTCCTTTTGATCAAGATGTGGCAGGAAACCATCCCATTCTCCGAGGTGGTCTCTGGTGTGGCAGTAAGAAACAAAATTCGTATCAAAATTCTGACTTGCATTGAAGATTGGTGGAAACGTGTTTCCCGTATCCTGATTGGCCAGAGAACAGACCCTTGTCACTTGCGCTTACCAGGGCCTCTGTCTGGTAAATCCAGATTTGAAGAGTTTCATGATCCCTATGGATTCCCTACAGCAGTGTTTTTCAACCTTTTTAAAGCCGCGGCACATTTTTTACATTTACAAAATCCTGGGGCACACCACCATCCAAAATGACACTCTAACACAGTAATACATATAGTTAATATGTCTTTAAATGTATTTATACACTCAGTGTGAAACCTGGGCCTGTTTCAATGAACACTACATAGATATCCTGGCAGGAATGACAGAAAGACACAAACGTCCCACACACAACTCCCATAACCAAGAGAAAATACTAGAAGAGTTTGGTGGGCATTGACCTTGAGTTTTGGAGTTGTAGTTCACCTATATCCAGAGAGCACTGTGGACTGAAACATTGTTTACTCAGTATGCCCAAATGTGAACACAGATGGAGTTGCGGAAATAGACCTTGACATTTGGGAGTTACAGTTTCTGGGATTTATAGTTAACACACAATCAAAGAACATCCTGAACTCTTGCAACAATGGAATTGAACCAAACTTGGCATATTGAACTCTCATTACCAACAGAAAGTCCTGAAAGGGTTTGCTTGGGAATTGACCTTGAGTTTGGAAGTTGTAGTTCACCTACACCCAGACAGCACTGTGGACTTAAACAATGTTATGTTATGTTGTTGTTTGTTTTCTATCCAGAATCACAATGTTGGAAGGAGGCTCACCACTTTAAGGTCCCTAAAACAGGCATGGGAGAACTTCGGCCCTCTGGGTGTTTTGGACTTCAACTCCCACCATTCCTAACAGCCTGAGGCCCTTTCCTGCTTAAGTGGCTGAGGGGGGGAAAGGGAAAGGGCCTGAGGCTGCTAGGATGGTGGGAGTTGGAGTCCAAAACACCTGGAAGGTCCAAGTTTGCCCATGCCAGCTTTCGACAGAGACCTCTTCCTCCCCCTTCCCCTTCGCGCCTTTTCTTTCTCTTGCCGAACACTTACTTTTTCTTCTACACTGCCGCTTCTGCCGCCATTTTGATCCGAGGGGGCAGCGTGAGCGTGTTCAGGAGGGGAGGGGGGAAGACGTGACCCGTGCGGGCGCTACTGCGCACACTTGCCCCAGAGCAAAGCGAGCAGAGCGAGGCTGGGAAGAAGGGAGCCCGCGTGGAGAAGAAAAAGTGTTCGGCAGGAGGGGGAAGAAAGGGCATTGGAGGTTCCAATTTCCCACGGCACACCTGATGATCACTCACGGCACACTGGTGTGCCATGGCACACTGGTTGGGAAACACTGCCCTACACTATTGAATACATAAAGCTTGTAAACATGAACTCTAGGGTTATGGATTCGTAACTGCAATCAGGAATTCCAGCCCTAGAATTTGAAACCTTTAAGTCTGTACAAATTCAAAGCAAGAATCTTAGGACGCATTTCAGATGTCTTAAAATTAAGGATTCTATCAATATACTACCTAGGTGTGACTAAACTTTTACTACTTTGGTTAGATTCTCCTCCTCCCTGAACAAAGTTGCCGTGTGTGCCTTTTTAATATATATATACAGAGTGAGTTTTTGCCGATTTAAGATTATCCTGCTGTGAATTATACTTCGCTGCTTTATAGTTTTCTATTATTATTATTATTCTTGGGCTGAGTTTTGTGAGCACTCATTTACTTGAGTTTGGACCAATCTTCCGTTTACCTTTTCTCATATTTTTTTTTCCTTTTTGCAACTTGTAGGACAAGCTACTAGATAGCTTTAAATGCAGTAAGCTTTAACTAGAGGGCTGGTGGAAGATTAGCGGGAAACCTAGCGTTTTTCTAAACAGTCATGACTAAATACCTTATGCGTTAAAGACTCGTATATAGAAGGCAATTGCACTTGATACCATAGCCCAATGTGTTCCACATAGCGCACTTTTCATTTAATTATGGTATATTTTTTTCTGCAGTGCATTTCTTTTCCTCTGATATCATATGTATTGTTCTGATGCTTCGTTTATCTCTTGGAATTTAAATGAGAGATACAATAAATCTAAACCAATTTATTTTAATAGTTTGGTGTCGTCTTGAGTTACATCTACTGCGTTCATGGTACCGATGTGTATCATTTTCACTCAGGGTCACAACAACCTTATGGTTGTCGAAGGCTTTCATGGCCGGAATCACTGGGTTGTTGTGAGTTTTCTGGGCTGTATGGCCATGTTCTAGAAGCATTCTCTCCTGACGTTTTGCCTGCATTTATGACAGGTATCCTCCGAGATTGTGATGTCTGTTGGAAATTAGGAAAATGGTTTCCAGGTGGAAGGCGGTCCCGGTCAAGGTTGGCTTGATGACCTTCTTCCTCTTGGCACGTTTCTCTTTCGCCCTCCATTCGTGCCTCTTCAAATTCTACAGCACTGCTGGTCACATCTGACCTCCAGCTATTTTATTTATTTATTTCTTCAGTTTTTTATGCTGTCTTTCCCCGAGGGCTCGGGACGGCTTACAGAGAGTATAAAAACACACTTTTAAACAGGGGTGGACAATTATTTTTTTCCAAGGGGCCACACGAGAGCCAAAAAATATGGAGGGCCGCACCTAAAGGCTGAACTACATTCTACATAATATCAATTGAATTTCTTTAGTAATAATTTTAAAAGGCACTACATTGCGTTTTTGATATATTAATAAGACTGATAAGAGTATATGTTATGAGCAATGAAAAAGAGGTTGTCATAGGAAAAATGACATTTATTCACTAAAATTTTACAAAACAATGGTTAACAAAATGTGAACATTTGTATCATTTGTGGTTCATTATATCAGGGGTCAGGAATCTTTTTGACTCAGAGAGCCATAAAAGCAAAGTATTTGGAAATTTATTTCAGTGAGAGCATTATAATAAGGATAATATTCATTCAGCCTCTGCTAACAACAACAACAACAACAGGTTCCTAGAGTAGGAAGAGACCTCCAAGGGCCATCCAGTCCAACCTCCTTCTGCCATAAGGGAAAAACAAAGCATTCCTCACAGATGGCCATTCAGCCATCTTGAACCAAACTTGGCACACTGAACTCTCATGAGACCAACGGAAAGTACTGAAAGGGTTTGCTGGGCTTTAACCTTGAGTTTGGGAGTTGTTGTTCTTCTACATCCAGAGAGCACTTTGGACTCAAATGATAGGTCAAGACCAAACTTGGCACGAATCCTCAATTTGCCCAAAGAGGCAGACGAGAAGAGGGGGAAGATGAGGAGGGAATGGAAGCGCCCCCCCCGGCGCCTGCTCCGGCCTAGGCCCCGCCCCTTTCCCACTCTGGCCCCGTGCCCTCTCCATCACCCTTCCCCCTCCCCTTCCCCTCCACTTGCTTGTCTGCCTGCTTCTTCATGTTTGTAGCAGCCCCAATGGGAGTTCGCCTCTCTCTCTTCAGGACGAAGTCTTGCGGGAGCCAAGGGCTGGACAGCATCGGCAGCCGGGCCGGATTCGGGGCGCGGGCCGTGGGTTGCCCACCCCTGCTTTAAAACAACAGAAAAAATTAAACTCTTAGCTAAAAACTATTTACAACTGGTTAACCAAATCAGACCCCAAAAGCCTGCTGGAATAAAAAACGTATTGCACGCTCTGCGGAACTTGGTTAAATCTCTCAAAGCTCGCACACCTTCCGGCAGAGAGTTCCAAAGAGTCAGAGCTATGACCGTAAAGGCTCGCCGTCTTGTCGATGTCAGCCGATATGAGCGGCAGTTAGGAATCATCAAAAGATTTTGGTCAGTGGAGCGCTATGACTTCTGGGGTTGATATGGGGTGAGACGGTCCCTCAGGTACGACGGCCCCTGACCATATAAGGCCTTGAAGGTGATAATCAAGACTAGAGCGCTCAAGGACCAGGACTTCCCAGTTCTCAGTGTCTATGCCACGGTTTTTAAGGTTGGCCTTGAGCCCATCTTTAAATCTCTTTTCCTATCCTCCAACATTCCGTTTTCTGTTCTTGAGTTCAGAGTATCGTAACTGCTTTGGGAGACGGTGATCGGGCATTCAGACAACCTGGCTGGTCCAGCAGAGTTGATGGCGGAGGACCATCGCTTCAATGCTGGTGGTCTTTGCTTCTTCCAGCACGCTGACATTTGTCCGCCTGTCTTCCCAAGAGATGATGGAATGCAGGAGTTTTTCACGTCTGAGGCAACACTGATGGAATAGCCAGGGGGGTGGCTCCAGGAGTTGCATGTACATTATTTAAACTGTTATGACGATCTGTAGACAGTCCACATTTTTGATAACAATACAAAAGGCTAGGTAGACCCTCTTCCACCCAGTCTCAGCAGGATTGGCCCTGCACCCACCCTTTCGTCCTCCCTCCCTCCCTTCTTCCCCCCTCTCTCCTTCCTTCCTTCCTTCCTTCTCTCCTTCCTTCCACCCACCCATCCATCTATCCACCCTTTTGTCCTTCCTTTCAACTGTTCTCCCTCCCTCCTTGCCCCTCTTTCACCTTTCTTTCTTTCCTGCCACCCTTTTATCTTTTCTTCCTTCTCACTTTCCCTCCTCCCTTTCCTCCCTCCATCCTTCTCTTCTTCCCCTCCTTCCTTCCTTCTCCTGTTCACAGGCATGTAGCCAGGGGGGGGGGCTTAGGGGGCTTCAGCCCCCCCGAAATGTTTAGGGTGGTCCGCGAGAAGGACTTACTGGTACATTATTTAAACTGTTATGTTTATTCATATCATGATCTGATCAACATGCTCATTATATCCCACATTCATGGGATAACAATACAAAAGGTTTGCTAGGGTAGACCCTCTCTCACTCAGTCTCAGCCCCCCCCGAATCAAACTCAGCCCCTCCCGAACCAAAATCCTGGCTACGGCCCTGGGAGGAGAATAGCTTTACAAACAAGCACCTTGGCCTCCCTATGGATGTCCCGGTCCTCAAACATGCTCTGCTTCATTCTGAAAAATGCTGTACTTGCAGAGCTCAGGAAATGGAATCGTTCCAGGAGTTGCATGTGACGGTGCATAGTCACGCTTATCACCATGTCTTATTTTCAGAGTATGGCTTATATTGCGGAAATGCTTAGAAATCTTGCTATGGCTTATTATAGGAGTATATCTTATTTTAGGGGAAACAGGGTAGTAATGGAATTTCTGTGAGGGAACTTCCCCTTAAGTTTAAACTGCCCTTTCAGTAAGGATGCATTTTGCCTCTCTCAAGGCAAAATGTAGCTGCATGGACTTAAAAAAAAACCTTTTACCTCCTTAATGAGACTCAGTAAGCTAGTTAGCTCCAAGACTTTTCGATCAAGAATGTATTTCTTTTACTTCAAGACATATTTTTGAACCTAAAGTTCTGACTCTGCAAACCTAAGCAATTCTGTGTTGTTCTGTCTGTGATTGTTGTTGCTACTAGGGGTTTACAACAGGCTTTTTCTAAGTAACAGGGAGGATCAGAACTTTTTCTGTTACAGCGGCCACATGTTAATTGGTGTGTTATCTGTTTCAGCATATAACAAGGCACTAGGTTTTGCAAGTTTTGACCTTTGAGCTTTGCATTTGACATAGCTTGATGGCTCATTTGAGCTGAAGAAACCTTTGGCTGTTGCTGGGTGTGGTTACGCAGCGTCCTGAAGACTGAAGCGGTTTGGAGTGCCAAGGAAACTGATTGTATATGGCAAGACATATACAAGCAGTATATACAGGACATTCTACTGATAACTATGTAGAGAAACTGTATTATTTTGCTATGTGTTTGCATATTGTCGTGTAAAGAAGACTCACCGGAGATAATGTTTGTTGTATATTGGTGAGAACAATTCTTTTGTTTTGCTTTGTGTTTTTGACCTACAGTGAATAGAACTAAATTTTTGTTTCTACTTAAAGCAACATGTATATCATTTGAGTTTTTATCACACTGAGAGTAAAAGACATTATACAGGCTGCTAACGCTATTCTGATAATTGTCTACTACAAAGGGTTAAGCTGTAATACCTTGTATCTACACAAAAGTAGGACCAAACAAGGTATAAACAGATACTAAAGTGAAAAACCGTATATTAATAGTATATCAAAAATATATCACATTTATCAGTTTACACCAGCATAGCAAGCATCGCGTTTCTACACATATAGTATATAGTATTCACAACAGATAATACATATTATAAATAGTTTTTCAGAACACTTAACGTTGTGGAAACCGTTTGAGTCCGAAAACAAGGTGATCCGGTCCTGATGTTTGTAGTCTTTCTATCTGCCCACTGGAGGGATTGTGGAGGTTCATTTCCTATATACTTCGGATTATATGTATCAAACGTAACTGGCATGGATCCGCTAAATTATATCCAAGTAAGTTATCAGGAAAAGTAGCCCAACTCTTGTAGAGGATCCTACGTCCTGTGTTGCGTTGATACTCCCAAGAATCAAAGAATCCAAAAGTCGCAGGGTCCGCAATGCAGCATTTGCCTCGGATCGCTGAATCAGCTCTCGGGTTTCCAAATAGCGTGATTCAAGTTGGCTGCTGTGCAAACGGAGTGAATACAATTGTTCCTTCTGGATGCCTAACGATATTATTTGGAGCTCAATCCTTTCCCCGAAAAGGTCCATGGCTTCCTCAGAGGCATTCCTTGGAGCAATGTACTGAATTCATATAAACAACTGCGGCAATCACATTTCATCCATATGGAAACTCATTACTTCAAAGAGACATTACGTCTGTGTTGACAGATAGAAAGACTACAAACATCAGGACCGGATCACCTTGTTTTCGGACTCACATGGTTTCCACAACGTAAAGTATTCTGAAATACTATTTATAATATTATGTATTATCTGTTGTAAACATTCTGATAATTGTGTCTGTTGTCAATGAGGATGAGGGTTTTGCTGGGCCTGAGTCAGACCCAGGAGAGAGGTCTGATGAAGGGTGTTTCTCCTGCAGATTTACAAGGTCAAATTCCTGGGAATGGGCCACAGCAGTCTTCCTCTGAGGATAATTTGTCAGGCACAGAATTTAATGAGGATTAACTATACTTTTGTAAATGGAGGCATAGTTCTCAGGTTTGATAAAAGGTCAACTTGTCTGTAGGAGAAGAGAGATAAGAAATCCTTATCTGGTTGTAAGGGTAAGCGAAATGCTTTTCTTTCATTTCAAGGGCCAGGAAAGGCTTTATATTGATACCAGGGAAAGTTTCACTTTGGTCTTGGCAAAACTGATACTTGATGACAGTCTTGTTTCTCCAAGTGGATTTCTAGTTTCGTGTTTCAAGTTTTGCAAAGTTTTTGTTTTGTTCAATGGATTTTCATGCTACCTTGCTCTATGGATTCTGTATCTTGGAGCTGGTGTTTTTACCTTGTTACAGTAAACAAGGGGCAACACCGTATGATGCAAACACAAGCACTACGAGGGATGTATATCAGTAGACAGAAGCAATATAGTGCAGTGTCAAAAATATCTCATTTCATTAATTTTACAAGAGAAATATATTCAAATATTGGGTAAAACGCTGTAGATAATCACCATGAATATCAAATGCAATTTCATCAAACACAATGCAATAGTAACACCAAAGTTCATATAATCCGGAATAAAGGCTTGACTCGTACTCGGAACACAGTACCTTAATAGATGTTGTAATATCGTGCTAGTCCGAGTGGAGAAGAGGGAGGAAAGCCAATGAAGTTGATAAAACGTCACTGGTTCAAAATGTGGGAATATGTTCCACAAAAAATTGCCAGATAGATGAAATAATATATCCAAAGGGAAACCGCAAGACGGGAATAGCGATATCCAAAAGGGGACGCCGAGCAGAAATCCACAAGGGAGGCTGCCGAGCGTCAGGCAGGAATCCGCCAGGGAGGCTGCCTACGACTGTCGCGCTCTCCGAAGCCGGCTGTGGGTCGTTTCGTCCCATTAGCCAGGATTATAACAATAGTGTCATCCTCAATGGTAGATGATCATGCGGAGTATCAGAGTAAGACACAGAGGACAGCCCATCCAATCTGATGGGGATTGTTTTTACCTTGTTACCTGGAAGTTTATGGACTGACTTTTATCTTGGAACAAAAATGCTTTGATCTATACTGTTTTACCATTTTTATTGCTTTGCTTACATATATCCTTCAATAAACTCCTTGCTGGTTTTACTACACTGGTGTGGTGTTTAAAGACAGATGTGTTCCTGTGCTGGCATACAACATCCAGGCCCGGATTAAGGAAGTTTGCTGCCCTAGGCCAGCCTTGTCCTCCCCGCCCCGCCCCCCTACCTTCAGTCAAGGGAGGAGGGCGGAACGAGGAGGAGAAAGAGGCGAAGGGACCCCTGCTGCGCATGCGTGTGCGGCGGAAGCGCCTCTTTCCCCTTCTCGCCCCGCCCTGCTCCCTTCAATCAAGGGAGGGCGGGGTGAGGAGAAAGAGGCGGAGGAACCCCTGCCGCACATGCGTGTGCGACGGGAGGCGCCTCTTTCCCCTTCTCTCCCCGCCCTCCTTCCTTCAATTGAGGGCGGGGTGAGGAGAAAGAGGCGAAGGGATGCCTGCCGCGCGTGCGCACGAGGTGGGAGGGTGCCTTTTCTCCTCGCCCCGCCCTCCTCCCTTGATTGAAGGAAGGAGGGCGGGCAGAGGAGGGGAAAGAGGCGCCTGCCGCCGCACGCACATGCACACTTTATTTTTGAATTTTTTTATTTAAAAAAAACTTTTTTGGGGGGTCCGGATCCGCTGCCCCCCCAAATCCGCCACCCGAGGCCATGGCCTAGGGTGGCCTTATGGGTAATCCGGGCCTGACAACATCCTGAAGAATAGAAGCCTATCCTAGCTCACTACACGTAAGTTTCTGCTGGTTATGGTGTTTACTCCTGGTACTCTATTTTTTGGTGGAATTGCCCCAACTAAGGGTTATTTTTGAGCCTAACAGCTCAGATTCCCCAACTATGAAACAGCAAAAGACTTCACCAAAACACAAAAATATTATTTATTTATTTGTTTATTTTTATCATGGTTTTCTCCCACGGATGGAACTCATAAGAACATAAGAAGAGCCATGCTGAATCGGGCCTCAGCCCATCTAGTCCAGCATTCTGTGTCACACAGTGGCCCACCAGTTGTACACGGGGATCTCGAGCAGAAGGGAGGGCAAAACCCTGACCTGCTCCCGACCCCCCACAACCAGTACCCAGGGAAATCCTGCCTACCTCAACCAACTCCGAGGTGGCACTTGAATGTCCTCAAAAGTACAATGCCTTGTTTCCTTCTTTGAGAAATATCAGTGTTCAGACATAAACTTTTTGGATACGACTTTCCTCGGATATCCCTGTAGGTCAATTATCAAAATGCCTTCAGTTTTAAAAAGGCTACACAAATGTTACCAAGCCAAAATGGTCTGGGTTATTCCAAGAAATAAAATATTTTCTATACATCCCGAGATGCATGTGCGCACTCTCTCTCTCTCTCTCTCTCTCTCTCTCTCTCTCTAATTTTACTGGCTAGTTACAATCCCTTCACCTTTTATTCTACTGCATTACCCCTTGCACCATGCTTTTCAATCTAAATTTACTTTTCACAGTTTTGCTACAAGAAGTCACCTGGGCAAATTCAGTCTCACTTCCTGAGTCCTCTGATTTTTGCACAAGCTTAACCACTTTACACAACTGATGCATTTCTATGGCTTCATCTCGTAATGTCGGCTGAATCTACACTTTATTATTATTTTATCATTATTTTTTACTGCATCTATATACCGCTTTTCTCACCCCTGAGGGGACTCAAAGCGGAGTACAACAAGTAACAGCAAGATTCAGTGCCAACATAGATATGAAACCAAAGCATAACTAAAACGATAATATAGGACTATAAATTAAACCTTAAAATCATATTAAACATAAACAGACATTTAAAATTCAGATATAGAATTAAAAACATCTTAATATAGCATTAAAATCACAAAATCCAGAATCGTAATCCAAAGCCATTCCTATTGTCAATTGCGCTCATGTCCTATTCATTTTTTGTACTGCATTACTGTACTGCCCAAAGGCTTGATAACATAGCCATGACTTTACATTTTTTCTGAAGTTCAAAGAGGGACTGCATTAATCTAATCTCACTGGGGAGTGAATTCCAGAGCTGAGGGGCCACCACTGAGAAAGCCCTGTCTCTCGTTCCCATCAGTTGCGCCTGCGAAGGAAGTGGGACCGAGAGCAGAACCTCTCACAGAAGATCTTAATCTCCTAGATCAATGTTTCTCAACTTTCCTAATGACGTGACCCCTTAATACAGTTCCTCATGTTGTGGTGACCTCCAACCATAACATTATTTTTGTTGCTATTTCAGAACTAATTATGAATCATAATGTAAATATCTGAGATGCAGGATTTATTTTCCTTTACTGAACCAAATTTGGCAAAAATACCCGATATGCCCAAATTTGAATACTGGTGGGGGTGGGGGGGGGGATTAATTGATTTTGTCACTTGGGAATTGTAGTTGCTGAGATTTATAGTTCACCTACAATAAAAGAACATTCTGGACTCCACCAATCATGGATTTGAACCAAACTTGACACGCAGATCTCCCATGGCCTACAGAAAATCCTGGAAGGGTTTGGTGGGCACTGACCTTGAGTTTTGGAGTTGTAGTTCACCTACATCCAGAGAGCACTGTGGACTCTTAACAATGATGGATCTGGCCCAAACTTGGCACAAATACTCAATATGCCCAAATGTGAACACCGGTGGAGTTTGGGGAAAATAGACCTTGACATTTGGGAGTTGAAGTTGCTGGGATTTATAGTTGGCCTACAATCAAAGGGCATTCTGAACCCCACCAACTATAGAATTGGGCCAAATTTTCCAAACAGAACCCCAATGCCTTGAAGAGACTTGCGCCACCTCACACACGCTTTCTCGCCCGCACATGCGCACCACGCTGCCATGTGCCGAGCATGCCTGCTTTCACTTCCATGCTTTCATTCTTTCCCCTCTCCCTACCTTCTTTCCTCCCTTTGTTCCTTCCTTCCTCTTCCATTCTTTCCTTCTCTCCTTCCTTTTCCCTCCCTCTCCTTTCTTTCCTCCATTCTCCCTCTTCCTCCCTTTTCTCCCCTTCACCCTTTCCTTCTCCTTCTCTCCTTCCTTTTCCCTCCCTCTCCCCTTCTTTCCTTCATTCTCCCTCTTCCTTCCTTTTCGTTCATTTTTCTCCCCTTCACCCTTTACTTCTCCTTCTCTCCTTCATTTTCCCTCCCTCTCCTTCCTTCTTTCCTCCATTCTCCCTTCCTTCCTTCTTCTATTCTTCTCCCCCAAGTCTTCCTTTCCTTCTCCTTCCTTTCTTTTCACTTCCCTCTTCCCTTCTTTCTTTTCCCTTCATTATTTTACTTTTTCGTCACTCCCTTTCCTTTCTTTTCCCCTCCCTTTTCTTTCCTCCTTTCCCATTTCCTTCTTTCTTTCCCTTGTCTCTCCTGCTTTTCTTTTCTTCCTTTTCCAGTTTGTTCTTCTTTTTTTCTTCCTCCCCCCCCCTCATGTTCTCTATCTTTCTTTCTTTCCTCCTTCCTTCCTTCCGTCTTGTCTTCCTTCCCAGAGTCCTGAGCATGCCTTTTGCAGAGTCAAGCAAAAGGGTATGTAGCTTCTAATGAGTCAATACTATGAACAAGGAAAACAGGAGTCAAAATTGATATAATCATATATTCTTATTTCAGTAAGGGAAATCCCACAGTAGTGAAACAGGTAAATAATGTTTTTAAATTATAATGCATATTTTTCAATATCAAAAGTTCATCACATAGGAGAGTCCCAGAAGCTGCTGATGAAAACAATATCCCTTTTTTGAAAGTTTGTAATCCAAAAATGAAATGAATTTGTAATCCAAAGATAAACAGGACACAGGCTCTGAAAAGGTCCTTTGACGGTCTAGCCGTTTCACCCGAATGGGCTTCCTTGGGACTAATCCGTGTGAACGAAAATCCGGTTTCACTTGGTCCGGGACCTTTTCAGAGCCTTTATCCTGTTTATCTTTGGATTAAAAATTCATTTCGTATTTGGATTACAAACTTTTTTTAAAAAAGGGATATCGTTTTGTTTACGCCAGCAGTTCTGGGACTCTCCTATGTGATGAACTTTTGAGATTGAAAAATATGCATTATAATTTAAAAACGTTATTTACCCGTTTCACTACTGTGGGATTTCCCTTACTGAAATAATAAGAATATATGATTATATCAATTTTGACTCCCGTTTTCCTTGTTCATGCCTTTTGCAGAGCCAGGTCTGAAGTGTCCTGTCATTCTGCCAGGGGAATCCTTTTCTCATAGTATGAATGTATATACTCACATTTAGTTGAATTCAGTCTTAAAATATAATTATATACAGGTCCTTCTCAAAAAAATAGCATATAGTGCTAAAGTTCATTGTTTCCCATAATGTAATGATACAAAATTTCATATATTGCACACCAACTGAAATATTTCAGGTCTTTTTTTTTGTTTTGTACTGATGATTTTGGCATACAGCTCCTGAAAACCCAAAAATACTCCCTCAAAAATTAGCATATTTGGTCGGATGGAATATGCTAATTTTTTAAAGATATGTATGCCAAAATCATCAGTATTTAAACAAAAAAAGACCTGAAATATTTCAGTTGGTGTGCAATGAATCGAAAATATATGAAAGTTTAATTTTTATCATTACATTATGGAAAATAATGAACTTTAGCACTATATGCTAATTTTTTGAGAAGGACCTGTATATTATACTAGCTGTACCCGGCACGCGTTGCTGTGCCCTTTTTAGGAGATGCGAGAAAGTCCAATCATCCACGGTGTGCCCTCCTCTAAACTGCAGTTGGATGGAGTGTGGGTCATGGGGGGCATGGTGTGCCAAGTTGGGTCTTTATCGGTCTTGGTTCTGGGCCGCAGTGGTCTGTGGGGAATGATGGGTTTTGAAGTACTACAAATCCCATTTTCCATGGTGGTACTTCAAGTCCCATCATGCATGGTCGGGGCTCTGTGTGCCAAGGTAGGTTACTGTAAATTCAGGCCATACACAATGTCCCATGAGCTGAGGCCTAGTCGGGAGAATCAAGTTAATGAAGCCTTACTGTCAATTCAGAGCGTAAACAGCTTCCCAGTAAGTGAGGCCTAGTTAGGGAAATCAAGTTAATGAAGGTAATGAAGTTAATCAAGTTAATTTTGGGCGTGGTCTGTGATTTTTCGGTTGGAAGTGATTTGGGTGTTTCTGTTGGGGATTGGCAGTTTATTATGGATTGGAATTTTCATGTTGGCTGGCCAGTGCAGCAGTTATGCAAATCCGCCCTTATTGGCAGCCAATCATGTTGTTCAGAATGTAGAGGCTGGGTGAGTCTTTGGCTGCCCCGGAGGATGCTGGTAAATGTAGTTTTATTTTTACTCGTTGTTTTGGGGGCCTTTTAGGTTTTGGGGGGGAAAGTTTCTTTGCTACAAACGTACCTTGCTTGAGGCCTATTTCTGTTGGCAAGTATTGTGTATCTGCGTTGTAAGGTTTCTTTGTTTGAGGGATACATCACATGACGTGAACCCATTTATATAATAGATGGCTCTCACTGAAATAAATTTCCAAATATTTAGCTTTCATGGCTCTCTGAGTCAAAAAGGTTCCTTGACCCCTGTTCTAGAAGCATTCTCTCCTGACGTTTTGCCTGCATCTATGGCAGGCATCCTCAGCGGTTGTGAGGTCGATGGGTTATTAGGTAGGGAAACTTTTATACAGTTACACCCCTGTGTGAACGGACTTGAACAAAAAAAAAAAAAGAGTTTTCACTGACTCTCATTTGAAACGGCATGAAATAATGAGATTTCTTCTCTGTGTGTCTTCTGGTGCTTCCTAAGGAGCCATTTCCGGCCAAAGCTCTTCCCACACTCCATACACTGATAAGGCTTCTCCCCTGTGTGAGTTTGGTGATGTCTAGCAAGTGTCCCACTATCACGGAAGCTCCTTCCACATTCCAGGCATGGATACGGCTTCTCGCCCGTGTGAATTCGGTCGTGTTTGATAAGAGATCCGCCCGTACTGAAGCTCTTCCCGCATTTCATGCACTGATAGGGCTTCTCTCCTGTGTGAGTTCGATGATGCTGTGTCAGGTGCCCTTTCTGGTTGAAGGTCTTCCCGCACTCCAGGCACTGGTAGGGCTTTTCCCCTGTGTGAGTTCGTGAATGGATAACCAGATTCTTGTTATTAGTGTAGCTCTTTCCACACTCGGAACATTTATAGGGTTTCTCCAGCAAGAGGGTTCTTAGGCGTAGAGTCAGTTTTCCACTACCGCTGGGGGTGTTTCCAAACTCCGTGCATTCGTATAGTTTCTCTAGTGAGTGGATTCTTTGATGATGAGTAAGTTCTGCCTTCTCCCTGAAACCCTTCCCACACTCCAGACAATGATACGGTTTTTCTCCCGTGTGGATTCTTTGATGCCGAACGCGTCTCGTATTCGTACTGAAGCTCTTCCCGCACTCTTCGCATGTGTAAGGCTTCTCCCCCGTGTGAATTCTTCGATGTAGACTAAGGCTCTCGCTATCGCTGAAGCGCTTTCCACACTCCATGCACCTGTATGGTTTCTCTCCCGTGTGAGTTCTTTGGTGCCTAAGAAGTTTCCCACTGATCCTGAAACTCCTTCCGCACTCCGTACATTGGTACGGTTTCTCTCCTGTGTGGATTCTACGATGAACAGTAAGTTTCCCACCGGTACTGAATTGCTTCCCGCATTCGGCGCACTGATACGGTTTCTCTCCTGTGTGAGTTCTTCGGTGCCTAGTAAGTGTCCCACTCTGTTTGAAGCTCTTTCCACACTCCATGCAATAATACAGTTTCCCTGCTGCATGAATTTCTTGATTTACGGTAAATAATTCACCATAACAGAGGTTTCTTTCATGAACCATGTACCCATGCTGCTTATCAGCAAGGTGGCTTCCCCAATTTCTTGCCACTATTGAATTATTCGGAAATATTTTCCCAAAGGTATCTTCCAAATTTTCTTGTGTGTTCAGTTCAAGAATAGGAGCTTCTTGAGAGCCACAGAATTCCTTATTTACTTTCTGATAATAATTTTGGTTGTGGTTCCTTGCGCCCCTTTGTGTCCCACATAACTCTCTCCTTTCTTCGCATTTGCTCACTTCCATTGATAGTGCAGATGGCTCCAGAGCATTCCTGTGAACTTGACTGTAACCTGATTTGGAATATAAAAATAAGAAATTTGCATTTAGTTAGACATCTGAGACATAAAACTGTATTAATGGATCAAGCCCAAAAGCATTATCCCCATATTTCCAAGGCTATCTCTTGAACCATTTCCCTGTCGGAATGTATCTCCTGTTATGAACCATCACGTAGCTTAAGATCTTCAGGAGAGGCTCTGCTCTCGATCCCGCCACTCTCAAATGCGGTTGGTGGCGACAAGAGACAGGGCCTTCTCAGCAGTGGCCCCGTCTGTGGAACTCCCTCCTTAAGGACATCAGGTTAGCCGACTCCCTCCTGTCCTTTAGGATAGTGTTTTTCAATCTTTTTTGAGCCGCGGCACATTTTTTACATTTACAAAATCCTGGGGCACACCACCAACCAAAATGACACAAAATGACACTAACACAGTAATACATATAGTTAATATGTTTTTAAATATATTTATACACTCAGTGTAAAATCTGAGCCTGTTTCGATGAACACAACATAGATATCCTGCCTTGTGTGCTGCGGACATAGATATCCCGCCTTGTGTGCTTCGGACTGGGTCGCCTGGGCCGACGCTGCCCTATCATCACCACCCGGTGCTTCAAGGCCACTGCTCACCTGGGTTTCCCTCAGGCAGGGAGGGAGGGAGACACAGGGGCAGGACGCTCCCTTCCGAAGCTGAGAGGCAGGCCGCGAAGGAAGGAAGGAAGGAAGGAAGGAAGGAAGGAAGGAAGGAAGGAAGGAAGGAGGCCTGAGAGCAGGAGAGGCCGAGGCAGAGCCCAGGCCAGGAGAGGAAGAAGGGAGGAGGCCCTGGAGCCACCTCGGCCCCAAAGCCCGAAGGAATCCTGAGCCAGAAGGGGGAAAGAGGTGGCTGAGAGGAAAACAAAGCCCAACGCTCCTCTCCGGAAGCTCTCCGCCTGCTCCGGAAGTGACCTCACAGGGAAAGGTGCTGCCCGGCCCCTCCTCAGCTTTCAACCAACCGCTTCTCCAGGAAGCCGAGGCCCCTCCCCCTCCCCTCTCTCGGGACTTCCGCTCCGAACAAACATGGTGGTGCCCAGCGAGAGATCCTTAGAGAGGCGGGGCTTGCTTTTTGGCCGGCGTTGATTGGCCCTGCTGGCGCCCCAGAGAGAAACACAGATGGAGAGACGGAGAGACATAACGAGAGGCAGGCTGCCCAGATGACTCCTGGCGGGGTGGTCGGTTCTTCCACGGCACACCTGATGATTGCTCACAGCACACTAGTGTGCCGCAGCACAGCGGTTGGGAAACACTGCTTTAGGAGACAACTAAAGACTTGGCTGTGGGCCCAGGGGTTTGACTAAGGTACTGAGCATTAGATAATGGCAACTGGACTTGATTTTTGTTGATATGACGATATCGGAATTACTGGCTGAACTCTGGTTGTAACAGCATGTGAATGCAATAGTTAAATGTTTTTATTGATGATTTTTATAATATTTTGTATTAATTGTTTTTACTGATTGTATTTGTATAGCATCACTGATGCATTGTGAAGCCGCCCTGAGTATTGGCAGCTGGACTGGAATTTTATGATATGACGATACTGGAATTACTTGCCTGTACTCCAATCTAGCAGCATGTTATTATGTTGTTACGTATGTAAATGTATGTTTTTACTGATGACTTTATCATGTTTTGTATCCATTGTTTTATTGATTGTATTCTTGTGTAACATCATAGATGCATGTGTGAAGCCGCCCTGAATCCCTTTGTGGGAGAAGAGCGGGGTAGAAATGAAGATTTTTTATTAAAAAAGGTAAAGGTTTTCCCTTGACATTAAGTCTAATCGTGTCCAACTCTAGGGGGTTGTGCTCATCTCCATTTCTAATCCGGAGAGCCGGCGTTGTCCGTAGACACCTCCAAAGTCATGTGGCCAGCATGACTGCATGGATCGCCGCTACCTTCCCGCTGTTGTGGTACCTATTGATCCACTCATATTTGCATGTTTTTGAACTGTTAGGTTGGCAGAAGCTGGGGCTAACAGCAGGAGCTCACCTCACTCCCCAAATTCAAACTGCTGACCTTTTGGTCAGCAAGTTTGGTATAATATCATGTTGTAATGTTATAGCCGTCCTATAAATTAACAAATTATCATGTAAAAGATGACACCTGTGATTATGGGGGATACATATATTAGAAAAAAAATAAACAATGGATTATAGCGAATCTTGTTGAAATAAATTTTCACTAACCTGGTCAATTCTTGGAAAGTTATCCTCTCTAGGGATTTGTTAGTAAAGGTCTTTGTGTGAAATTTCGATGTTGTGTGACCCTTCATTGCTTTGTGACTTTATTTTGTTTTTACTATGAATCCTCAGATTGGCTGAGTGATGCCACACCCTTGAGGAAGGTAAGGAATGGCAAGGAAAGGAAAGCCAGGAAAACCTCAAAGCAGGGGTGCCCACACTTTTTCAGCACGCGAGCTACTTATAATAAAACCAAGTCAGAAAGATCTACCTACCTCCTCAAGGCTGGAGAGGGGTGGGGCGGGGCTTGGTGTGGCCTGGCTCCGCCCCCTCTGGCTTCAGCTCTACCAGCAGCTTCTCCAGGCTTGAGGATTGCAGTGCCAAGCCAGCCTTGTGCTAGCTATGCCACCACTGGCTTGGCATTGCCATCCTCAAGCCTGGAGAGGCTGCTGGGAACACCAAACCCAGAGGACAGGGGAGGGGCTTGGCACGGCCTGGCTCCGCCACCCTCTACAGCTTCAGCTCTACCAGAAGCTACTCCAGGCTTGAGGATGGCAGTGCCAAGCCAGCCTTGTGCTAGCTATGCCACCACTGGCTTGGCATTGCCATCCTCAAGCCTGGAAAAGCTGCTGGGAGCTCTGAAGCCAGGGGGGAGGGGCTTGGCACGGCCTGGCTCCGCCCCCCTCTGGCTCCGCTCTACCAGCAGCTTCTCCAGGCTTGAGGATGGCAGTGCCAAGCCAGCCTTGTGCTAGCTATGCCACCACTGGCTTGGCATTGCCATCCTCAAGCCTGGAGAAGCTGCTGGTAGAGTGGAAGCCAGGGGGGCGGAGCCAGGCCAAGCCCCTCCCCCTCCCCCTGGCTTTAGAGCTCCCAGCAGCTTTTCCAGGCTTGAGGATGGCAATGCCAAACCAGTGGTGACATAGCTAGCACTGCCATTCTCAAGCCTGGAGAAACTGCTGGGAGTGCCGAAGCCGGGGGAGGGGGCAGGGCTTGGCGAGGCCTGGCTCCGTCCCCCTCTGAGAAGCGCCCCATCCGGCTGGGATCGACCTCCTTCGGTCCCAGGATCTACTGGTCGATCGCGATCGACTTCCTGGGCAGCCCTGCCTCAAAGCAAAATCAAAGAAAGGAGGAAAGCCGCCTTACCCAAAGAGGCTACAATCCCAAAGTTCTCCAACATGACTTCATTGTAGAGAGATCTTTGGCCTGCATCCAGGAGATCCCATTCTTCTTCGGAGAAAGACACAGCCACCTCCTCAAAGGACGCCTGCCACTGGACAGAGGGAGAAACAGTTCGACAATGGCCTTAATCCAACAACAACAACAACAACAAAACTTTATTGCAGTCCATGACAAGCACAAAGCAGGGCACAAACGCCATGGGAAGGGGAAACCTACAGTCAAAGAGCATTATGAACTCTACCAACGATGGAACTGAACCAAACTTGGCACACAGAACTCCCATGACCAACAGAAAATACTGGAAGGGTTTGGTGGGCACTGACCTTGAGCTTTGGAGTTGTAGTTCACCTACATCCAGACAGCACTGTGGACTCAAACCGTGATGGATCTGAATCAAACTTGGCACGAAGACGCAATATGCCCAAATGTGAACACTGGTAGAGTTTGTGGAAATAAACCTTGACATTTGGGAGTTGTAGTTGCTGGGATTTATAGTTCACCTACTATCAAAGAGCATTCTGAACTCCACCAACAATGGAATTGAACCAAACTTGGCACACAGAACTCCCATGACCAACAGAAAATACTGGAAGGGTTTGGTGGGCATTGACCTTGAGTTTTGGAGTTGTAGTTCACCTACATCTAGAGAGCACTGTGGACTCAAACCATGATGGATCTGGATCAAACTTGGCACGAATACGCAATATGCCCAAATGTGAACACTGGTTGGTGGAAATAGTTGACATTTGGGAGTTATAGTAAATTTATAGATCCATTTTGACATTTGGGAACTCCCATGACCAACAGAAAATATAGTTACTTCACCTACATCTAGATTTATAGTTCACCAAACAACCTTGACATTTGGGAGTTATAGTTACATTTAAGAACATTTTGAGCCCCACCAGCGATAGAATTGGGCCAAACTTCCTGAACAGAACCCCCATGACCAATAGAAAATACTGTGTTTCTGATGGTCTTTGGTGACCCATTGCTTGTTATGCCTTAATCCAGCATCCCCTCAGTGAAGCATACATTTCCATACAAAGAGCTGAGCCATATAAACAGAGGGTGGTTGTCCTGAAATCAAACATCCAGCGAATACGAGGCACATTGTATGTTTATATGTGCACTGTGAAGGTGCCCTCAGCTCCAGCCTGTTCTAATCGTAGCTTTGCACAAACAGACTATATTCCTCTTGATGCATGTCAGAATCGCATTGGCTATTTTCGCTGCCGCATCATACTGTTGACTCATGTCCAGATTGTGGTCTAGTAAAACTCAAAGATTCCTTTCACATAGACTGTTTTTTAAAGCCAGGTGTCATCCACCCTGGATCTGTGTATTTCATTCTTTTCTGCATAAGTATAATATCATCTATATAAATAAAATGTAATATTTGTTTGTTGGATTAACATAATTTAAAAAACCATTGGACTAATTGACACCAAATTTGGACACAATACACCTACCAGGTCAACGAGGGACCCTCACCCATAAAAACACTGAAAAACACATCAGAAGAGACTTAAAAAGCCAAAAATAAAAAATACATTACAACGTATGTACGAAACCACATATATACACATATACACAAATATATACACACACACAACACATATACACAGACTGGGCCACAGCAACACATGGCAGGGGATGGCTAGTACATTAATATAATATTATTATATTAATTATATTATATAATAAAATATAGTTTATTATGAATTGTATCATATTAATATAATTAATATATTATTGATATAATATACAAATATAAGTAATATCCTTGTTGAAATTCATTCTGTTTGTTTCGGTCTCTCTCATCTGTGAAGGTCATTTTAGTTTTTGATCCTGTCCTCTAGGGGGGTGCTCAGAAAGTTGATCGCGATCGACTGGTCGATCTTGGGACCCAGGGAGGTCGATCCCAGCTGGATGGGACGCTTCTGAAGGGGCGGAGCCATGCTTCTCCTGGGTAGAAGAGGGTAATGCCAAGCCAGTGGTGGCATAGATAGCCACCACTGGCTTGGCATAACCTTTCCGTACCCTGGAGCAGTCTTTCACTGTGCCGTGGGGCAGCTCTCCCTGTGCCGTGAGATCGGCTCTTTGCCCCCTTCCTTCCCCCCTCCTCCTGTGGTTTTTTCCTTTTCCCCTTCTCCAAATAGAAACTAACAGCAGTGGGTTGAAGATGGAGGAGGGGAGGTAGGAGTGGCTGAGGCGAAGGGCTGGCAAAGGGGCTGTGGAGGCCACACACCACTCCCCCAAGCACCCCATAATACTCACGCCTTGTCCGCCAGCTGCCGGAACTTCCACATCGCGTCCGCGGCGAGAGCGTCCTCTCCGCTTAAGTCCACTGCGCCTCCTGTCCGGCCGCTGCTGCCTGTTTCACCAACATGCCCCACTGTGGACGCACTGTGGACGCAGTTTCTCCATCCACCGTTGGCGAAACTGAGGCGGCGGTGGTGGTCGGCCGGGAGGCGCAGTGGGCCTAGGCGGAGAGGATGCTCTCGGCACCGCTGCTGCCGCCATGGACGCGATGCGGAAGGTCCGGGAGCTGGTGGACAAGGCGTGCATGTCATGGGGTGCTTGGGGGAGGGATGTGTGGCCTCCACAGCCCCTTCGCCTCAGCCGCTCCTTCTCCCCTCCTCCATCTTCAGCCAGGTGGTGCTGGGGTGATCTCTCTCCCTGCCTTTCCTCTCTCTGGGTGGGGGCGAGGTCTTGCAACCATGGCCCTCGCCCTCACCCAGAGCGGAAAGGCAGGAGGAAGATCACCCAGAGCGCCTTCCTAAACACTTTTCCTCCCTCTCCCACTCTTCCTCTCTCTTTCTTTCTCTCTCACATATCCTCGCTTTTATTCTCTCACTCCTTCCCTCTCTCTCTCACACACGCACACACACTCTTCCTCCTCCTCTCTTCCCTCGTCGCTGCTCTTCCGCCTCGTTGTCTTCCCCCTCCCTTCTCTTCCACCTCCTCTCTTCCCTCATCACTTCCCCTCCTTCTCTTCTCTGCCTCGCTCTCTTCCCCCATCGCACGGGCCAACTTCAGCCCTCCTGGTGTTTTGGACTTCAACTCACACAATTTCTAACAGCCGGTAGGCCAGTTTCCCAACCTGGGCATCAGGACCCGGGGGGTCGCGAGGGGAGTTGCGAGGGATTGCCAAAGACCATTAGAAAACACAGGATTTTCTGTTGGTCATGGGGGTTCTGTGTGGGAAACTTGGCCCAATTCTATCACTGGTGAAGTTCAGAATGCTCTTTGATTGTAGGTGAACTATAAATCCCAGCAACTACAACTCCCAAATGTCAAGGTCTATTTTCCCCAAACTCCATCTGTGTTCACATTTGGGCATATTGAGTATTCATGCCAAGTTTGGTCCTGATCCAACATTCTTTGAGTCCAGACTGCTCTCTGGATGTAGGTGAACTACAACTCCCAAACTCAAGGTCAATGCCCACCAAACCCTTCCAGTATTTTCAGTTGGTCATGCGTGTTCTGTGTGCCAATTTTGGTTCAATTCAATCACTGGTGGAGTTCAGAATGCTCTTTGATTGTAGGTGAACTATAAATCCCAGCAACTACAACTCCCAAATGTCAAGGTCTATTTTCCCCAAACTCCATCGGTGTTCACATTTGGGCATATTGAGTATTCATGCTAAGTTTGCTCCTGATCCATCACTTTTTGAGTCCACAGTACTCTCTGGATGTAGGTGAACTACAACTCCAACACTCAAGGTCAATTAACTATATGTATTACTGTGTTAGAGTGTCATTTTTGGTTGGTGGTGTGCCCCCGGATTTTTTTAATGTTAAAAGTGTGGCGCGGCTCAAAAAAGGTTGAGAAACACTGCCCTGGAGAAGCTGTGGAAATGCTAAAGCCAGAGGAAAAGGGGCGGAGCTAAGCCCCGCCAAGCTCCGCCCCTGCCAGCTTCAGCATTTCCACAGCTTCTCAAGAGTAGAAGGGGTAATGCCAAGCCAGTGGTGGCTATCTATGCCACCACTGGCTTGGCATTACCCTCTTCTACCCTGGAGAAGCTGTGGAAATGCTGAAGCCAGATGGAGCGGAGCCAAGCCCTGCCAAGCCCTGCCTCCTTCCCCATCTCCACCCTGCTTCTCTCTCGGTAGATCTTTCTGACTTGGTTTTAGTTTAAGTAGCTCGCATGCTGAAAAAGTGTGGGCACCCCTGCTCTAGAGTATTTGTTATCCTTCCCAATTTGATGTCACAGTCACCATGAAAAAAAACCCACAACAACAGTCAGTTACCTCTGGTGGCCACCTTGTAGTTCGATCCACTCTACCACCATGAAGTGATCCACAATTGGATGTCCCTGCCATTGCCCTGCCTGTGTGGGAGACAAAAGAGGCATCAAGGAGGCCATCTGAGAGACTCCTGCAAGCTACCACACAGGCATCTGATAAGTCATTTCATTTTGCCCAGGTGCCTATAGAAATGGGTGTGGACAGGAAAACCTTTTTGACTCAGAGAGCCATGAAAGCAAAATATTTGGAAATTTATTTAAGTGAGAGCCATATAATATATATAATATATGTTTAAGACTGAACTCAACTAAATGTGAGTATATACGTACATATTGTGAGAAAAGGATTCCCCCGGCAGAATGACGGGACACTTCAGACCTGGCTCTGCAAAAGGCTTGCTCAGGACTCTGGGAAGGAAGAGAAGACGGAAGGAAGGGGGAAAGAAAGAAAGAAAGAAAGAAAGAAAGAAAGAAAGAAAGAAAGAAGAAATAAAGAAAGGAGGGGGAGAGGAAGAAAGAAAAGAAGAACGAACTATGGAAAAGGAAGAAAAGAAAAGCAGGAGAGAGAAGGAGGGGAAAAGAAAGAAGGAAATGGGAAGGGAGGAAAGGAAAGGGTGGGGAAAAGAATGGAAAGGGAGTGAGGAAAAAGTAAAATAATGAAGGGAAAAGAAAGAAGGGAGAGAGAGGGAAGTGCAAAGAAGGAAGGAGAAGGAAAGGAAGACTTAGGGGAAAAGAATAGAAGAGGAAGGAAGGAAGGAAGGAAAGGAAGGAAGGAAAGGAAGGAGGGAAGGAAAATGGAGGAAAAGAATGGAAGGGGAAGGAAGGAATGAAAAGGAGGGAAGGAAAGAATGGAAGAGGAAGGAAGGAATGAAAGAAAAAGAGGGAAGAAAGAAGGTAGGGAGAGAGGGAGGAAAAAGAATGAAAGAAAAAGAAGGAAAAGGAAAGAGAAGAGAAGAAAAAGAGAAAGGAAAGGAGGGGGAAGGAGGAAGGAAGGGAAGGAAGGAAGGAAGGAAAGGAAGGAAGGAGGGAAGGAAGGGAAGGAAGGAAGGAAGGAAGGAAGGAAGGAAGGAAGGAAGGAAGGAAGGGGGAGGAGGGCGCAGGGCCAAAGTGGACCTTGGTGTTGACGTCGGGGAGGCAGTCCCTCCGGAAGGCGTCAAAGAGGCAGCAGCTCTTGAGCTGCCCGATGATGAGAGCGATGCGCTGGGCGTCCCCCAGGGGCAGCGAGACCGGGTTCAAGGTGCCAGGGCCAGGCCCTCCTCCGCCGCCTCCCCTGAGACCCGTGGCGGAGAACGAAGAGGAAGACGAGGATGAGGCACCGCCACCAGGCTCCGCCATCCCTGGTGAAGAGGGCGCAGGGCCCAGAGGGCAGCAGGGGATGAGGAAGAGGCAGCGATGGCGGCGCGGAAGCAGCAGTCGTGGCGCATTTGCGTCACTCCTCTCCGCTGTATGCTGGAGAGCCAGATGCAATCATGAAAAGAGCCACACCTGGCTCCCGAACCATAGGTTCCCTACCCCTGCTGTAGATGTAGGTGCACCCTAGATCAGGGGTGGGTCACCTACTGCTCGTTATTCACGGCTAATGAATTTCCCACAAGGCAAAAATAAACGACCTTTGTACTGGTTTTTTGAAAAATCACCCGTCTTGTTTTTCAAGTGTGCGCCATCTACTGAGCTCTTACCTAGAGAGGCAACATTCTCATAGTTCTCCCACATGACTTCTTTGTAGAGAGCCCTTTGGCCTGGATCCAGGAGAGCCCACTCTTCCTGGCTGAACAACACGGCCACCTCCTCAAAGAACAGCAGCTGCTGAAAGAAAGAAATGAATTCCTATTCAGAAATACTCCGCAGGTTTCGGCTTCCTAATTGCATGGCAGTGTTGCAGGGTTCAGAACTTCATATTACAAAATAAACACCTTACAGTGTATTGTTGAAGGCTTTCATGGCCAGAATCACTGGGCTGTCTGGCCATGTTCCAGAAGCATTCTCTCCTGACATTTCACCCACATCTATGGCAGGCATCCTCAGAGGTTGTGAGGTCTGTTGGAAACTAGAGCCAACTGGTTTACCGAAGTTTCCTTATTTTATAGAATTTCTAGAATTTAAAAAAAATGTATATAACAATATATACTCGAGCATAAGCTGACCCGAATATAAGCTGAGGCACCTAATTTTACCACAAAAAACTGGGAAAACATATTGACTTGGGTATAAGCCAGACCTGAGCATCCTACGGCCCGGGGGCTGATTCTGACCGGCCTGGGGAGAAGGGTGCCGGGGGCAGGGCCAAGAGGAAGGGGTGCCGCTGCCGCCATCCCATCGCGGGCTGTGGGGCCTGTGTCGGCAGATAGCCTGCCGCTTCGGAGAACGATCGGGGGAGCAGCGGCTTTGGAGTGCCTGCCATCCTGGGAGGCGATCCAGGCCTGCAGTGGGAGCAGTTGGCGACCTGTGGCGGCTGATTGCCCTGGCGACCTGGAAGATTTGATCATCTTCCGGGTCGCCAGGGCGATCAGCTGCCTCAGGTAGCCGACTGCTCCCGCTACAGGCCTAGATCGCCTACCGGCATGGCAGGCACTCCAAAGCCGGGATGGCAGGCACTCCATGGCAGGGCAATCAGCTGGGGAATGGCTGGGGGCGAGAGCGGGCAGAGGCCTGCAGCCTCCGATCGTGCTCTGCTGTGCTGCAGCTGGGTCCGCTTTGCCATCCTCTGGGCTGGGTCCATTGAGCCATTCCATCTTGGGATCCTTCCTCTCTTGAGGATGTCAGCCTCCATCTTGGTTCGCACCTTGTCTTCTTGAATTTCATTTCATTTTATTTTAGTGGTTTTTATTATTATTTTATAATAATATAATAATAATATAATAATATGATAAATAATATAATATAATGATATATTATAATTTCAATATATTATGTCTATATATATACTACCGTACTAGCTGTACCCGGCACGCGTTGCTGTGTCCTATTTAGGAGATGCGAGAAAGTCTGAGTATGTAAGGGTTGGAAGTGATGTTACTTATGGTCTTGGTGGGGTCATGGTTGTCGTTGTGGGTTGTTCTGGTGGGTGGGATGTTGAAGTCCTGGAGAGTTGTCGGTGTGTGGTGTTGCTGGCGTTCTGCAGAGCTTGTGGATATACAATGTTTTTTGTCTTTCCATCTGCTTTGTTGATGTAGAGGTTGATGCTTGTGTGGGTGGGGTATTTTGGGTGTTTGTGTGTGTTTGTAGAGTAACAGTGCAGTGTTGTGTTGTGATTGGAGTATAGGTGGAGTTGGTTTTTGTTTGTGGTTGTGGTAGGTGTTGTGTGTGCGGGGTCTCGTAAGGTTGGGGGGATGGGTTGTGATAGGAAGTTGTGTTGTGTTGTGTGGGTAGGAATTGCTGGAGTATTGTGCCTGGGACGTGTGTGTATTTGGAGGTGTGTGTGGTGGTGAGTAGTGAGTGCAGTCCAGGGTTTTGTGTTGGGGAAGTTGTCAGGTATTTGTGGGGTGTATTTTGTGTGTGTTGTGGTGACATAGTTGTCTTAGTCTGGCTGTGTGCTGGTTGTGATGTGGAGGGGGTGTTGCTTTTGCCAGTGGTGTTTGTTGTGAATTTTGGTTGGGGTGGGTTTTTGTGTTGCAGGATTGGGTTTTTTTTGTGAGTTTTGTAAGTTTGTGTTATTCTGGCGGTATGTGTTTGTCAGTGGTGCCTGTGCCCCTGGTGCCCTATTTGTCTCCCTCCTAGAGCTTGTCCTTGACAGTTTAACCCACAAACACCAACTGACTAAACTCAAATCACTCAGCATTCTAACCTAGCCTTGGCTGGCTCCGCCCACCGTTACTATGGTAACTCAACCTCCCTGCATTTTGTGTGGGCCGATGTTGGCCAATGGGTTTCGCTGGCGGCTGCAGAGGATGGTGGGAAATGTAGTTTTTTATCGTTGTTTTGGGGGCCTTCTAGGTTTTGGGGGGGAAAGTTTCTTTGCTAAAAACCTTCCTTGCCTGAGTCCTATTTTTGTTGCCAATTTTGGTGTCTCTGCCTTTGAAGGTTTCTCTGCCTCTGGCAGTCGTTCGATGACGGGTCTTCCTTTATATATATAGATAACTAGCTGTACCCGGCACGCGTTGCTGTGCCCTATTTAGGAGATGCGGGGAAGTCTGAGTATATAAGGGTTTGAAATGATGCTACTTATGGTCTTGGTGGGTGTGTGCATGTGTATATGTGTGTATGTAGTGTATATATGTGGGTGTATATGTATATATGTGTATGTGTGTTTATATATGTATGTGTGTGTATGGTACTGTATATGTGTGTGCATGTGTACATACACATGAGGTGGGGAAAGGGGGAAGAAGGGGTCTGAGGCTGAGAGAGGAAAAGAAGGGGGCTGAGGGTGAGGGGAGAAGAGAAGGAGCCTGGGGCTGACGTGGGGGGTTGGGGCCATAGGCTGAGCGGTAGAAGGAAAGGTCCTGAGGCTGATGGAGGAGAAGAAGCGGGCTGAGGAGGGAAAAGAAGGCGGCAGCAGCGACCCGGGTCCTTTCCTCTTCACCCTCTGCCATCCGGAGGGCAGTAGCGGCGGGGCTGCGTCCCCAGGCCTCGTCCTTCTTCACCCTCCGTCTTCCGGAGGGCAGGCTCAGGGCGCGGCGTCTTCTCGGAGTAACCAGGAGGTCTCCTTGTGGGAGCCGCTGCTCCGTGGCGGCCGCCATCTTTCCTGGCGGCACCTCGGGCCAGGCGGGGCGGAACCTCCGGTATGCGGCATCAGTTTCGGCCGGACCCTTTTTCTGACGGATTGACTTCCGTCGGACCTTTTCGGCCGGACCGGAAGTGGTTCGGCCGCCATGTTTTTTGTAGTTTTTTGTTGTTTTTGCAGTGTTGCTTCCCGGAGAGCCGCAGAAGCGACCGATGCGGCAGAGAGCGGCTGCGCGGTGAAGTTGATGGTGTGTGGGGAGAGAGGGGGACGGAATGGGCTGGGGGTTGGGGGAGTCAGAGTGTGCAGTGTGTTTGCTGTCTCTCTGTCCTGCGTTGTGGTGTTGGGGGGGGGTTGTAGTGCGCCTGCGCGATGGCTCTCACTGTGTTCTGCGCTCGTGGCCAGCGCAGAACGGGAGTCAATGGGCGGTTTTTGGGGGCTGTTTTTGGGGGGGTTGGAAGGTAGGTAGGTGGGTTTTTTTGTGTGATGGCACTACCTCGTGGTCTGTGGGACTGTGTCTCGTTGGATTGGTGTGTCTGGGGGGCTTAGTTTGGCCGTGCATAAAGTCCTTTGCACGACCACTCTCTTTTTATATATATAAGATGATTATGATATTAATACTAATAATATATGAATATTTCTTGATATATTAATTTGTTGATATTAATGATGTGTAATATATAGTAAATATAGTAAATAAATAAATAAAATATAGATTAGAATGTAGTTCAGCCTCTAGGTGCGGCCCTCCATAATATTTTTTAGCTCTGGTGTGGCCCCTTGGAAAAAATAAATGCCCACCCCTGGTATAAGCCGAGGGTGGGAAATGGAGCTGCTGCTGGTAAATTTCAAAATAAAAATAGATACGAATAACATTACATTGATTGAGGCATCAGTAGGTTAAATGCTTTTGAGTATTTACATGAAACTGTAATTGAAGATAAGACTGTCCAGCTCTGATTAAACCATTATACTAACCTTATTCAATGTAAATGTGCTTACGTATCCTTCTAATGATAATAGAGTAAAATAATAAATGTAATAAAAATAATAATAAGAGTAATATAATGGAAATGTAATAGGAACAATAATAATACAGTAAAATCACACATGAAATAATAGAGTAAAATGTATTTATTTATTTATTTAATTTATATTCCGCCTTTCTCACCCCACAGGGGACTCAGGGCGGATTACAATGTACACATTACATTTAGACCCACAAGACAGACAGAGGCAATTTTTTAAAACATCTGGCCACCAGGGGGAGCTGTCGCACTCCTTCATTCCTCAGCGTGTTTCCTGGAGATCTTTTTATGGCCTCGTAAATTAGTTAAATTTTGCCTCCCCACTAAGTGGTACCTTAATTTCCTACTTGACAGAAGCAACTGTCTTTCGGGTTGCAAAGGTCGATAACAGGCTACACAATAGGTCGAGAGCCCACCTCGACCCGGGCAGGCCTCGAACACATGACCTTCTGGTCAGTAGAGATCTTATGCAGCTGACACCCAGCCAGCTGTGCCACATTCCCAGTGCTAATAATAATAGAGTAAAATAATAAACGTAATAATAACAATAATAGAGAAAAATAATGTAAATGTAATAATAATAAAGTAAAACAATAAATTTAATAATAGTAATAATCGACAGAGTAAAGATAACAAGTGTAATAATAATAATAAAGACAGAAAAGTAATAAATGAAATAATAATAGAGTAAAAATGTAATAATAACAATAGAGTAAAATAATAAATGCAATAAAATAATAACAGAGCAAAATAATGTTAATGTAATAATAAATAAATAGAATAAAAATAAATAGAATAAAAATAATAATAACAGAGTAAAATAATTTTAAAAAACTTTGACTCAAGTATAAACTGAGGGGGTTTAAACTCAATTTATACTTGATGATATATGGTAACTTTTATCTATTTTAATACTAGCTGTACCCGGCACGCATTGCTGTGCCCTTTTTAGGAGATGCGAGAAAGTCCAATCATCCACGGTGTGCCCTCCTCTAAACTGCAGTTGGATGGAGTGTGGGTCATGGGGGCATGGTGTGCCAAGTTGGGTCTTTATTGGTCTTGGTTCTGGGCCACAGTGGTCTGTGGGGAATGATGGGTTTTGAAGTACTACAAATCCCATTTTCCATGGTGGTACTTCAAGTCCCATCATGCATGGTCGGGGCTCTGTGTGCCAAGGTAGGTTACTGTAAATTCAGGCCATACACAATGTCCCATGAGCTTAGGCCTAGTTAGGAATAGCAAGTTAATGAAGCCTTACTGTGCCTAGTCAGGAAAAGCAAGTTAATGAAGCCTTACTGTCAATTCAGGCCATAAACAATGTCCCATGAGCTGAGGCCTAGTCGGGAGAATCAAGTTAATGAAGCCTTACTGTCAATTCAGAGCGTAAACAGCTTCCCAGTAAGTGAGGGCTAGTTAGGGAAATCAAGTTAATGAAGTCTTACTGTCAATTTAGAGCGTAAACAGCTTCCCAGTAAGTGAGGCCTAGTTAGGGAAATCAAGTTAATGAAGCCTTACTGTCAATTCAGAGCGTAAACAGCTTCCCAGTAAGTGAGGGCTAGTTAGGGAAATCAAGTTAATGAAGCCTTAGTGTCAATTTAGAGCGTAAACAGCTAAGTGAGGCCAGTTAGGGAAATCAAGTTAATGAAGTCTTACTGTCAATTTGAGCGGCCTCACCCAGTAAGTGAGGCCTGGGAAATCAAGTTAATGAAGTCTTACTGTCAATTTAGAGCGTAAACAGCTTCCCAGTAAGTGAGGGCTAGTTAGGGAAATCAAGTTAATGAAGCCTTACTGTCAATTTTGGGCGTGGTCTGTGTTTTTTGGGGTGTAAATTTTTCGGTTGGAAGTGATTTGGGTGTTTGTGTTGGGGATTGGCTCAGGCCTTTTCCTTATTTTGTTTAGTAAATATATAAACTATACGAATTATCATGATGGCTGGATAGTGCAGCAGTTATGCAAATCCGCCCTTATTGGCAGCCAATCATGTTGTTTAGAATGTAGAGGCTGGGTGAGTCTTTGGCTGCCCGGAGGATGCTGGTAAATGTAGTTTTATTTTTACTCGTTGTTTTGGGGGCCTTTTAGGTTTTGGGGGGGAAAGTTTCTTTGCTACAAACGTACCTTGCTTGAGGCCTATTTCTGTTGGCAAGTATTGTTTTTCTGCGTTGTAAGGTTTCTTTGTTTGAGGTATACATCACATGACGTGAACCCATTTATATAATAGATTGTGTCTTTCCCTTTAGGGAAAAAAGGATCAACAAATGACATAGCCCAACCAAAAAAAAATCTTGCCGTATTTGTTTTTGGACCTGTTCCTGGGGTTATTTGGGAAACATATTTAGAAAATTAAATGGTATAGGCCACATCAGCTATGGTTTCAAGGATATGGGGATCATTTTTTTCTGATGGGGAGGCAAATAGCGACTGTTTCCCCGATAGGGGCAAACCGGCGCCATTTTTTAAATTGGCAGGTCAAATATCCCTGGGAACAGGGCTATCATCTGAGGCACCAAAATGTGTGTTGGCCAGTGTAATAATTGTCTTTCTTATTCCTACCCGTCACTGTAGTAGAACGCAAACAAGTTGCCCTTTTTATTTATTTCAGATGATTCCTCACTCACCTGGGATGTCCACATGGTTAGGCTTCCTATGGGACAATGCAGAAGAAATAATCTCATTTTTTTGTCTGAAGCTGTTAGATAACCTGTGGGGGATAGAAAGGAAAAATAATATAACTATTTGCAAACCTCCCATAGTTGGGATATGACCTGCAGAGGTCCCATGCTTAGTTCAGAGGCTCCATATGCTCTAAGCCAGTGTTTCCCAACCAGTGTGCCGTGAGCGATCATCAGGTGTGCCGTGGGAAATTGGAACCTCAAATACCCTTTCTTCCCCCTCCTGCCAAACACTTTTTCTTCTCCACTCAGGCTCCCTTCTTCCCGGCCTCGCTCTGCTCGCTTTGCCTCGCTTTGCTCTGGGGCGAGTCTGCGCTGTAGCGCCCGCACGGGTCACGTCTTCCTCCCTCCCCCCTCCCCTCCTGAACGCGCTCACACTGCGCCCTTGGATCAAAATGGCGGCAGAAGCAACAGTGGAGAAGAAAAAGTAAGTGTTCGGAAGGAGGGGGAAGAAAGGGCGCAAAGGACCTTCCAGGTGTTTTGGACTCCAACTCCCACCATTCCTAGCAGCCTCAGGCCCTTTTCCCTTTCCCCCCCTCAGCCACTTAAGCAGGAAAGGGCCTCAGGCTGTTAGGAATGGTGGGAGTTGGAGTCCAAAGCACCAAGAGGGCCGAAGTTTTCCCATGCCTGTTTTAGGGACCTTAAAGTGGTGAGCCTCCTTCCAACATTGTGATTCTGGATAGAAAACAAACAACAACATAACATGACATAGTTTGAGTCCACAGTGCTCTCTGGGTGTAGGTGAACTACAACTTCCAAACTCAAGGTCAATTCCCAAGCAAACCCTTTCAGGACTTTCTCTTGATAATGAGAGTTCAATATACCAAGTTTGGTTCAATTCCATTGTTGCAAGAGTTCAGAATGCTCTTTGATTGTGTCTTAACTATAAATCCCAGAAACTGTAACTCCCAAATGTCAAGGTCTATTTTCCCCAAACTCCATCTCTGTTCACATTTGGGCATTTTGAGTATTCATGCCAAGTTTGGTCCTGATCCAACATTGTTTCAGTCCACAGTGCTCTCTGGATATAGGTGAACTACAACTCCACAACTCAAGGTTAATGCCCACCAAACTCTTATAGCATTTTCTCTTGGTTATGGGAGTTCTGTTTGGGAAGTTTGTGTCTTTCTGCCATTCCTGCCAGGATATCTATGCTGTGTTCATCGAAACAGGCCCGGGTTTCACACTGAGTGTATAAATACATTTAAAAACATATCTATTATATAAATGGGCTCACGTCATGTGATGTATACCTCAAACAAAGAAACCTTACAACGCAGAAAAACAATACTTGCCAACAGAAATAGGCCTCAAGCAAGGTACGTTTGTAGCAAAGAAACTTTCCCCCCCAAACCTAAAAGGCCCCCAATACAACGAGTAAAAATAAAACTACATTTACCAGCATCCTCCGGGCAGCCAAAGACTCACCCAGCCTCTACATTCTGAACAACATGATTGGCTGCCAATAAGGGCGGATTTGCATAACTGCTGCACTAGCCAGCCAACATGAAAATTCCGATCCATAATAAACTGCCAAAACAGAATAAGGAAAAGGCCTGAGCCAATCCCCAACACAAACACCCAAATCACTTCCAACCGAAAATTTACACCCCAAAAAAATCGCAGACCACGCCCAAAATTGACAGTAAGGCTTCATTAACTTGATTTCCCTAACTACTCCTCACTTACTGGGAAGCTGTTTACGCTCTAAATTGACAGTAAGGCTTCATTAACTTGATTTCCCTAACTACCCCTCACTTACTGGGAAGCTGTTTACGCTCTGAATTGACAGTAAGGCTTCATTAACTTGATTCTCCCGACTAGGCCTCAGCCCATTGGACATTGTGTATGGCCTGAGTTGACAGTAAGGCTTCATTAACTTGCTGTTCCTAACTAGGCCTCAGCTCATGGGACATTGTGTATGGCCTGAATTTACAGTAACCTACCTTGGCACACAGAGCCCCGACCATGCATGATGGGACTTGAAGTACCACCATGGAAATGGGATTTGTAGTACTTCAAAACCCATCATTCCCCACAGACCACTGTGGCGCAGAAACAAGACCAATAAAGACCCAACTTGGCACACCATGCGCCCCATGACCCACACTCCATCTAACTGCAGTTTAGAGGAGGGCACACCGTGGATGATTGGACTTTCTCGCATCTCCTAAAAAGGGCACAGCAACGCGTGCCGGGTACAGCTAGTTAACTATATGTCTTACTGTGTTAAAGTGTCATTTTGTGTCATTTTGGTTGTTGGTGTGCCACAGGATTTTGCAAACGTAAAGTGTGCCGCGGCTCAAAAAAGGTTGGGAAACACTGCTTTAGGAGGCTGTTGAAGACTTGGATGTGGAACGAAGCTTTCCCAGAATAGGCTGAGATTGGCTATAGTCTGAATGAACGACCACGTTTACAGATCGAGTGGAATTGTTTTCGGAATTGTTTTTAGCAGCGATGTGGTTTTATGTCTTGGGCTTTTTGAATGTATTTCAATATGTTGTAGTAGTTGTTTTTAAATTGTATAGCATTGAATCTTGCTGTAAGCCGGTCTGAGTCCTTCTATGGAGGTGAGAAGGTCGGGGTACAAAAAAAATAAATAAATAAATTCAATTTATTTATTTACTTACTATATTTAAATTACCGCCCAGGGTTCCTGGCTTAGCGATGAGTCCAGGATCACCCCCAAGCTTCAAACCTTCAGGGGGAGTGTGACCCCATCCAACACAGGCTGTAATCCTATGCCCTGCTTGGCCTTGCAGCTGACCAGGAGGACCTCTGTCTTGTCTGGATTCAGTTTCAATTTGCAGGTGCATCCCAAGAGAGAGAGAGAGAGAGAGAGAGAGAGAGAGAGAGAGAGAGAGAGAGAGAGAGAGAGAGTGCTTGTGGTTTCCCTTTCCCTCCTCCACTGTCCCTGCCTTACCTCTTCTCCTCTCCAACAATCACTCTCCAAAAGACCATTTCCTCCCTTCTTGGAAGCCAAAGGCTAATGGGAGTGTTGGCCTGAGTCTTCCCTGCCTTGCAAACTTCCGGCCTCTCTAGCAAACTCTGTGCCTTTAACCCTAAGAGGACTGTGCGGATGAAGAGTGCACTCCTGCATCTCTGGCTATAAGGAGCCCCCTGGTGGCGCAGTGGGTTAAGCCCTTGTGCCAGCCGAACTGTGAAGACCCACAGGTCGCAGGTTCGAATCCAGGGAGAGCTCCCTCTCCATGCAAGGGTCTATATCCCTATACACAGCCCTATATCCCAGAATATATCAAGGCAGAAAATCCCACATTATGAGTCCACACTCATATAACCCAGTTCAAAGCAAATTATATAATAACTAGCTGTACCCGGCATGCGTTGCTGTGCCCTTTTAAGGAGATGCGAGAAAGTCCAATCATCCACGGTGTGCCCTCCTCTAAACTGCAGTTGGATGGAGTGTGGGTCATGGGGGGCATGGTGTGCCAAGTTGGGTCTTTATTGGTCTTGGTTCTGGGCCACAGTGGTCTGTGGGGAATGATGGGTTTTGAAGTACTACAAATCCCATTTTCCATGGTGGTACTTCAAGTCCCATCATGCATGGTTGGGGCTCTGTGTGCCAAGGTAGGTTACTGTAAATTCTGGCCATACACAATGTCCCATGAGCTGAGGCCTAGTTAGGAACAGCAAGTTAATGAAGCCTTACTGTCAATTCAGGCCATACACAATGTCCAATGAGCTGAGGCCTAGTCGGGAGAATCAAGTTAATGAAGTCTTACTGTCAATTCAGAGCGTAAACAGCTTCCCAGTAAGTGAGGGCTAGTTAGGGAAATCAAGTTAATGAAGTCTTACTGTCAATTTAGAGCGTAAACATCTTCCCAGTAAGTGAGGCCTAGTTAGGGAAATCTAGTTAATGAAGCCTTACTGTCAATTTTGGGCGTGGTCTGTGATTTTTGGGGTGTAAATGTTATGTTGGAAGTGATATGGGTGTTTGTGTTGGGGATTGGCTCAGGCCTTTTCCTTATTCTGTTTTGGCAGTTTATTATGGATCGAATTTTCATGTTGGCTGGCCAGTGCAGCAGTTATGCAAATCCGCCCTTATTGGCAGCCAATCATGTTGTTCAGAATGTAGAGGCTGGGTGAGTCTTTGGCTGCCCCGGAGGATGCTGGTAAATGTAGTTTTATTTTTATTCGTTGTTTTGGGGGCCTTTTAGGTTTTGGGGGGGAAGTTTCTTTGCTACAAACGTACCTTGCTTGAGGCCTATTTCTGTTGGCAAGTATTGTGTTTCTGCGTTGTATGGTTTCTTTGTTTGAGGTATACATCACATGACGTGAACCCATTTATATAATAGATAATAATAATAATAATAATAATAATAATAAGATAATAATAATAATACAGAAGCATAATAACTAGGGCTGGTTGATCCAAGAAAAAAAAGTTTCGAAACTCGTTTTGGATCTAATTGTAGCTGTCATTTCGGATTATATGGACTTCCAAAAAATTTCCGATACATTTCGAAATTGATTCGGAAGTATTTCCGAAATTCTGAAGTCTTCAAAAATGGCCACCACTTTCAAATATGGGCAAAATAAAAATCAGCAGAAGGGAGAGTCAGCTGTGTTAGCCATCAGCCAATGAGCAATCAGCAAGAAAATTTGGAAATGACATCCAAAATTCAGAATTCTGAAATTTGGAATTTCGGATTTCTTGTTGGGAGGGTTGCTCTCAAACTTGCTAAAAAAAGTCAGAAGTTCCGAAATTTAGGCTTATCTGAAATTGTAGAACAGGCCTAATAATAATATATTGATGATGCAGGAACAGCAGTCCTAATGCAATAGTAATAATTAAAAAGATGATAATAATGCAATAATAACAATTATACACCCCTCTAGGCTGCTGCGAATAATAATAATCTCTCTCGGCATTACTTCGCGAACGAAGATTCTTTAGGAAGGACTCATCCCACGCTTTTTACAAGCACGTTAATGACTAAAAAGGCCAATCTGAGATAGGCAAGTCCGGTTGCAGAAAGCAACTTGGGTGATGTTGTTTCCAAGTTGCGGTTCTTTCTGCGTTGTCGTTTCTCTTCGAGACCCGTTTGGCATGTCTTCTCGAAAGAGGCCGCAGCATTGTGGATAGTGCGTCTCCATGCCTCCCAATGTGAGGCCAGGGTGGACCATTGTTAGTGATCAATCTGGCCGAGCCTGAGATGATGTTTCAGGGAGTCCTTATATCTCTTCTTTGGGGCGCCTCTCTTGCGCTGACCCGTGGCGATTTCACCCTAGAGTAGTATCTTTGGGAGGCGGTGGTCCTCCATCCTAGAGACGTGCCCAGCCCAGTGCAGCTGTGTTCTCAATAGCATGGCCTCAATGCTGGTGATCCCTGCTCGCTCAAGGACAGCAACATTAGTCACATAGCCAGTCCACTGTATATTTAGGATTGTGCGAAGACAGCGCTGATGAAAGCGTTCGAGGAGTCGTAGGTGTTGGCGATAGGTGACTCATGTTTCAGACCCGTATAAGAGACTAGACAGTACGATAGCTCTGTACAAACTGATTTTGGTGCTTTGCCTCAGATGCTTGTTGCTCCAGACTCTTTTGTGAAGCCTTCCAAATGCACTATATGCCTTTGCTAATCTGTGATCTATCTCTTAATCAATCTTGGCGTCTGAAGAGATGATGCTGCCCAGGTAGGTGAACTGCTGAACGGACTTAAGCACAGATTTGCCTATGCTGACGTGGGGATGATGGTGTTCTTCCTGTGGTGCGGGCTGGTAGAGGACTTCCGTTTTCTTCAGGCTGAAAAGGCTGTTGCAAAGCAGGATGTCAGGCGCTGCAGAGCTGCTGCTGAATGGGCAACAAGGGCAGCATCGTCAGCAAAAAGCAGCTCACGGACTAGATAGTTTAGAGCAGTGTTCCCCAACCTTTTTGTGAGGTGCAGCACACTTTTAACATTAAAAAAATCTGGGTGCACACCATCAACCAAAATGACACAAAATGACACTCTAACACAGTAAAGAACGGCTGGGGGATGGTGGGCTGCTGGGAGCAGCTGCTGAGAGTGCCGAAGCCAGGGGAGGGGGCAAAGCCAGGCCGCCCCATGCCCTGCCCCCGCCCCCCGGCTTCGGCTCTCCCACAGCTTTTCCAGCCTTGAGGGGGCAGTGCGAGCGAGGGGTGGGAGTCATGGCGGGAGTCATGGTGGATTGGAGGCTGGCCTGAGAAACGGCTGAAGAAGGCGGCGCCCCGGCCCCTTCTTTTTCTTCGCCGCCGCCCGGCCCTTCCTCCCCCTCTCCCAAGTAGCAGGAGTTAGGCAGGAGGAGTGGGGGAGGAAGGGGGGCAGAGAGCTTTTCTCATGGCACAGCAGGAGATCCGTCACGGCATACTACTGTGCCGCATCACAGCGGTTGGGAAACACTGGTTTAGAGCATAATAATTAGGGCTGGTTGATCCAAGAAAAAAAGTTTCGAAACTCGCTTCGGATCTAATTGTAGCTGTCATTCCGGATTATATGGACTTCCAAAAAATTTCTGATAAGTTTCGAAACTGATTCAGAAGTATTTCAGGAAAACGGAAGTCTTCAAAAATGGCTTCCGCTTTCAAAATGGGCAAAAAAAAATCAGCAGAAGAGAGAGTCAGCTGTTAGCCATAAGCCAATGAGCAATCAGCAAGAAAATTCGGAAATAACATCCGAAATTCGGAATTCCGAAATCTGGAATTTCAGATTTTGCAATTCCTGTTGGGAGGGTTGCTCTCAAACCTGCTAAAAAAAGTCAGAAGTATCCGAAAGTTGGAAGTATCCGGAAAAAAGTCGGAAGTATCCGAAAAACTTCCGAAATTTGGGCTTATCTGAAATTGTAGAACAATAATAATATAATAATATAATGATGATGCAGGAACAGCAGTCCCAATCAAAGTGCATTCTGAACCCCATCAACAATAGAATTGGGCCAAACTTTGCACACAGAACCCCCATGGCCAACGGAAAATACTGTGTTTTCCAATGGTCTTTGGCAACCCCTCTGACACCCGTCTCACAACCCTCCCCCCCCCAGGGGTCCCGACCCCCCAGGTTGAGAAACGCTGGTTTAGAGATATCTTTTATTTAAAAAAGAAACACGCAGGTGACTAGAGAATATTCAGGCATACATCTATGCTATTGATTTCTTTCTTTAATTGTAATATATTTGTGTGCTTGATGAGGGGCCCGGCCCAACCCCAGGCATTCAAGTTAATCTGACCTGCAGCAGTGAGTTCCGCAGTTGCTGTGTGCCCACTTGGGCCGAATGAGATGGGAAATGTGATCAAACCGCGGCTGCCAGGCTGATTCCTCCTCTCCTCACTTGCCTTTTCTGCAACTCAAACATTGTAACCCATCCCCCAAAGGAAACCTTGGAAATTGCAATATCGCTCCCTCCATATCAATACATAGCATCCCCTTTGCTGCCTCATAACCACTAACCATGAAAGGAACCCCCCCCCCGGGGACTGCGGAGCACCGTAGACCCCACCCGGGATGCCCCTAAGACACCCTGGGGCCGCCGAAACTACGTTTCCCAAAACCACGGATACGGAATCACCAGGTTCTGCGTATTCGCGAAATGGCAGATCGCTTCCATTTTGGTCTCTGATTTTTCTATGATGAATTCTAATACTAACTGCTATCTCGGATTTTTCCATTCTGTCCTTTTCCCGCTGAGAGCAATCAATTTTGATCTAAGCATATTTTCAGTTTCTCTCACGTTACAGCTGATAGCAACAAGAAGCCAGCGGCTCCCTGACCTAGTTCTCATGGTCAAGGGGTTAATTGGAACATTCCCACGGTGAGGCTTGATTCCCATGGAGAAGACCTGAGTTTCCTCAAGTTTCCCTTCAAATGCCCAGGCATGAAGCTGGCGGGGCATCGGTGGGACAGACCCTGGGGAAGCCGCGGCGGACTGGGATGCATAGTTTTCCTAACTACCGTGTGATCTGCAGTTTCATCAAGTACCAAGGGTCTTTTCTTGTGCTGGATTCAAAGATCTTTTCCCATAGCTTCCTGGACTATATTTTAGACTTCTGCTCATATGAATTAACCCTCTGAAGCCCCTCTTCCCCCGTCTCCACTTAAAAAGGGCTGTTTTCATAGACCTCATAGCTCAGGTTTTCCCCAATATTTCTTGGACTTTTTTTTAATGAAATGAATGAATGAAATGAACTAAGAAGTGATGGACAAGACTGAAGATGATATCCCCCTTTCCCTAAAAATTCACTGTATCTTCCCTGCATGCCCCCTCCTCCCCATGTATTGTGTATGTGTTTTAGAAAAGGCTAGGACCTGTATTTTTTCAGGAAGTAGCCAAACCGTTCTGCTGACCAACTGTATGACTCAACCTCCAGAAAATCTTTTGCATGTCCATAAGTAATTATCTGCCCTTTCTTGGTCTGTCCCAAGGCAAACAGCTGATAATTACTAATATCTATAGAACTTTGACCTCAGAGATTTTCGCCTATCAAAGAACTATAGATCACCTGGCAGATCTTATTGTTACGGGAACCCGGAAACGACTTCCCCATGATGCATTCTGGGGGTGGTAGTTCTGGAACAGAGGCCTGACTGCACCAGTTTTCCATTGGAAACGTAAACCACAGAGTGGCTTTTCTTTATATTGCCTATATCCATTGTGCCATTACTGGCGACCTCTTTGCTATTTGGCGGCTTGGTCTTTTACCGCAGCATTTAGCCAGATACATGTTTACATCTATAGCGGCGATTGGGAATCCCCTCTACCGCATCGCTTCTTGGGATTTGTAGTCCCTAATCTAACATATGGCAGCGTTTTTGAGTACACAGCTACGGGAATTTACATATAGCAGTGTCACTGTGGACCTCCGTATCGTATGTATTATTGCTCCTGGCAAAGAGTCTACGCACTCTGGATTTACAATTATCATCTTTAAGCTCTCTCTATATATATACTAGCTGTACCCGGCACGCATTGCTGTGCCCTATTTAGGAGATGCGGGAAAGTCTGAGTATGTAAGGGTTGGAAATGATGTTACTTACGGTCTTGGTGGGGTCATGGCTGTGTCGTTATGGGTTGTTCTGGTGGGTGGGATGTTGAAGTCCTGTGGAGTTGTCGGTGTGTGGTGTTGCTGGCGTTTTGCAGAGCTTGTGGATATACAATGTTTTTTGTCTTTCCGTCTTCTGTGTTGATGTAGAGGTTCTGTGGTTTCCCAACTCTGGAGCACGTTACGTAGAGTTGTCCGTGGGAGAAGCATTCTGTGTCAAGCTCTATGCCACAGATTTGTAGTGGTTGGGGGGATGGGTTGTGATAGGAAGTTGTGTTATGTTGTGTGGGTAGGAATTGCTGGAGTATTGTGCCTAGGATGTGTGTGTATTTGGAGGTGTGTGTGGTGGTGAGTAGTGAGTGGAGTCCTGGGTTTTGTGTTGGGGAAGTTGTCAAGTATTTGTGGGGTGTATTTTGTGTGTGTTGTGGTGACATAGTTGTCTCAGTCTGGCTGTGTGCTGGTTGTGATGTGGAGGGGGTGTTGCTTTTGCCAGTGGTCTTTGTTGTGAATTTTGGTTGGGGTGGGTTTTTGTGTTGCAGGATTGTTTTTTTTTGGGTGGGTTTTGCAAGTTTGTGTTATTCCGGCGGTATGTGTTTGTCAGTGGTGCCTGTGTCCCTGGTGCCCTATTTGTGTTAGTGTTATGTCCTCCTGGTAGTTGTTATGTCCTCCTGTGTTAGTTGGTTGTACTGTGTAGGTTTCTGTTTAGCAGTGGTATGTATGCGTTGTGTGTGTTGTGTGTCTGTTGTGGGTCTGTAGAGGTAGGCATCGCGAGTTGTGTGGCTGTCATGTTGTGGGTGTGGTGTTTGTAAAGTGGAGGATTGGTGTTGTGTGTGTGGGATGGTGCTTGGAGTAGAGTTTGTGTTGTTGGGTGTGTAGTTTGTTGTTGTGAGTGTACAGTGGTAGTGTGGTGTGGATGTATGGTGTGTAGGTGGGGTGTGTTAGTTGGTTGTACTGTGTAGGTTTCTGTTTAGCAGTGGTATGTATGCGTTGTGTGTGTTGTGTGTCTGTTGTATTGTGTGTCTGTATAGGTAGGCATCGCAAGTTGTGTGGCTGTCATGTTGTGGGTGTGGTGTTTGTAAAGTGGAGGATTGGTGCTGTGTGGGTGGGATGGTGCTTGGAGTAGAGTTTGTGTTGTTGGGTGTGTAGTTTGTTGTTGTGAGTGTACAGTGGTAGTGTGGTGTGGATGTATGGTGTGTAGGTGGGGTGTGTTAGTTGGTTGTACTGTGTAGGTTTCTGTTTAGCTTTGGTATGTATGCGTTGTGTGTCTGTTGTGTTGTGGGTCTGTAGAGGTAGGCATCGCGAGTTGTGTGGCTGTCATGTTGTGGGTGTGGTGTTTGTAAAGCACAATCTATCAGAACTAGAGTTCCAAACTCCGACTGCCACTAAGAACCTGCTCCCTCCTAGAGCTTGGTCTTGACAGTTTAACCCACAAACACCAACTGACTAAATTCAATTCACTCAGCATTGTAACCTAGCCTTGGCTGGCTCCGCCCACCGTTACTATGGGAACTCAACCTCCCGGCATTTTGTATTTGCCGATGTTGACCAATGGGATTCGCTGGCAGCCGCAGAGGATGCTGGGAAATGTAGGGTTTTTTTGTATCGTTGTTTTGGGGGCCTTCTAGGTTTTGGGAGGGAAAAGTTTCTTTGCTAAAAAGTTTCTTTGCCTGAGGCCTATTTTTGTTGCCAAGTTTGGTGTCTCTGCCTTGGATGGTTTCTCTGTCTATGGCAGTCGTTTGATGATGGGTCCTCCTTTATATATATAGATTTGGCATCTATCCCTGGTCTCCGTCCCGGCTCCATTTGTATCATTTACACCATCTACCTTGGACTATCCTGGGCTTGAACACTGAACGGTTTGTGAGATCCCAGGGTGCTTTCCCACTAGGGGAAGACACCTTTTATGCATGTATTGACTTACCTGAATTAACGTTGTCTTAACCTAAGTATGCTGCGATTTTGATATGTATTGTTGTCTTTACCCAAGTGTGATGTTGCAACGTTGATATATATAGTGGGCACAAATTGTGTGTTGATTTGGATATGATCTAATGTTTGGCACCTTCATAGATATGCACATACAGTATGTTTATTCCCACAAGATATAATACAACTTTGTAATATTGCATCTGTGGTCTGATGCCTTTCTGGTGTGCTGTTGCTTATTCATTCGATACAACAGTTGGCACCTTTAAATGAATTTATTTACAGCTGTAGTGTGGTGCCTTTTTGATGTCCAATTGTTCATTTAGTTGCCTTGACTAGAGCTTTGTGTTTTCAGTTGTTGTCCATAGCTCACCCAATGTGTTTTCAGATCTTATTGTTTACCATAAAGGCTATATCTCCCGAGAGTCGGAAGCTCGGGAATTGGCCACAATACAATCTATTTACCCTCCACAACTCTTTTAATGAAACACCCCACAGTTGTCATAGCCTGCAGGAAATAATAGACTCCAGACTCTATGTTAACACAACCAAGAAATGTTTATTACAAACTCAAGACAATAGCCGGAGAGGTTTGCAGACGCTTGGAGTTCTCGTCTTGCCAATCAGATCTTCATTAACATGCCATAATCTCATTACCGGAGTTCCGATACCGTTGTTCTTCACTTCTCCCGCCTCTCGTCCCTCATTGGCCCAAACAGCGAAGCGAGGAAACTCTCTGATTGGCCAACATGGAAGTGGCGCTAGCTCATCATTGGCTGGGGGAAGCCGGCCGGCGTTCCGCCCATCAGGTGTGGCAAACGTTCTAACCAATCAGAATAGAGCGCGGGAATGGGGGCAGGCAGGAGATTTGAATCTGACAGCTCTGCAAAATGTATAAAATGGCTTGAAATTCAGAAATAAAACATGTCAGCCTTGCGGACATCAGGACTTTTGCGGCTTGTCATCCTTTCTCAGCTGGGATAGAACTCTCACATTGGCACACTTCCGGATCTTGGTGAGAAACTCTCTCGGGGACTTAGGGGATTTCTATGGCATTTCAAATCGCTCGCCAAGGTTTTTCCATCAAGAATCCTTGCCTTAGAGGAACCTAAGGTCACAGCCTCATAGGTAAGACCACCCCAAATTTAGGTTCGATATCATGCTGATGACATTCATTCATTCAGGTATCCTTTGTCTGAAATGCTTGGGACCAAAAGTGGTTTGATTTCAGAATTATGCTCCTACTTCACAATACATTTCACCGAGAGTAAAAAAAACCCTGAACTGCATACAAAAATTCAACTACCAGTAAATATCAAACACAGCACAAGTACTGGAACTTCAAATACACAAGAAGTCTACATTGATTACAGTGGAAGCCAATATTGTCGGGACAAGAGACTAAAATAAGAATCCATATTAGAAACATCACAAAGAAGCCATTGTCTGGCATAAAAAAAGTTGTCCTTGCAGATAATCAAGAGGGTTTCTCATGGGGGGGGGGGGACAAAACAGTTTGCTGGGGAATCTGAGCTGTTGACACTAAAAAATAACCCTTGGTTACGGTAATGCCACCAAATATAGCCGAGTACCAGGAGTAATTTATTTATTTATAGTATTTACATTCCGCCCTTCTCGCTCTGCAAGGGACTCAGGGCGGATTACAATGTACACATATATGGCAAACATTCAATGCCATAGACACTCAACACATATAGACAGACAGTCAGAGGCTATTTAATTATTTTTTCTGGACACCAGGGGAGCTGTCGCTTCACCATCTATCTGTGACACTGATGAAGTACTTTCCGCATTCCCCGCATACCTTTTGCTGGAGATTTTTTTATGGCCTCATACATTTGTTAAGTTAGCCTCTCCACACATAGCTGGTACCTAAATTTCTTACTTGACAGATGCAACTGTCTTTTGGATTGCAAAGGTCGACAACAAGCTACACAAAATTGGCCGGAAGCTCACTCCGACCCGGGCTGGCTTCGAACTCATGATCTTTCGGTCAGTAGTGATCTTAATGCAGCCAGAAACTTAGGGGATGGAGTTTGAAGAAAATAGACCTTGACATTTGGGAGTTACAGTTTCTGGGATTAATCAAAGAGCATCCTGAACTCTTGCAACAATGGAATTGAACCAAACTTAGCATATTGAACGGACAATGATTTCTTTGTCCTTCCCAAACTCCATGCCTTTACCTGCCCTTTCTCTCTTATTGATGCCCAGTATGTATTGAAAATTGCCCCACATCCCGATGTTATCGAATGTATATCAAGTACTTGCTATTGGGGACAAGGCGAACGATTTTGCCAGTTTTTTTTCCATGTCTTATAGATCAGTGTTTTTCAACCTTTTTTGAGCCGCGGCACATTTTTTACATTTACAAAATCCTGGGGCACACCACCAACCAAAATGACACAAAATGACACTCTAACACAGTAATACATATAGTTAATATCTTTTTAATGTATTTATACAGTCAGTGTGAAACCTGGGCCTGTTTCGATGAACACAACATAGATATCCTGGCAGGAATGTCAGGAATGGCAGAAAGACACACACGAAGGTCTTGCTCAACAGCTGTCAGTCTCTCTCTGTTTTTAGTTTGTATTGCAGTCAAGCTTGAGAAGCTCATCTCACACAGATATGTGGTTGAAAACGGGAGCAATGTCAAAATAGCTTTGTTGGCCAGAATGGGGAACTCCCTGGCAACAGATAACCAAAAACTGTCCAAAGGAAGATCAGCAAATTTTAGCTTTAAACTACGATCTTGTTTCAGTTCAATGAGTTCCTCTTGCTCCTTTAAAGTCATGTCCTTTCCAGCAACGGATGCTGAGCTGTATGGGTCCCTAACCCAGTCAAGGCATTCTGTGAAGGCTGAATGGAAATAAAACGACAACTTCTCCTCAAGGGTTTTCAAATGTGTGCCAATCACCTCGCACATTGCAGCAGTGTTGTCATCATGCAGCTTCGCGGTGAGTGGGAACATGTCAAGGCTGCCACGCTGCACATGTTGTTGCCAGAGCTGCAACTTCAAATGGAATCCGTTCATTTTATCAGTGCTTGTAAGCAGGTTTTCATTTCGCCCTTGCATCCATGTGTTAAGTTCATTCAGATGATGGAATATATCAGCCAAGTATGCCAGCTTTGCACACCACTCATCACTGGAAAGCAGCTTTGAGTAATCGGACCCCTCATTTGTCAGAAAAACCTTAAGTTCCTCTCGCAGCTCATACACTCGGGCCAGCACTTTGCCGCGCGACAGCCACCGGACCTCAGTGTGGAGCAATAACACTTTATGTTCCGCTCCCATTTCCTCACACAACGACGCAAATAAGCGACATTTCAAAGGTCGCGTCTTCGCAAAGTTCACTATGCGCACACCATCATCCAACACAGCAGCTAGATCTGCTGGTAAGGTCTTTGCCATGAGGGCCTCACGGTGCAAAAAACAGTGCGTAACAGTAACATCTGGGTTTTTTTCTTTGACCCTACTTACGAAGCCTTTGATGCGCCCGCCCATGGCTGCTGCTCCATCAGTGCAGACACCTGTGCAGTTTTCCCACGTCAGTCCGCTTTTGTCAAGATATTCCGATGTGACCCGAAATACTTCCTCTGCTGTTGATTTCTCTGGCAGTGCCTTGCAAAATAGGAAGTTTTCTCTAATGGCTTCTCCATCCACAAAACGCACGTTGGCCAGGAGATAACAATGTCCACCAATATCCGTCGACTCATCAAGTTGCAAGGCAAATTTCTTACTGATGCGTATTTTTTCTAAAACAACAGTTTCGATCTCCGCAGACATGTCATCAATACGACGGGCAATTGTGTTATCTGAGAGAGGCACTTTAGCTATCTCTTCGGCCGCGTCAGGGCCGAACATCTCATTTACAATGGCTGTACAAGCTGGCAGTATTATTGTTTCTGCCACCGCGTGGGACCTTTTTAATTTAGCTACGAGATCAGCGACAAGGTAGCTAGCTTTGAGGGCTTCCTCGTTTGTGGCTTTTCTCAAATAAATTACCTGTTTCTCATTGTTTGTACGTAAGTGTACAAAATAGTCCGTCGGCTTGTTTTGAACGGAAGGGTGTTTCGTTTGGAGATGGCGTTTAAGCTTGTTTGGCACCATGGCGCTATTGGACAGCTTCAAACCACACACCAAGCACAGCGGAGTCGGTGCCGTCGCATCCCCGGTGAAAGTGAATCCAAATGAAAGATAGCTTTCGCTGTATCGCCTCGAGCTTACCGTCTTTTTCTTCTTCTTTTGTCCACCACTCATATTAGGGCCTTCATCTGTGTCATAATTTTGTCCAGGGCCCTGTTCGGCATTTGCATTTTCCCTTCTCAAAAACTCCTCCATCGCTGTCACTCGCTTGTCTTGCTGTGATCCCAAATTGCCACTGTCACTTGAGACAAAATGCAATGTATAAACACATTAGTATACATGTATGGTAAAATAGCATAAAGAGAGTGCCATCTACTGGCGGCAAAACATCCCTACTGAAATATATATATACATAAGCCAATATATTTAAATACATACACTGCAAATAGTGATCATCAGTGAAATAGTACTAATAATCAATGTGCCAAGTGTAGGGGGTGAAATGATCTCACACCAATCAAATATTAAATGTAAATATAGTCGACCTTTGCAACCCAAAAGACAGTTGCATCTGTCAAGTAGGAAATTTAGGTTCCACTTTGTGGGGAGGCTGAATTTAACTGATTTCTGGAATGTTAAATAGCCTCTGAGTGTCTGAATATATATGTTGTATGTCAATGGCATTGAATGTTTGCCTGTATATGTGCATTGCGATCCGCCCTGAGTCCCCTGCGGGGTGAGAAGGGCGGAATATAAATGACGTAAATAATAATAATAATAATAATACAGTCAATACAAAAATCCAATGAACACATGCAAGCATACTCAGCATCTATAATTGTAATTATAACCATAGGACACCCTGGGCGTCCATCCTATTGATACACCTGCTCCCTCCAGAGCACAAAGCAAATTCACATATGCACTGTACTGAAAAAATGTGTCCATATAGCTTCAAAGCAGTCCACTAGTACTGTTCTTATGCATCAATACAGCTCATGGAACAATAATGAGGCTTCCACCTTCAATATATAGGCTCCTGAATCATTCCAGGTGGGCATTAGACGAGTCTCCCGTGTATAACTGGTGAACAATTTTTTATTTATTTTATTTTATTATTCGGGCTTCTATGCTGCCGACTCCCTGAGGCTCGCGGCGGCTTACAGGAGCCGAAGGGCACAGTAAAATACAGGCAATAAGCAGTTAAAAACAATTAAAAACAACAGCAGTACAGTAATTAATAACACAGTTAAAACAATGAACAGCACATCATCCTCAGAAGAACGAATAGATGGCGGGGCATGGGCAGGACTTACTCACCAAAGGCCTGCTTAAACAGGTATGTTTTACAGGCCCGTCTAAACGGGAGCAAGTCCTTCATAGCCCGAGTTCCGGCCGGGAGGGCGTTCCACAGCGTAGGTGCTATGACAGAGAACGCCCTCCGGCGGGTAGCAGTCAGCCTTGCGAGTTTAGCTGAAGGTATCTCCAGGAGATTGGAGTCCTCAGACCGAAGTGATCTCGGAGGGCAATATGGGGTGAGACGGTCCCTCAAATACGCTGGCCCCAGGCCGTGTAAGGCCTTAAAGGTGAGGACCAACACTTTGAAGGTGATCCGTGCTCAATTGGCAGCCAGTGCAGATCCTGCAAAACAGGTGTTATGTGGCGCCAGCTGGCGTGCCAGACAGGAGCCGGGCGGCAGTGTTCTGCACTAGCCTGAGCTTCCGGGTCACCGACAGAGGAAGGCCAACGAGCGCGTTGCAGTAATCCAGCCTTGAGATGACTGTGGCTTGGATCACCGTGGCCAGATCGTTCCGGGAGAGATAGGGGGCCAGCCTCCTTGCCTGTCGCAGGTGAAAAAAAGCGATCTTGCTGACCGCAGAGACCTGGGCCTCCATGGTCAGCTGGGAGTCCAAATGGACCCCCCAGGCTCTTTACGGAAGGCGATGGGCATAACACCGCACCGTCCAGGCTCGGAAGCTGGACATTAACATCACCCGGGCGACCCAGCCACAAGATCTCCGTCTTCGCGGATTCACCCTCAACCTACTGGCTCGCAGCCATCCAGTAACGGCTTCGAGGCAGTGTTGGAAATTATCGGGGACAGAACCCGGCCTGCCCTCCATCCTCAGAATGAGCTGGGTGTCGTCAGCGTACTGGTGACACTCCAGCCCATAACTCCGCACCAGCTGTGCAAGCAGCTGCATGTAGATGTTAAATAACAGAGGGGAGAGAATGGCCCCCTTGGGGACCCCACAGAGTAGTGGGGAGCCCTCGGAGACCACCTCGCCCCTCCTCACACGCTGAGACCGCTGGTGGAGGAAGGAGGTCAGCCATTTAAGGGCTGTCCCCTCACTCCAGCCACGGCCAGGCGGTGGATCAATAGATTGTGGTCGACCGTGTCAAACGCTGCCGTGAGGTCCAATAACATGAGCAGCGCAGACCCGCCTTGGTCGAGCTGGCAGCGGAGTTGGTCTGTGATGGAGACCAGAACCGTCTCCGTCCCGTGCCCCGAACGGAAGCCGGACTGGAAGGGGTCTAGCCATGTTGCATCATCTAAGAAGGACTGCAACTGCTCCGTTACTGCCCTCTCAACTACCTTCCCCAGGTACGAAAGGTTCGACAATGAACAGGAGAGTTGATACACAGTCACTGGAAAGGCTATCACGTCCAGCCAATGCCAAATGTAGTAATAGTTGGTAAACATAAATACGAAAACGTACCCGGTCCTCCGGGAAGCCGGCTGGAAAGAGAGCAGTCAGACGGAAGCACTCTCTGAGGCAGAGAGTTCCACTGCTGAACAGCTTTCACAGTCAAAAAGTCCTTCCTAATGTTCACCCTCCTACATAGACATGCTTCCCTGTGATGTTTGCTTTTCTTCCTGTGCTGTTGTGCGCTCACTTTCTCTCTCTTACTATGCATACATACATACATACATACATACATATATATATATATATATATATATATATATATATGTAATGCTCATTTGTGGGATTAACATAACTCAAAAACCACTGGACAAATTGCTGCCAAATTTGGCCACAAAACATACTAATACTAACCCAAGGAGGGACCATCAGTCAAAAATTTGATTTTGTCATTTGGGAGTTGTAGTTGCTAGAAGTTATAGTACACTCGCAATCAAAGAGCATTCTGAACTCCACCAATGATGGAATGGAATCAAACTTCCCACAAAGAACTCCCATAACCAAGAGAAAATACTATAAGAGTTTGGTGGGCAAAGACCTTGAGTTTTGGAGTTGTAGTTCACCTATATCCAAAGAGCACTGTGGACTCAAACAATGTTGGATCAGGACCAAACTTGGCATGAATACTCAATATGCCCAAATGTGAACACAGATGGAGTTTGGGGAAAATAGACCTTGACATTTGGGAGATACAGTTTCTGGGATTTATAGTCAACACACAATCAAAGAGCATCCTGAACTCTTGCAACAATGGAATTGAACCAAACTTGGCCTATTGAACTCTCATTATCAAGAGGAAGTACTGAAAGGGTTTGCTTGGTGTAGGTGAACTACAACTTCCAAACTCAAGGTCAATTCCCAAGCAAACCCTTTTAGTACTTTCTGTTGGTAATGAGAATTCAATATGCCAAGTTTGGTTCAATTTCATTGTTGCAAGAGTTCAGGATGCTCTTTGATTGTGTGTGAACTATAAATCCCAGAAACTGTAACTCTCAAATGTCAAGGTCTATTTTCCCCAAACTCCATCTGTGTTCACATTTGGGCATATTGAGTATTCATGCCAAGTTTGGTCCTGATCCAACATTGTTTCAGTCCACAGTGCTCTCTGGATATAGGTGAACTACAACTCCAAAACCCAAGGTCAATGCCCACCAAACTCTTATAGCATTTTCTCTTGGTTATGGGAGTTTTGTGTGGAAAGTTTGTGTCTTTCTGCCATTCCTGCCAGGATATCTAGGTTGTGTTCATTGAAACAGGTCCAGGTTTCACACTGAGTGTATAAATACATTTAAAAACATATTAACTATATGTATCACTGTGTTAGAGTGTCATTTTGTGTCATTTTGGTTGGTGGTGTGCCCCAGGATTTTGTAAATGTAAAAAGTGTGCCGCGGCTCAAAAAAGGTTGAAAAACACTGAATGTTTGCCATATATGTGTTCTGTAATCCCCTCGGGGAGATAGAGCGGAATATAAATAAAGTATATTATATAAGTTCTTCTCCCACTCTATGCACTTAAAGAGTCTCTTTCTTTTTGTGAGTTTTTTGATGCTTCCACAGGTTCCCTCTCTGATTGAAGCTCTTGCCACACTCCAGGCATTTGTAGGGCTTTTCCCCACTGTGAATCCTTTCATGCGCCGTAAGGTGTGAGCTCGTGCTAAAGCTCTTGCCACACTCCGCACAAGAATAAGGCTTCTCCCCGGTATGAGTTCTGTGATGATGTCGAAGATGTTCTTTCTTACTGAAGCACTTTCCACACTCCGGGCATTTGTGGGGTTTCTCCCCGGTGTGAATGCGTTCATGCTTCAGAAGCGTCCCACTATCACCGAAGCACTTTCCGCACTCCATACATTTATATGGTTTTTCCCCTGTGTGGGTTCTTTGGTGCTTAGTAAGCGAGCCGCTCAGATTGAAGCGCTTTCCGCACTCTTTGCATTTATATGGCTTCTCTCCTGTGTGAATTCTTTCGTGCACCGTTAGCGATCGGCTATCGCTGAAACTTTTCCCGCACTCTGTGCACTTGTACGGCCTCTCTCCCGTATGCGTTCTTTTGTGTTGCCTAAGGTCCCCGTTCTGACTGAAACTTTTCCCGCACTCCTGGCATTTATAAGGCTTTTCTCCTGTGTGCGTTCTTTCGTGCTGCCTGAGGTGCCCATTTTGACTGAAGCTCTTCCCACAAGTTGGGCATTTGTATGGTTTCTCCCCTGTGTGAGTCCTTTGATGCTTCGTCAGCGATCCGCTGTCACTGAAACTCCTTCCGCATTCGGCGCACTCGAAGGGCTTCTCTCCCGTATGAATTCTCTCGTGGTTCATGAGGTGCTCTTTCCGAATGAAGTTCTTTCCGCACTTCGTACACTTGTATGGCTTCTCACTTGTGTGGGTTCTTTCGTGCACCGTAAGCGAGCCACTACTGCTTAAGCTCTTCCCGCATATCGTGCATGTGTAGGGTTTCTCCCCAGTGTGACTCCTTTCGTGTACTATAAGGTATGTGCTGACGCTAAAGCTCTTTCCACATTCCTTACACTTATACGGCTTCTCCTCTGTGTGCAGTCGCTGATGTATTGTAAGTGATCCGCTGTCACTGAAGCTCTTCCCACAGTCCTGGCATTTAAACAGTTTCTCCCCGGTATGAGTTATCTGATGCTTCTTAAGGTGTCTTTTCTGACCAAAGCGCTTGCCACATTCTGTACATTGATACGGTTTTTCCCCTGTATGAGTCCTTTCGTGCACAGCAAGCGATCCGCTATCAGTGAAGTTCTTACCACACTCCATACATCTATACGGTTTCTCCCCTGTGTGAGTTCTCTGGTGCTTAGTAAGCGATCCACGGACGCTGAAGCTCCGCCCGCACTCCGTACATTGATACGGTTTCTCTCCCGTGTGAATTCGTTCATGAACCGCCAGCGAGCGACTCTCGCTGAAGTTTTTCCCACACTCCATGCATTTGTACAGCCTCTCTCCTGTGTGAGTCCTTTCGTGCTGCCGAAGGTCTCCATTCTGACTGAAGGTCTTGCCGCACTCCTTGCAGACGTATGGTTTTTCCCCCGTGTGCGTCCGCTGATGCTGCCTGAGGTGCCCGTTCTGACAGAAGCTTTTCCCACAATCCAGGCACTTATACGGTTTCTCCCCCGTGTGCGTTCTTTGATGCACAGTGAGCGATCCGCTGTCGCCAAAACTTTTGCCGCACTCGGTGCACCCATACGGTTTCTCTCCTGTATGAGTTCTGTGATGCTTTGCAAGATGCTCCTTCCGACCAAAGCTCTTGTCGCAATCGGTGCATTTATACAATTTCTCGCCTGTATGGATTTTCCGATGGACAGCAAGCGATCTGCTGCTGCCCAAGTTCTTTTCACACACTTTACATTTATATATCTTCTTCCCTGTGTGAGATGCTCCATCTGTACTAAGACATGAGCTTGAATTAACGGCTTTTTCGCACCCTATGACATTAATATATGGCCTTTCCTCTTCAAGTGCTGTAACGTTTGAGCTTGTACTGGAGATGTTTTCACAGTCCTCACATTTATATGGCTTCTCCTCTGCATGAATTTCTTCATGTATAATAAGTTCTGATGCCACACAGGCATTCTTTCCACACAGAATACATCTAGCTTTTTTCTCTCCTCTCTCATACCTTTCATGCTGGGAAAGTAGTTGACTCTCATTAAAATGCTTTCCAGAGTCTTTGGCATTGTCATGCTTGCTGTTCTGAGCTGGATACGGATACTTCTCATTGTCCCAATCACCATCTAGTTTATGAAAAGAACATCAAGATCCTGTAAGAGTTCTGAGCAGCAATTCAGCATCAAGTTTCTATTTTAATTCTCTATATACTTCAACATTGTTGGAAATAGCTACCTTCTTCAAGCCTCCAGTAGTTATTTGTTATGTATATAATTAAGGTTGCTTACTGTATTGCAGGGGTGCCCACACTTTTTCAGCATGTGAGCTACTTATAATAAAACCAAGTCAGAAAGATCTACCTACCTCCTCAAGGCTGGAGAGGGGAGGGGAGGGGCGGGGCTCTGGCTTCAGCTCTACCAGCAGCTTATCCAGCCTTGAGGAGGGCAGTGCGAAGCTAGCCTTGTGCTAGCTATGCCGCCACTGGATTGGCACTGCCATCCTCAAGCTTGGAGAAGCTGCTGGTAGAGCGGAAGTCAGAAGGGGTGGAGCCAGGCTGCACCAAGCCCCGCCCCCTCCCCTCTGGCTTTGGAGCTCCCAGCAGCTTCTCCAGGCTTGAGGATGGCAATGCCAAGCCAGTGGTGGCATAGCTAACACAAGGCCGGTTTGGCCCTGCCCTCCTCAAGCCTGGAGAAGCTGCTGGGAGTGCTGAAGCCAGGGGAGGGGGCGGGGCTTGCGTGGCCTGGCTCCGCCCCCCTCTGAGAAGCGCCCCATCCGGTTGGGATCGACCTCCTTCGGTCCTGGGATCGACTTCCTGGGCAGCCCTGCTGTATTGTATACGTTTGTATTGGTTTGCAGTTTTTAACTCTCTGTTGTGGAAAGTGTCATGTTGGCACTCAGAGGAGTCCATTTCAACTTTGTTCCTGGGTTCTTTATTCTTTCAATCTCCCCCTGTCCTTTGGTCTTTAATAGATCTATGAGTGGCAGGGTGATTTTTAGCAAATTCCTTAATAAATTGCCTATAGAAATTTCCAAAACCCAGGAATCCTTGGAGCTGTTTTCTTGTACGAGGGGCCCCCCCATGCCAAAATATCCTGCACTTTACTAGGATCCATGCCTACCCCATCCTTGGAAATGTGGAACCCTAAGTAGTCTAGTTCTTCTTTATGAAACTCACACTTGGACAGCTTGGCATAGAGCTGTGCTTCCCATAATTTTGTTAACACCTGCCTGATCAATTTTATGTGTTCTTCTAATGAGGCTGAAAAAATTAATATGTCATCAAAATAGACTAAAACGCCCTTATATATATAGATATGGATTTAGCACTTCATTGATGAACTGCATGAAAACCTTGGAGGCCCCAGCCAAGCCAAACAGCATTACCCGGTACTGGTAATGGGGACAATTGAAGGCTGTTTTCCATTCATCCCCAGCCTTAATTCTGATTCAGTAGTAGGCCTCAATTGGTATTATAAAATAATAATAAAAACCACTAAAATTAAATTAAATTCAAGAAGACAAGGTGCGAACCAAGATGAAGGGTGACATCCTCAAGAGAGGAAGGATCCCAAGATGGAACGGCCCAATGGCCCCAGCCCAGAGGATGGCAAAGCGGACCCAGCCACTACTACAGCAGAGGAGAGCAGAGCAGCAGGCGATCGGAGGCTGTAGGCCTCCGCCTGCTCTCGCCCCCAGCCATTCCCCAGCTGATCGCCCTGCCATGGTGTGCCTGCCATCCCTGGAGGCGATCTGGGCCAGCAGGGGGAGCAGTCTGCGATCTGAGACGGCTGATCGCCCTGGCGACCCGGAAGACGGCTGCAGGCCCAGATCGCCTCCAAGGATGGCAGGCACTCCAAAGCCGCCGCTCCTCTGGCCTGTCTGCCGACACAGGCCCCACAGAGCCCGCGATGAGATGGCGGCAGTGGCACCCCTTCCTCTTGGCCCCACCCCCGATGCCCTTCTCTCCGGGCCGGACAGAATCGGCTGCCGGGCCGCATCTGGCCCACTGGCCGTAGGTTGGCCACCCCTGGTCTATGTGGATAGCACAATTAGTTTTCCTATGTGGAGAGAGGTGGTTCGACTCTGTTTCCCCAAAAACATAAGATAAATTCTGATAAACTGCTGGGATTTCGTCAGGGAGGGTCTCCGCTGCCCCAACATGGACCAGTGCAGGCCTCATTATTCCTGCTGTCTCACCTTTCCCTCTCTCTGGGACCCAAAACTGTGGAGTATACTGTCCATCAGTAAAAATGAAAGTCTCTGTTGCCCAGTCTATAAGATTCCTTGGTCTTAATCAAGGAATCCCTAGAGCAGACCACAAATTGCAATGTTTCTTGGTGAATTATCAGGTCTGGGCTTGTTTGGGACCCAGACTCCATTTTTGAACAGTATGCTTTAAGACACCAGAACCCTTTGTTGGGAGGTGTTAGCTGGCCCTGATAGTGTCCTGCCTGGATTTCCCCTGTTTTCTAAGTACAGTTATTTATTTACTGTCCTGATTTTAGAGTTTTTTGGGGGACTGTTGGGAAGTTGTTCCTTACATTTCAGTACAATCTCTATTCTTGCAATTTGAATCAATTGCTTCATTGTGTCCGGGTCTCCAGAGCAGCAGAAAACAATCTTGCCCTCGCTTCAATGTGACATCCTTTCACATTTTTAAACAATGACTGCCATGTGTCCTCTCGGCCTTGTATTCTTCAAAGTAAACATAAAGTGGTAAATCTCTGTCGGAGAAAACACGCTCTTACCCAGAGAGGCTACAACCTCATAGTTTTCCAGCATGACTTCTTTGTAGAGAGCCCTTTGGCCTGGATCCAGGAGAGCCCATTCTCCCTCAGAGAAATACACAGCAACCTGCTTAAAGAACTTCAGCTGTAGAAAAAAGGGAGGAAAAATATATTCAAAAGTTGTTTCCCATTCATGTAACAAGTATCTTTGTGAAGGGTGATGATAATAATAATAATCTATCTATCTATTCTATTCCAGGTATATAATAAAGGTCAGTGTTTGCGGCGTTGCGGAGGGCGAAGGAATATGTGCCAGCATTTCGATTGGTTGCCACTGTGGGATTATTTGCATAAAGGACACTGATTGGCCAGCCTCAGAACTCCAACACTCTAAGGCAGTGTTTCCCAACCTTTTTTGAGCCGCGGCACACTTTTAACATTAAAAAAATCCGGGGGCACACCACCAACCAAAATGACACAAAATGACACTCTAACACAGTAAAGAACGGCTGGGGGTTGGTGGCCTGCTGGGAACAGCTGCTGGGAGTGCCGAAGCCAGGGAGGGGCGGAGCCAGGCTGCGCCATGCCCCACCCCCTACCCCTGGCTTCACCTCTCCCAGCAGCTTCTCCAGCCTTGAGGGGGCAGTGCCAAGCCAGCGGTGCCAGAGCCACCACAATGCTGGTTTGGCACTGTCCCCTCAAGGCTGGAGCAGCTGCTGGGAGTGCCGGCCGGGGGGCAGAGCCAGGCAGCGCCATGCCACGCCCCTCCCCCAGCTTCAGCTCTCCTACAGGCCGCCATGCCCGCCCCCCCCAGCTTCAGCTCTCCTCTCCAGCCTTAAGGGGAAGTGCCAAGCCAGCAGTGGCAGAGCCAGCACAATGCTGGCTTGGCACTGTCCCCTCAAGGCTGGAGAAGCTGCTGGGAGAGCCGTAGCTGGGGGAGGGGGCGGAGCCAGGCCGCGCCATGCCCTTCCCTCCCCCGGCTTCAGCTCTCCTACAGCTGAAGCTGCGCAGAGGAGGAGGAGCATGAGTGGTGGATGGGCTTCAGTGGGTGGGGCTCCTCCACGCGGCTTCAGCGAGCGAGGAGCGAGAGTCATGGTGGGAGTCATGGCGGATTGGAGGCTGGCTGGGGAAACGGCCGAAGGAGGCGGTGCCCCGGCCCCTTCTTCTTTTTCTTTGCCACTGCCCCGCCCTTCCTCCTCCCCCAAGCCGCAGGGGTGCGGCAGGAGGGGGGGAGGAGGGGGGCAGAGAGCTTTTCTCGCGGCACAGCAGGAGGTCCGTCACGGCACACTAGTGTGCCACGGCACACTGGTTGAGAAAGACTGCTCTAAGGCAGGGCTGTCCAACTTCTACGGGCCCAAGGGCCGGAACTACGGTCACTAATCACCTGGGGAGCCGAAGGGTCTGCCTCTGAAGGAGGGGCTTTCCCTGCCTCAATCCCCTCCTCCCTCTCTCTGAGGGAATGGGGGCTGGCCTGGAAGCAGCCGCGAGGGAGGAGGAGGCGCGCGCCCAGGCCGGCCGCAAATCCCGCGGGACCCGAGATTTCGGCCGCTATCGTGAGACTACGCAGCCACAGATGGGATTTAGACTTCCCTCGAAATTCCGTCTGTGGCTGGCGTAGTCTCGCGATGCTTGCCTAAACCCAGAAGTAGGGTTGTTTTTTAAAAAATTTGTATTTTATTAAAACAAGTTAGGGGCTCGGGGGCCGTGTACGGCCCCAGGGCCGCTTGTTGGACAGCCCTGCTCTAAGGCACCTTATTATTTGCATAAAGGACTCAGATTGGCCAGCCTCAGAACTAAGGCACCAGACAATCTAAGGCACCAGACAGAGGGCATTGGTTGCCACTGAGGAACTATTTGTATAAAGGACTCTGATTGGCCAGCAAAACAGAATGCAACTGAATGCTTGAGTTAGCCAAATGACAGTTTTTTCCGTTGGAAATGGAATGTTCATTTTCTGGGAGGTGCGGAGGTGCCAAGAAATATGTGACAGCGTTTCGATAGGTTGCCACTATGGGATTATTTGCATAAAGGACTCTGATTGGCCAGCCTCAGAACTCCAACATTCTACGGCCCCAGACAGAGGGGATTGCTTGCCACTGAAATGGTATTTGCATAAAGGACTCCGATTGGCCATCCACATTCCAACATTCTAAGGTGACTCAGAGGGAAAAGGAAAGGCCTCAGGCAGTCAGACGTTGCGGCCCACAGCAGTGACGGATCAAGACCACACTTGACACACAGGGGCCCGATGGCCAACTTCACTCTACATCCTGGTGCTGTTTGGAGGGGAATGGACCATGGCCAATGGGACTTGCGGTACCTTCACTAAGTTCCTGAAACCACTGCAAGCCACATAAACATCTAATAGGAACCAATCTTGGCACACAATGCCTTCCTCAAATAACCCGGGCACCGCCGGGTCCCCAAGCTAGTAATAATAATAACAACACTATTTATATTTCACCCTTCCCTTCGAGGGGGCCCAGAGTAGATTACAGTATATAAACAGACACAGGGAAACATTAAATGCCTTGCTACAATGAAATACAACTACATACAAATACACAGGCAAAGGTTTCTCCTTTCATTTCCGGCTCAGGAGGCGGTGCTCATCTTTGGCTCTGCAGGAGACACTCATTTCCATTTCCAAACCGAGGATCATGCATTGTCCGTAGACACCTCTTGGTCAGGTGGCCGGCATGACTACATGGAGCATCTTTTTGCCTTTCCCGTCAAAGCGGTACCTATTAATTTACTCACATTTGCATGTTTTCGAACTGCTAGGTTGGCAGGAACTAGGGCTAACAGCGGGAGCTCACGCTGTCCCACGGATCAAACTGCCAATTTTCAGGTCAGCAGTTCAGAAGCACAAGGGTTTAAGCCATTGCGCCACCCGCGACCCAATGGTTATCTGTAGATGCTATTTCATTTCATTTACATGGAATCAGAGAATTGGAAAAGCCATCGCCAAGGGCCATCCAGTCCAACCACATTCTGCCAAGTGGCAACACAGGATCAAAGCACCCCCAGCAAATGGCCAAACAGCCTCTGTTTAAAAACCCGTAGAGGAGAACTCTTCTACCTTCCCAGGCACCATATTCCACTGTTGAACTACTATTGATGTACGTATTGATTTTAATGACTATGTAATGGTTTTAATGTTTTATATGTGACTAGCTGTACCCGTGCATGCGTTGCTGTGCCATGTCTCTCTCTGTCTCTTTCTCTCTCTCTCTGTATCTCTCTCTGTGTGTCTCTCTCCTCCTCCTTAGTCCCTCCTCCCCCCCCCCCCGGCGGCGGCGTTCCCGATCGGAGTGGTGGCGGGGCAGGCGCGGAATGGAGGAGGAGGACCTAGGAGGAGGGAGGGGCGCTCCCTTCCTCCTCCTTGGGCCCTCCTCCTCCTCCTACCCCCCCGGCGCCGCCGTTCCTGATCGAAGCAGCGGGGGGGGGGGTAGAACGGAGGAGAAGGGCCTAAGGAGGAGGAAAGGAGGCGCATAAAGGACTCTGATTGGCCATCCACATGCCAACATTCTAAGGTGACTCAGAGGGAAAAGGAAAGGCCTCAGGCAGTCAGACACTGCGGCCCACAGCAGTGACGGATCAGGACCACACTTGGCACACAGGGGCCCAATGGCCCACTTCACAACGCGATCCTCACCCAATGACCAATACAGACCAAAATTAGCACACAGAGCCCCCTTGACCTTCTCAACACCCTGGTGCTGTTTCAGGGAGGATGGACCACATATGATGGGACTTGAAATACCTTCACTCACCTTCCGAGACCGCTGCAACCATCATCCAATGAATGATCAAGACCAAATGTGACACACAGAGACCCCATGACCCACTCTACACCCTGGTGCTGTTTCAAGGAGGATGGATCCTCCCCCCTCCCCCCCCCGGTGCCGCCGTTCCCGATCGGAGCGGCAGGGGGGGAGGCGGAATGGAGGAGGGCCTAAGGAGGAGGGAGCCAGCTCCTCCTCCCTGCCCGGCCCCCTCCCTCCCCGAAGCCGGCGCCGCTGTTGAGGAAAAAGAGGCGAGGGTGAGTGTTGGCTGCCATGCGCGAACGTTCTAAACGCGCGCTGGCAGCGAAGAGGCAGGGATGGGAGTTCCATTGCCCGTTTTTAGGGGGTTGTGTTTGGGGATGTTGTGAGGTATGTAGGCCGGGGTTTTTTTGCGGAAAAGGTACCTCGTGGTATATTTGAATATGTTGCCGAGTTTGGTGCTTCTGCGGCTTATAGTTTCGTTGTCTATTTGCCGGGATGCACGACCGTTCAAAATATATATATATATAGATGTTGATAATTTTGTTGTATTTGATCATATTTCTGTATTGTGGTGTAGCGGCCTGTAGTGCTGCGAATGTAAGCCGTGCTGAGTCTGCCTTCGGGGGTGAGAAGCGACAGGGTACAAATACCATAAATTAAATAAAATAAATAAATTACCATCAGGAAGTTCTTCCTAATGTTTAAGTGGAATCTCTTTTTCTGCAATTTGGAATCCACTTTCTATTTTCCCTGGAGCCGCCAGTGGCACAGCGGGTTAAACCGCTGAGCCACTGAACTTACTGACTGAAAGGTTGGTGGTTCAAATCCAGGGAACGGGGTGAGCTTCCGCTGTTAGCCCCAGCTTCTGCCAAGAGTTCAGAAACATGCAAATGTGAATAGATCAATAGGAACTGCTTCGGTAGGAAGGTAACGGCGCTCCATGCAGTCATGCCGGTCACATGACCTTGGAGACGTCTAACGGACAACGCCAGCTCTTCGGTTTAGAAATGGAGATGAGCACCCACCCCCAGAGTCGGACACAACTAGACTTAATGCCAGGGGAAAACCTTTACCTACCTTTCTATTTTCCCATTCCAACACAGAGGGAAGGACTTGAGTTATTCCCTTTCATCTCTCCTGGTGATCTATTCCTTACCTGAGTCAACGTCAAAGCACCAATTTCAGCTCCAGATCCAAGACGCAAGGATTCAGAATCTGCCCGCTGGGAAAAAGAAGGAGGCATTCATACTGACATTCTTGCGCTCAAAAAGGAAAAAAAGTCAAATATAGGTACGAACGGATAAAGAAATGGCTCTCAAATCGCTGTTGAAAGGGCAACATTCCAATTTCATGCTTTGTACATTTTTCAATTTCATAGCTTAATGCAGTGTTTCCCAACGTTTTTTGAGCCGCAGCACATTTTTTACATTTACAAAATCCTGGGGCACACCACCAACCAAAATGACACAAAATGACACTCTAACACAGCAATACATATAGTCAATATGCTTTTTAATGTATTGATACACTCAGTGTGAAACCTGGGCCTGTTTCGATGAACACAACATAGATATCCTGGCAGGAATATGGCAGAAAGACACAAACTTCCCACACAGAACTCCCATAACCAAGAGAAAATACTATAAGAGTTTGGTGGGTATTGATCTTGGGTTTTTGAGTTGTAGTTCACCTATAGCCAGAGAGCAGTGTGGACTGAAACATTGTTGGATCAGGACCAAACTTGGCATGAATACTCAGTATGCCCAAATGTGAACACAGATGGAGTTTGCGGAAATAGACCTTGACATTTGGGAGTTACAGTTTCTGGGATTTATAGTTAACACACAATCAAAGAACATCCTGAACTCTTGCAACAATGGAATTGAACCAAACTTGGCATATTGAACTCTCATTACCAACAGAAAGTCCTGAAAGGGTTTGATTGGGAATTGACCTTGAGTTTGGAAGTTGTAGTTCACCTACACCCAGACAGCACTGTGGACTTAAACAATGTTATGTTATGTTGTTGTTTGTTTTCTATCCAGAATCACAATGTTGGAAGGAGGCTCACCACTAAGGTCCCTAAAACTGGCATGGGAAAACTTCGGCCCTCTGGGTACTTTGGACTTCAACTCCCACCATTCCTAACGGCCTGAGGCCCTTTCCTGCTTAAGTGGCTGAGGGGGGGAAAGGGAAAGGGCCTGAGGCTGCTAGGAATGGTGGGAGTTGGAGTCCAAAACAACTGGAAGGTCCAAGTTTGCCCATGCCAGCTTTCGACAGAGACCTCTTCCTCCCCCTTCCCCTTCGCGCCCTTTCTTCCCCCTCCTGCCGAACACTTACTTTTACTTCTACCCTACCGCTTCTACCGCCATTTTGATCTGAGGGGGCAGCGTGAGCATGTTCAGGAGGGGAGGGGGGGGAGAGAGACATGACCCGTGCGGGCGCTACTGCGCAGACTCACCCCAGAGCAAAGCGAGGCAGAGCGAGGCTGGGAAGAAGGGAGCCCGAGTGGAGAAGAAAAAGTGTTCGGCAGGAGGGGGAAGAAAGGTATTGGAGGTTCCAGTTTCCCACGGCACACCTGATGATCGCTCACGGCACACTAGTGAGCCAAGGCACACTGTTTGGGAAACACTGGCTTAATGTACACAAGCTGGCTCTAGCTTTTCAAGGGGATTAATCTCCTGAGAGTGTCAAAGGCTTCAAGACACTTACAATTTGCTACATGCCAGCCTTTGCCAGCGTGGTTCATAATGACAAATGCAGGGAATTAACAGTCCAATCATATGTTTGTATGGAAGGGAAAGGCCAGGTAATTTCTTTATAAAGTATTGCTATTTTGTGGTGTTAGGTGTTTACAAGTAATTTCTGTGTTACGAAGACCCTAAGGGAGGATGTCTCCCAACCACAAAACCTGAATACCCTTTTCAATTAATAATAATAATAATAATAATAACATGTTGTCGAAGGCTTTCATGGCCAGAATCACTGGGTTGCTGTGAGTTTTCCAGGCTGTATGGCCATGTTCCAGAAGCATTCTTTCCTGGTGTTTGTTTGTTTATTTACATCATTTCTACCCTGCCCATATCAGCCCGAAGGCGACTCAGGGCGGCGAACATTTGGCACAATTCGATGCCTGGCTTCGAACTCATGACGTTTCGGTCAGTAGTGATCTTAATGCAGTTGACACCCAGCCAGCTGTGCCACAGTCCCAGTGATATAACTTCCACGATCCAGTCACATGAAGCCAGGACAGTTGAAGTGGGGTCATACTCAGGGGCGGTCCAAGGTAATTTTAAATGGTAAGCGAACAATATTTTGGCGCCCCCCCCTCCCCAAATTACTTGAGTTACAGTAACAGTGTTATATGGTTGCTAAGTCTACTCACCTGTGTGTTATCTTAACAATGTGGGATGCTGAGGAACCCATATAACACCATTACTGTAACTCAACCCTCGCTTAGGCCAGCATAAACCCTATACATACACTTGTCTTTTGGATGGTGGGAATATATTACCTCTAATAATAATAATTATTTTTTAAGTGTTGAGTGATCTGGCCTTTTGATATTTGTAATTACCATACACAAAAGCATCTATTTGATAGGTTCCATGTATTATCATGATATCCAATGTATAGAATATTAAGGAATTTAGTGTGATACCTTATGGAACTCAACTCTAGCTTAGGCCAGCATAAACCCTATACATACACTTGTCTTTTGGATGGTGGGAATATATTACCTCTAATAACAATTTCCCTTGATTTCATCAATTATCTACGCGTTCAAAGATGCACACAGACAAAAGTTACTTTTCCCAACAATATTCACCACTCGGCCAATACCTGTAAAGCATGCAACATATTCTCATTAGAATGTTGTGTTCGCGTGGCGTTTGTGGGCTAGACGCCACCCCTTTCCGCCAAGAGGAGGCTGGGAAGGGAGAAGGCCTGGCTACGGAAGTACCTGATGTGGAAGCTCCCTCGTGGCTCGTCTCTGCGCACCAAAAGCTAAGAGGCACCCGCCCCTCCTTTCCTCTGACACCAGAGGTAACTCTAGACTCAGGGTCCAAACGGAAGGTAGCTGGGTATGGAATGGCATAGAGTGAACATAATGCTTGTATTGATGTATTTAATATTGTGATGAATGCATTCCCTAGCCATGGAGCATTATGTTCACTCTATGCCATTCCATACCCAGCTACCTTCCGTTTGGACCCTGAGTCTAGAGTTGATGACCATAATACCGGGGAGGAGCAGCTAAAAGACCCTCAGCGCCCTGAGGAAGCGTGGTAAACGCGAACGCCTTCTGGCGGCGTCGCCTCTTGCCGTAGGCGCCTGCCCATCGAGCAGTTGCCAGCTCGCCCTACTCCGGGAAGGCTCCCCGTTGACTCGGTCCCCAATCCGTGAGTGAATTGGCTCGGATTACCCATAGTACACAGACTGGATGTTTGTGCCTTGATGCCCGATGATTGTCTGTAAGGGCTATATAACTAACTGTGCTCGATTATATATGTTAACACATTGCACTGTGAGATTGGTTCGACATAGAGCCATATGTTATATGTTATATGATATTACATTTTGATATTTTTTGCTATCAAGCGTATTGTGATTTATGCAACATACCGGTCTGCCCCTTTAATAGTGTATGGGATAGCGTTGTGTATTAGCAGTTTGCTAGAGGAACGTATTGTATGTGTATTGGGTAGGGGATTTCCCCCCTTCCCAGATGGCACCCCACGTGGCCGCGTACTTGGCCTACATGTAGGACCGCCCCTGGTCATACTGCATTCCTTCTACAGTGTAGATGCACTCCCATCTACTCAAGATCACCAAAAGTGTCTTGCTGGCTGAGCTTGGATTCGAACCCAGAATCCTGGGGTACATCTACCCTGGAGAATGAATGCAGTTTGTTGCCACTTTAACTGCCGGGTCTCAATTCTTATGGGTTGTGTTTTGACACTGTCTTTAGCCTTCTTTGCCTAAGAGTGCTGGTGCATCATGAAACTACAACTCCTAGGAATTCATAGCGTTGAAACTGGGGTCAAACAGCATTCATTTGACAGTGTAGATGCACCCCTAGTTCCAATACTATCATGAAACCACACTGGCATATTTTTCAAGCTGATAAAGTGGTAGAGAAAATTCCACATTTTGAAAGCTGTTTTATTTTAAACTTTGTCCCACCTTATCACTCCAGAGGTTGAGTGATGTGGCCATTGCCATTTCGTCTTCTCCGCAGCCCCAGCAAGTCTGCTGGGCTTGTTTCAGTAGGTGCGTCTTCGAGGCCAACCTTGAAGGAATAAGAGAGAAAAAGTTGGGGCGAGAACAAGCAGAAAACAATGAAAGGGAGGACAATCAGAGAAAGAAGAGGCGGAGATCCCTTCAAGTCAAAGAGGCAGATGCTGAAAGAAGAGGACATGAAGCAGCTGGAAGAAGAAGGAAAACTCTGCTCTGTTTTCAACATACAGTATGACCCCAAACTTGTGTTTTCTTTCACCTATCTGCAACCAACAAAATATAAACTCTGGAAGAATTTCTCAAATGTATTGTCGAAGGCTTTCATGGCCAGAATCACTGGGTTGTTGTAGGTCAGGGCTGTCCAACTGGCGGTCCGGGGGCCATACACGGCCCCCCAGCCTGTTGGACACGGCCCGCATATGCCCCTGGCCACCATTTTTTTTTAAAAAATCTAATTTTTTTAAAAGGCGACGGGGACGACCTTGAGGCGGAGCAGGGAGGAGGAAGTGAGATGGCTCCTCCTCCTTCGCCCTTCCTCCTTCCTCCCTGCACCGCGGCTCGCGAATGGGGGCGCGTCCACGGGGAGGAGGGGCGAAGGAGGAGGAAGTCAGCTGGCTGCCTTCTTCCTCCTTCGCCTCCTCCTCCTTCCCCCGCGCCGGCGCTCGGGATCTGGGCAAGGGGGAAAGATGAGGGACGAAGGGAGAAGGCCATTCCTCTTTCCGATCGCGATCCGGGCAAAGGCGTGGGCGGGGGGAAAGAGGAGGAGGAGGAGGGAGAGTTCTCCCTCCTCCCTTCTCCTTCGTCCCTCTTTCCCCGCGCGCGCGCCGGCGCCCGGGATCCGGGCAAGGGCGTGGGCGGGGAAAGAGGAGGAGGAGGGAGAGTTCTCCTCCTCCTCCTTTTTCCCCCAGCGCCGCAGCGCACGGGACACCGGCTGCGCCGAGAAGGGCGGGGGTGCGAGGAGGTGGGCCTCCTCCTTCCCGGCGCCGCTGGTGTCCCTTGCGCCGCGGCGCTGGCGGAAGAGGAGGAGGAGGGAGAATGACAGTTTAGGAGGGGGCTGGGGGCGGGGCGGGGGCCTGGGGCGGGGCCTGGGGGCAGGGCCGAACGG
>JARBWK010000001.1:192834385-192901885 GCA_030556195.1 Anolis apletophallus | reverse complement strand
TGGGTCATGATGGCTCTGTGTGCCAATTAGGGGCTACAATGTTCTGTGGGAAATGAATCAGGTGAAGGTACTGCAAATCCCATCATTTGTGGCCCATCCTGCCCTTAACCGCACCAGATTGTAAAGTTGGCCATTGGGCCTCTGTGTGCGAAGTTTGGTCCTGATTTGTCATTGGTGTGGACCACTGTACCACAGGGTTGTATCCTCTCACCCAACCTATTCAACTTGTATGCAGAACACATCATGCGATGTGCGGGGCTTGGCAAATGCAAGGCTGGGGTTAAAATTGATGGAAGAAACATTAACAACCTTAGATATGCAGATTTTATTTTATTTATTTCACAATATTTATATGCTGCCCTTCTCAACCCCAAAGGGGACTCAGAGCGGCTTACAGCAAACTGCAAATACAACAAACTACGAGGGCGGGTCAATAAGTCCGTAACTTTTTGAATGAAACACAGGCTTCTGGATAAAAAACCATTTTATTTTTCAACGTCGTCTCCTTTGAGCTCTATACACTTTGTCCAACGTTTCTCCAATTTTCTTATCCCTTCCAAAAAATAAGATTTGTTGTGGTCATCAAAATAGGTATTTGTTTGTTAGATGATTTCATTGTTGGAGTCAAATCTCTTTCCGCCGAACCATTTCTTCAGGTATGGAAACAAGAAATAGTCACTCAGGGCTAAATCCGGAGAATAGGGTGGATGAGGGAGCAATTCGTATCCCAATTCATGGATTGTTGCCATGGCAACTGCACATGTGTGCACCCTTGACTGTGAGCAAACGCGGCACCCATCTTGCGGAAAGCTTTCTGATACCCAAGTGATCATTTAAAATTGAAACCACTGAGCCATGTGAGATGACTATGGCTTCCACAATCTCTCGCACTTTCAATCTCCGATCGGCCAACACCATATCGTGAATTTTTTCAATTGTTTCAAGTGTAGAGACCTCAACTGGGCGTCCAGAACGTTCGGCATCTTCCGTGCTTGTACAGCCACATCGAAATTCAGTAAACCACTTTTTTGCCATTGAAATTGATGGTGCAGAGTCCCCATAGTATTTATCAAGCTTAGCCTTGGTTTGAGTGATGGCGTTTTCCGCAAAAAAAAAATGCTTAATGAGCACACAATATTCACTTTTTTCCATTTTCTCCTCAAATCACGCAGTAGTCTGCTATCAATGGCTGACAAACACAAACTAAATAACACAACTGACAGATGCCTGTTAACAGGAGCAGTGTTGCCCTTTCAGTTAAGAGGTGAAAAATTCATATATACAGTATATAAAATACAAAAATGTTGGAAACTGACCCCATTTTCCCTTAGCCTCTGTAAACCCTTCCATTGCATGTTTCCCTTCCCCCGTGAATATGAAAAGCTGAGGAATGTCACCTGAAGTTCTCCTTTGGGGGGGCTTAGCCAGCTAGAAGCTATAATTCCAGCCATCAGATCCATTTGCATGAAAATACCAAGGATGAAATCCCTTTTGGAAAGAAGTTTTTCTCTTTCCCTAGATTTCATCTTTGATAATTGATAGCCAGGCAACCTCGGAGGGTTTCGTCCATTGTCTAGTTAGAAAGAGGCCGCAGCATTGTGGATAGTGCATCTCCATGCCTCCCGATGTGAGGCCAAGGTGGACCATGGTTAGTGATCAATCTGGCCAAGCCTGAGATGTTGTTTCAGGGAGTCCTTATATCTCTCTTTTGGGACGCCTCTCTTGCGCTGACCCGTGGCGAGTTCACCATACAGTAGTATCTTGGGGAGGAGGTGGTCCTCCATCCTAGAGACGTGCCCTGCCCAGCGCAGCTGTGTTCTCAATAGCATGGCCTCAATGCTGGTGATCCCTGCTTGCTCAAGGACAGCAACATTCGTCACAAAGTCAGTCCAGTGTACATTTAGGATTGTGCGGAGACAGCGCTGATGGAAGCGTTCTAGGAGTCATAGGTGTTGGCGATAGGTGACCCATGTTTCAGACCCATATAGGAGAATAGACAGTGCGATAGCTCTGTACACACTGATTTTGGTGTCTTGCCTCAGGTGTTTGTTGCTCCAGACCAGGGGTGGGCAATTATTTTTTCCAAGGCGCCACATGAGAAACAAAACATATTATGGAGGGCCGCACCTAAAGGCTGAACTACATTCTAATCTACTTTATTTATTTATTTATTTATTTACTATATTTCCTATATATTACACATCATTAATATTAACATATTAATATATCAATAAATATTCATATATTATTAGTATTAATATCATAATTATTACATTATAGTATATATAGACATTATAATATATTGAAATTATAATATAATATAACATTATATTATATTATTTATTATATTATTATAATAAAATTATTATAAAATAATAATAAAAACCACTAAAATAAAATAAAATGAAATTCAAGAAGACAAGGTACGAACCGAGGTGGAGGCTGACATTCTGAAGAGAGGAAGGATCCCAAGATGGAATGGCCCAATGGACCCAGCCCAGATGGATGCAAGGAGTAATCACGCCCCTCCCCCCCCCAAAAAAAGGCCAGGAGGAAGAGGGCACCCGGTTCCGGACTTCTACCCACCTCTGGCTCCGGTTCCCCCTTGGAGTTTCCACTCCGAAACAAAAAGAATCCAGATTAGGAATGCAGGGGGGGAAGCAGAGGCAGGCACACTCAAACTCTTTGGGAAACCCCACAAGTTCCTGGGAAAAGCTGGCTGCGTTTTCTCGTGGGGAGGGCTCCGTGGCCTTTTGGATGCAAGGAATAATCAACCAAGGCGAGGGAGGAAGAGGCAGCGGGGCTTACATTGTGCTGGAAATGGGGGAGCAGCACCCGAAGTCCAGAGGCGAGAGAGCGAGGGAGGGAGCGAGCCTGCCTGGTGGAGGGTTTCCTTGGGAAGGAGGCTGAGGCAGTCCTGCTCCACCACCGCCTGGCTCCAGCGGCCGAGGATCGAGCGGGAGAACTAACTCTCAGGCGGCGGCGGAGGAGGGGGATTCCGCCATGTCAGTCACAGGTGGCATCGAGCAGGAGACCCTCAGGTAGGCGGGGCTTCCTGCGGAAGTTCTTCCGGAGCCGCAGCGAGGGACAGAAGGAGGCACTCTGCTCCCTCCATTCCTTTTTGCCCATACGCACACAAAGCATCACGTTGCTTTGTAGCCGCCCCAGTAAGAGTTCACCTCCTTCTCTTTGGGAAGGAAGCCGCGGGCCGGATGGCATCGTCCGACGGGCCACATTTGGCCCGCGGGGCGTAAGATGCCCAGGTCTGCTCCAGACACGTTTGTGAAGCCTTCCAAATGCACTATATGCCTTTGCTAATCTGTGATCTATCTTTTTATCAATCTTGGCGTCTGAAGAGATGATGCTTCCCAGGTAGGTGAACTGCTGAATGGACTTAAGCACAGATTTGCCTCTGCTGACGTGGGGATGATGGTGTTCTTCCTGTGGTGCGGGCTGGTAGAGAACTTCCGTTTCCTTCAGGTTGACTTTCAGCCCAAACAGCTCTGCAGCTGTTGCAAAGCAGGATGTGAGGCGCTGCAGGGCTGCTTCTGAATGGGCGACAAGGGCAGCATCGTCAGCAAAAAGCAGCTCACGGACTAGATAGTTTATTCTTAGTGCGAGCCCTCATATGGCTTAAGTTGAACAAGCTGCCATCAGTACAATAGCATATATATACTGTGTGTGTGTGTGTGTGTGTATATATATATATATATATACTGTGTATATATACTGTGTGTGTGTGTGTGTGTGTGTGTGTGTGTATATACCATCTACACTGCCAATCTTCTTCAGCATGATGCTCCAAAGGGCTACGGCAGATCTCGAAGAAGAAGACGGCATATATATATATATATATATATATATATATATATATACTGTGTATATATACTGTGTGTGTGTGTGTGTGTGTGTGTGTGTGTATATATATATATATATATGCCGTCTTCTTCTTCGAGATCTGCCGTAGCCCTTTGGAGCATCATGCTGAAGAAGATTGGCAGTGTAGATGGTACCTATATGCACAACAGGAGCAAAACCCAGGGTTTTTCAACAGTTTGGCTTTATCCTCATTCCACCTTTAATGCACCCATCTCTTTTTCTACCACTGTCTGATTTAGTGAGTAATGCCATCTTTTCCAATGAGTCATTTATCTTGTGATAAGTCCATATGGTGACTGGAACGCCACGTCATTCTGCTCCTTTATTCAGAGCAAAAGGATCAGATCATATTATTACTTAGGCCCCATCTGCACTGCCATATAGAAGGTAAAGGTTTCCCCCTGACATTAAGTACAGTCGTGCCTGACTCTGGGAGTTGGTGCTCATCCCCATTTCTCAGCAGAAGAGTGGTGTTGTCCGTAGACACCTCCAAGGCCACGTGGCCGGTAAGGCTGATGTGGCCCTTGATTAAAATGAATTTGTCACAACTGATTTATTTGGAACATTTATTTTTCTCCCAGGTTTATAAGTTATTAAAGGTGGGTGGATACACTTTTGCGGGGACATCCTGTATATCGGGAGCGCAAATAGGGTAACAATGAAATCAAGCAGGTTTAGTAAAATAGAGATATTTCATTGGCAATAGCAATAAGCATGGGATCAATCAACATTCATAACATACAAATCATAAGCTTATAATAGCATAAATCAAGTATACAGTGATACACAGAATACATGTATGTAAATACATATCCTTCCACAAGTAACCTTCCACAGGTCTGGAGCCGCTACTCACAAATGTAATGCAGTAAATAAGGTAATAGTCAATCACTGTCCCAAGGGGTATCTTGGTCGAGAGAAGAGTGGGGGATGGAGACTGGCTCACGAAGATGATAGGGAAGGGCAGTGTTCGAGTGGAAGGAAGGAGAAGATGGTAGGAAGCCCAAATCTGGGGGTGGGGGTGGTGCGATCCCGCTGTTGGCGCTAGCAAGCGCTTGTATGCAACACCAAGCTGTGCCCAATGGCGTGTCGAAATGCGACCTGCTGAATGCAGTTGCTGGTGTGCTGGCAAATGCCGGCGGGGAATCGGGATGGAGGCTGTGGGGGGTAGTGTTGCAAGGAACACATCCTGTATATCAACAACAAAACTTTATTACGGTCACAGACCAGCACAAAGTGGCCACAAGCGCCCTAGAGAAGAGAAGGACAACTCCCCAGTAAACAGTTATTTAAAATCAGACTAGAAATCAGTATAAATATATATATATACATATATATATATATATATATATATATATACACACACACATCTCTCTCTCGGCATTACTCGCGAACGAAGATTCAGGAAGGACTCATCCCACGCTTTTACAACAAGCGTTGATGACTAAAAAGGCCAATCTGAGATAGGCAAGTTCGGTTGCAGAAAGCGCAGCAGAAAGTCTCCTTGGGTGATGTTTTTCCAAGTTGCGGTTCTTTCTGCGTTGTCGCTTCTCTTCGAGACCCATTCGGCGTGTCTTCTCGAAAGAGGCCGCAGCATTGTGGATAGTGCTTCTCCATGCCTCCCCCTCTCTTGCGCTGACCCGTGGCGAGTTCACCGTAGAGTAGTATCTTTGGGAGGCGGTGGTCCTCCATCCTAGAGACGTGTCCTGCCCAGCACAGCTGTGTTCTCAATAGCATGGCCTCAATACTGGTGATCCCTGCTTGCTCAAGGACAGCAACATTCGTCACATAGTCGGTCCAGTGTATATTTAGGATTGTGAAGACAGCGCTGATGAAAGCGCCGAGGAGTCGTAGGTGTTGGCGATAGGTGACCCATGTTTCAGACCCATAGAGGAGAATGGACAGTATGATAGCTCTGTACACACTGATTTTGGTGCTTTGTCTCAGGTGCTTGTTGCTCCAGACTCTTTTGTGAAGCCTTCCGAATGCACTATATGCCTTTGATAATCTGTGATCTATCTCTTTGTCAATCTTGGCGTCTGAAGAGATGATGCTTCCCAGGTAGGTGAACTGCTGAACGGACTTAAGCACAGATGTGCCTATGCTGACGTGAGGATGGTGGTGTTCTTCCTGTGGTGCGGGCTGGTAGAGGACTTCTGTTTTCTTCAGGCTGACTTCCAGCCCAAACAGCTCTGCAGCTGTTGCAAAGCAGGATGTGAGGCGCTGCAGGGCTGCTTCTGAATGGGCGACAAGGGCAGCATCGTCATATATATACATATATCCTGTATATGTATATGCATTATTTTAAAATTGTTGTCTTTTCATAGCATTGTAGAAGAAGCTATGGACCACTCTAGAGCAAAAAGAGGAAGGGAGAAGTATAAACATAATAACTAGGGCCCCTTCTACACTGCCATATAATCCAGCTCAAAGCAGATAATCGTAGTGTATATGGCAGTGTAAGGAGCCCCCTTGGCGCAGTGGGTTAAACTGCTGAGCTGCTGAACTTGCCAACTGAAAGGCTGCAGGTTCGAATCTGGGGAGCGCTGTTAGCCCCAGCTTCTGCCAACCTAGCAGTTCGAAAACATGCAAATGTGAATAAATCAATAGGTACTGCCCTGGTGAGAAGGTAACGGTGCTCCATGCAGTCATGCCAGTCACATAACTTTGGAGGTGTCTACGGACAACGCCAGCTCTTCGGCTTAGAAATGGAAATGAGCACCAACCCCCAGAGTCGGAAACGAGTAGACTTAATGTTAGGGGAAAACCTTTAACTCTTCCCTAGACCGCAAAGCAGAATCGGGTGGAATTATGACTTCCCTCAATGTAGACCCTATACTCCTCTTGCCGTGGCTGGAGTGAGGGGGACAGCTCTGAATTGGCTGTCTTCTTTCCTCCACAATCGGAAGCAGCGGGTGCAAAGGGGGGAGTTGGTCTCTGGTGGATCTCCCTTATCTTGTGGGGTCCCTCAGGGAGCCATTCTTTTCCCTCTGTTATTTAACATCTACATGCAACCACTCGCTCAGCTGGTACGTAGCTTTGGGCTTGAGTACCCAATAATTTCCATCTGTGCCTTGAAGTCGTTACTGGATGGTTGCGAGCCAGCAGGTTGAAGGTGAATCCAGCAAAGACAGAAATCCTATGGCTGGGCCATCCGGGCAATAGGGACATCCATCTGCCGACCCTGGATGACGTGACATTATGCCCATCGTCATTAGTAAAAAGCCTGGGCGTCCAATTGGACCCTCTGCTGTCAATGGAGGCTCAAATCTCCACTGTCAGCAGAGTTGCTTTCTTCCATCTATGACAGGCAAGGCATCTGGCTCCCTATCTGTCCTGCGACGACCTAGCCATGGTGATCCAGGCCACAGTCATCTCGAGACTTGACTACTGTAACGCTCTTTACATTGGCCTACCCCTGACGGTGATCCGGAAACTTAAACTAGTGCAGAACACTGCGGCCCGACTGCTTGCAGGGGAACCTGCGAGTTGTCGTATTAAACCGGTCCTCCAGGGTCTGCACTGGTTACCTGTTGAATACCGGATCACTTTCAAGGTATTACTCTTGACTTTTAAGACCTTATATCAGGGGTGCTCACACCTTTTCAGCATGGGAGCTACTGATTAAAAAACCAAGTCCCAAAGATCACCTACCTAGAAATGTAAAACGTATAACTATTTTCTTATTTATTTATATTTATTATTCATTTTTATGTACCGCTCCTTCCAGCAGGCTCGGGGCAGTTTACATAAAATGAAGTTAAAAAACATCAACATTTCAATTCAATAACAACAATATAAAACAGAGCATAAAAATGCATCCAACCACCCCATTTCTCCCACACTGCCATATTACCACACATATTATCAGCCAGAAAGTAAGAAGAGAGGCTGTTGAACTGCAAGGCCATTTAATACGCAGCAAGGTAAACAAAGGGGCATGCAAAAATACATCCAACCACCCCATTTCTCCCACATTTCCATATTCCCCAACATATATTTCTCAAGCAACAAAGCAAGCAGAGAGGCTTTGGAGCTAATAGGCCATTTTAAAAATAACACGGAAACAAAGAGACATGCCACGGTACAATCAAGCACCCACCCCATTTCTCCCACATTTCCATATTCCCCAACATATATTTCTCAAGGACCAAAGCAAGCAGAGAGGCTTTGGAGCTAAAAGGCCATTTTTAAACATTAAAAATAAACAAAGAGACATGCCGCAGAACAATCAAGCACCCACCCCAAAGTAAAAAGACCGACCTTTGAGGTGCAGTAAGGAAATGACCCCAAAGTGTCCTTCTTCTCCTCCGTCGTTGCTCTTATTTCCACGCCGACAGCATGCGTGCTGCCTCCAAGAGCTCACGAGAAGTCCGAGAGGCAGAATGGGCGCTTCTGCGCATGCGCGCGGGGCCAGCCATACATCGCATCTTCCAGGCCCGCCCCCTTTGGTCTCCTATGACTCTGAGTGGCTGGAGAAGGACGGAGGGAGGAGGAGAAATCCAAAAGAGGGGACCCATTCTGCCTCTTGGACTCTGGAGCTTTTGGAGGCGGTGCGCGAGCAGGGAGCGGGGAGGAGCAATGACGGACTTCTTTGCAGCGTGCAGGGGCATGTGAAGAGGACCAACAGCAAAAAACCTGGTCAGGGGTCTGAAGATCACCAGGATGAGGCCTGAAGATCACCCTGGTGATCCCGATCACCATTCTGAGCACCCCTGCCTTATATGGTCTGGGGCCAGTGTACTTAAGGGATTGTCTGTTCCCATATAATCCCCCGAGATCTCTATGGTCAGAGGATCAGAACCTCTTAGACATTCCCAGTGTGAAATCCTTCCGCCTGACAACAACTCACCAAAGGGCTTTTTCCATCATCGCCCCAGTCTTATGGAACACCTTGCCACCCGAGACTTGGGCGTTGCGAAGTTTGACCACTTTCCGCAAAGCATGCAAAACCTATCTATTTAGCCAGGCCTTTGAGTCTTGAATTTAATTCTGTTTTAAATTGGTTGTTTTATCTAGTTCAGTTTTATTGTTTTATACATGGCTTATTCTGTAAACCGCCCCGAGCTGCCGGGAGTGGCGGTGTATAAAACCAATAAATAAATAAATGCAGTGTAGTATTGCATTGGCCTTTTTAGCTGCTGCATCACACTGTTGGCCCATGTTCGCTTTGCAATTTATTAAGACTCCTAGACCCCAAAGCAGAATAGAGTGGGTCTATGACTTCCCTTGATGTAGACCAGGGCTGTCCAACTGGCGGCCCTGGGGCCGGATCCGGCCCCCCAGCCTGTTGGGCACGGCCCCAGCTATGCCCCCAGCCGCCATTTTTAAATTTAAAAAAATTCTAATTTTTTTAAAAAAATGGCGGCCGGGGGGGAGGGGGAGGCGGGGCAGGGAGGAGGAAGAGAGCTAGCTCCTCCTCCCTGCACCGCCCCCTCCACCCCTCTCTCCGCGCGAAAAGGAGTAGGCGGCGCCAAGGGCAGCGCGTCACGCCAGGCCTGTGACGCGCTGCCCTTGGCGCCGCCTTCTGCCCTTTTTCGGCGGCTCCCCCGCCCTAGGAAGGGCGGGGGGGCGCCGAAAAGGAGGAGTAGGCGGCACCAAGGGCAGCGCGTCACGCCAGGCCTGTGACACGCTGCCCTTGGCGCCGCCTTCTGCCACCGGCGGCTCCTCCGCCCTAGGAAGGGCGGGGGGGCGCGAAAGGAGGAGTAGGCGGCACCAAGGGCAGCGCGTCACGCTAGGCCTCTGATGCGCTGCCCGAGAGAATGACAGCTTTAGGAGAGGGCGGGGCCTGGGCTGGGGGTGGGGCCTGGGGGCGGGGCCTGGGCTGGGGGTGGGGCGTGGGGCGGGGCCGAGCGGCCCCGAGGTCATCAGTGACTTCTATTCTGGCCCTGGACCCGGTAGAAGTTGGACAGCCCTGATGTAGACACTAAACTCCTCTTGATGCAGCCTAGAATTGCACTGGTCTTTTTAGCTGTCACATCACACAGTTGGCTCAAATGTGGTTCAATAAGACTCCTAGATCCCTTTCCCATGGACAATGGTCAAGCCAGGTGTCAGTCTCCCATTCTGTATCTGTGCATTTCATTTTCATTGCTAAATTATAGTATAATACATTCCTCCCTGTTGAAATCCATCCTCTTGATGCATTTGCTTCTTTCGCTGCTGCATCACACAATTGGCTCAGCTCTCTGGTCTGCTCAGATCTGTGAAGACAATGAGAAAGATCACCATGATGAAACCACCCATTTCTCTCCCCTTTGCAGTTGGAAGAGTCCCCCAATGCAGTGTTTCCCAACTGGTGTGCCGCGGCACACTAGTGTGCCGTGAGCGATCATCAGGTGTGCTGTGGGAAATTGGAACCTCCAATACCCTTTCTTCCCCCTCATGCCAAACACTTACTTTTTCTTCTCCACTCGGGCTCCCTTCTTCCCAGGAGGGGAGGGGGGAGGGAGGAAGATGTGACCCATGTGGGCGCTACTGCGCAGACTCGCCCCACGTCTTCCTCCCTCCCCCCTCCCCTCCTGAACACTCTCACGCTGCCCCCTCGGATAAAAATGGTTGCAGAAGCGGCAGCGTGAGCAAAACGAGCAGAGAGAGGCTGGGAATAAGGGAGCCCGAGTGGAGAATAAAAAGTGTTCGGCAGGAGGGGGAAGAAAGGGCGCGAAGGAGGAGGAAGAGGTCTCTGTTGAAAGCTGGCATGGGCAAACTTGGACCTTCCCGGTGTTTTGGACTCCAACTCCCACCATTTCTAGCAGCCACAGGCCCTTTTTCTTTTCCCCCTCAGCCACTTCAGCAGGAAAGGGCCTCAGGCTGTTAGGAATGGTGGGAGTTGAAGTCCAAAGCACCCAGAGGGCCAAAGTTTTCCCATGCCTGTTTTAGGGCCTTAAAGTGGTGAGCCTCCTTCCAACATTGTGATTCTGGATAGCCCACCAAACTCTTACAGTATTTTCTCTTGGTTATGGGAGTTCTGTGTGGGAAGTTTGATTCCATTCCACCATTGGTGGAGTTCAGAATGCTCTTTGATTGCGGGTGAACTATAACTCCCAGCAACTACAACTCCCAAATGACAAAATCAATTTTTTGGCTGATGGTTCCTCCTTGGGTTAGTATTAGTATGTTTTGTGGCCACATTTGACAGCAATTTGCCCAGTGGGTTTTGAGTTATGTTAATCCCACAAATGAACATTACATTTATAGAGAGAGAGAGAGAGAGAGAGAGCACAACAGCGCAGGCAGAAAAGCAAACATCACAGGGAAGCATGTCTGTGTAGGAGGATGAACGTTAGGAAGAACTTCCTGACTGTGAGAGCTGTTCAGCAGTGGAACTCTCTGCCTCAGAGTGTGCTTCCGTCTGGCTGCTCTCTTTCCAGCCGGCTTCCCTGAGGACCGGGTACGTTTTCGTGTTTATGTTTACCAACTATTACTACATTTGGCATTGGCTGGACGTGATAGTGAAGCAGAATTGAGAGTTAAGGAACTCCAAGTACCAAGTTAACCTTACCAAAGCTGCCCGAACGTGCGGATACTAGGATGAGGGAGAACACGTGACAACTGTGAAGTAGGGTGAAAAGCAAACGGTTTTATAACTGGCACCAGCTGGAGGGATTAGCCAGCAGAACACCGCTGCAGGAAGGGGCAAAAGACCCCGTTACATCTCATACACAGACATTTATACCTCAATGGAGTCCATCCAGTTAAACCCACCCCTTCTTCATGGTTAGAACAATCATAATTGGCTGGTGATTACTGTTGTTACATGACATTTCATCAATCCAATAAACATTGCACAAATCATTTGCATCATTTCTCTGTCATCACTAAAAATGAGAACAATAGCCATCTATAAGGTATTCTTTTCTCACAGTGCAAGCTATCAATGCTGAGCCTCTCTGTTCTTTTACTTGCAACATTAGTTCCGGGCTTCCTGCCAGCAGTGAGGAAGGTCGGACTTTTTGCCATGCGCAATGGTGTTTTCCATTTACATTAAGAATCCCATTAACTTTCATAGCTCAAGCTGCACTGTTTCCCACTCATCTAGCCTATATGGTTCAAATTGGCACAGAGTGTATTAAAAATGCATTTAATCAGGGTGTTAGTCTTCCATAGCATGTGCCTGTCTGATTATTGGCACCAAAACCCTCTTTTTCAGAGTTGACGCGCAAGTAGCATCACTCTCTGACTGTACTTTTTATGCTCGGAAAAGTACCAAACCTGCTTCAATAGCCTTTCCAGTGACTGTGTATCAACTCTCCTGTTCATTGTTCACCAGTTATACACCAGGGACTCGTCTGATGCCCACCTGGAATGATACAGGAGCATATACATTGAAGGTGGAAGCCTGATTCTTGTTCCATGAGGTGAATTGATGCATAAGAACAGTACTAGTGGACTGCTTTGACGCTATATGGACACATTTTTTCAGTACAGTGCATACATGAATGTTGTGTGCATCGAAATAGGCCCAGGTTTCACACTGAGTGTATAAATACTAGGCATGAGAAAAAGTTATGAAAATGATTCGTTTCAGTAAGAAATTCGTAAGAAATGCTACTTTCGAGTATTTCCGCACCTGAACGCGCCAACCAGGAAGTGGACTTCCTTTTTCGAACTTCGGGGCCAGGATTTTCTTTAGTGTCGTTATTAGGTCGTAAGGGGGCACCCTCCTTCTCTCTCACCACCCTCCCGCCTCCCTTGCCAATAAGTATTATGGCAAGGCAAGCCCTAAACTCTCGCTCCTTCTTTCAGCTGGAAGCCTGGAAAAAATGTAAACAGAGAGGATTACTCAGAAGTAAATCTGCAAAGGAGGGCACTTTGGATGAAGGGCCCTCCTTTGTGGATTTACTTCTGAGTAAACCTCTCTGTTTACATTTTTTCCAGGCTTCCTGCCTCTCCTGCCTGCCAGGATCTAAAGCATCAAAGAGTATTGGGGTGAGAAACCAACCTAATGTATAATAGAATGAATGCTACTGTAAGTGCCTAATATTATAAGTAATCCAACTGGTCATACCTACATTCCATGCACATGCAATAATACAGCAGTAATAACAATAACAAGAGGTAAAATTCACCCGGGCTCATAGAGAAGATTCTGCAGCAAACCCCCCCCAAAGAATATGTATGTGTGTGCACCCAGGAAGCAAATGCTGTGCCCGGGGTTTTGCCTTTTCCCGGGCTCAGAGAAGAGCCTTTTGCAGTTTGAGGAGGGAGCACAGTCAGAATAGTTGTTATTACTGCTGTATTATTGCATGTGCATGGAATGTAGGTATATGACCAGCCTGGGCAAACTTGGGCCCTCGCTCCCTCGGGATTGGGGTGAGAGAGAGGCAGAGGAGGAGCGAGGGAGGGGGCTCCTCCTTTTCTTTGCTGCTTCCAAGAATAGAATACCCCTCCCTCCTTCCCTCCCTCCTTCCTATTTGGAGAGTCCCATCTAGAATTCAGTGTGATTTATTCAAGTTTTGGCCTACAACTCCCAGAAATCCCAGCCAATTTACCAGCTGTTAGATTTCTGGGAGTTGTAGGCCAAAACCATCTGAATGCATACGCTGGCATACGAACTACTAACGAATTTCGTTAGTAATTAAATTACATTTTAGAAATTTTTGGAAATTTTTTTTGTCTTTCTTTACTAATCAACCCCCCCCCCCCCAATTTGATTTTAGAATCGCCATTTTTAGATTCGAAACCATGCCTACTAAATACATTTAAAAACATATTAACTATATGCATTACTGTGTTAGAGTGTCATTTTGTGTTGAAAACCACTGCCCTAATGCACTGGAGTGGATGAGCAAGCAGCAGGCTGCCAAGCAGGAGCAACCCTTACTTAAGGTGGAAAGCAAGCCTGCAGCTGCAAGGTCTGCAAAGACAGCCACCCAGATCTGCAGTACTCCTAGGGTTAAAGGACTAGAGCTTAGCTTGCTAGAAAGGCCAGATCTATGCGGAAGGCTTGTTGGTTTGCCCCACCTCTTTTGATTTTCCGGGAAGAGGCTTTCCCCCCTTACTTCTGGTAGAGGAGTGGAAGGCCCATGTTGCTGCAAAAGGGCAGGAGGGAGAGAGGTAAAGGGATCTGATGTGCCATGAAGGCTGGCTGGGGGACAATCCAAAAGAGGCCTCCTCTTGAGACACCTTAACTGGTTTATTTCAGCAGATGCCTTGCAGGACTACAGCTTGCATTCAAAAAAGGAAATCTAGATGGATGGAAAGAATTTTTAAAAAGGGGCAAAATTATGGGCAAGTTTGGAGACCCTTCCCTAATTTGGGAGAGAGGGAGATTTATGCAAACTACCGTAGCTGTCAAAGTGGAGCTTCCTGGCATGTTTACTTTCTCATTAGCATCATCATTTACTATATTGATGTAAATTATTAATTTGTATTTGATTTATCTATATGTATGAGCCACTTTGAGGCCCCTTCTACATTGCCCTTATATGCCAGGATCTGATCTGCTTTGAACTGGATTATATAAATCTCCACTGCCATATAATCTGGGATAAACACAATCTGGGATAAACACAATCTGGGATAAACACAATCTGAGATAAGCACAATCTGGGATCAGATCCTGGGATAGAAGGACAGTGTAGAAGAGGCCTGAGGGCCCTTCCAGACAGGATCTATATCCCTGGATCTGATCTCGGGATTTCTGCTTCAAACTGGATTATATGAGTCTGCACTGCCATATAATCTGGGATAAGAAAATAATCTGGGATCAGATCCTGGGATAGAAGGACAGTGTAGAAGGGGCCTCAGGGCACTTCCGGACAGGGCCCTATATCCCTGGATCTGATCCCGGGTTTTCTGCTTTAAACTGGATTATATGAGTTTGCACTGCCATATAATCTGGAATAAGAAAATAATCTGGGATCAGATCCTGGGATAGTAGAACAGTGTAGAAGAGCCCTGAGGGCCCTTCCAGACAGGCTCTATATCCCTAGATCTGATCCCAGGTTTTCTGCTTTGAACCGGATTATATCAGTCTCCACTGCCATCTAATCTGGGATAAACACAATAATATAGGATCAGATCCTGGGACAGAAGGACAGTGTAGAAGGGGCCTGAAGGCACCTCTGGACAAGCCCTGCATCCCTGGATCTGATCCCAGGTTTTCTACTTTTAACTGGATTATATGAGTCTGCACTGTCATATAATCTGGGATAAGAAGATAATCTGGGATCAGATCCTGGGATAGAAGGACAGTATAGAAGGGGCCTGAGGGCCATTCCAGACAGGCTATATATCCCTGGATCTGATCCCAGGTTTTCTGCTTTAAACTGGATTATATGAGTCTGCACTGCCATATAATCTGGGATAAGAAGATAATCTGGGATCAGATCCTGGGATAGAAGGACAGTGTAGAAGGGGCCTGAGGGCACTTCTGGACAGGGCCCTATATCCCTGGATCTGATCCCAGGTTTTCCGCTTTAAACTGGATTATATGAGTCTGCACTGCCATATAATCTGAGATAAGAAGATAATCTAGGATCAGATCCTGGGATAGAAGGACAGTGTAGAAGGGGCCTGAGGGCACTTCTGGACAAGCCTTATATCCCTGGATCTGATCTCAGGTTTTCTGCTTTAAACTGGATTATATGAGTCTGCACTGCCATATAATCTGAGATAAGAAAATAATCTGGGATCAGATTCTGGGATAGAAGGACAGTGTAGAAGGGGCCTGAGGGCACTTCTGGACAAGCCTTATATCCCTGGATCTGATCTCAGGTTTTCTGCTTTAAACTGGATTATATGAGTCTGCACTGCCATATAATCTGAGATAAGAAAATAATCTGGGATCAGATTCTGGGATAGAAGGACAGTGTAGAAGCGGCCTGAGGGCACTCTCAGACAGGGCCCTATATCCCTGAATCTGATCCCAGTTTTTCTGCGTTAAACTGGATTATGTGAGTCTGCACTGCCATATAATCTGGGATAAGAAGATAACCTGGGATCAGATCCTGGGATAGAAGGAGAGTGTAGAAGGGGCCTGAGGGTACTTCTGGACAAGCCCTATATCCCTGGATCTGATCCCAGGTTTTCTGCTTCAAACTGGATTATATGAGTCCGTACTGCCAGATAATCTGGGGTAAACAGAAAACCTGGAATCAGATCCTGGGATATAGGGCCTGTCTGGAAGGGTCCTGGGTCTTGTTTAAGAGAGAAAAGTGTGGTATAATAATAATAATAATAATAATGCACAAACATACATGACAATACAAATAAATAAGTAAAAATACCTATGTAGGTATGGCCAAGATGAAGCAATCCAGTTGTCAACGTATAGGCTGGTTGCATGTTTTCTTTATCATCATCGGTTATATTGATGGATTTATATTGATTTTTTTTATTATTAATTTGTACTTGATTTATCTACATGTGTGAGCCACTTTGAGTCTTGTTTAAGAGAGGAAAGTGCAGTATAAATACCCCCCCAAAGTGTAGTAGGATGTAGATTGGGTCATGGGGGCTCTGTGTGCTAAGTTTGGTCTGTATTGGTGAATGGATGAGGGGTGCATTGTTTTTCGGAAGTGAGTGAAGGTACGTCAAGTCCCATCATCCGTGGTCCGTCTCACAGTAAACTGCACCAGGCTGTAGAGTGGGTCATGAGGGCTCTGTGTGCCAGATTTGGTGTTGATCAGTCATTGGAATAGGTTAGTAGCAGGATTGGGAAGTGAGGGAAGGTACTGCAAGTCCCATCATCCATGTTCTGCCCCCCTCCAAACTTCAGTTTGGATAAGGGTTGCAGTGGACTTAGGAAGTGAGTAGAGGTACTTCAAGTCCCATCATCCATGGTCCACCCTCCTCCAAACTGCACCAGGATCCATTGTGGGTCATGAGGGCTCCAGGTGGCAAGTTGGGGGTGTTGGTCTCAATCATAGGATTAGGTTTGGGAAGCAGTCTTGGAAAGTGAGGGAAGGTATCCATGCAAGACCCATCATCCATGTTCTGCACCAGGATCCAAACTTCAGCTGAGGCAAGTTTGGTGGTGCCATAGGATTATTTGAGCAGAAGGCATTGTGTGCCAAGGTTGGTCATCATCCATGTTCTGTTCATTTGGCTGAGGCAGTGGTTTCGGTTATTTGAGGAAGGCATTGTGTGGACCATGGACCATAATCCATTGTTCATTTCCTCCTCCAAATTGCACCAGGATGTAGGGGGTTCTGTGTGGCAAATGTGGTCTTGAACAGTCATTGAATGAGGGTCGCAGCAGTCTCAGGAAGTGAGTGGAGGTACTTCAAGTCCCATCATCCGTGGTCCATCCTCCTGAAAACTGCACCAGGGTGTAAAGTGGGTCATGGGGGCTCTATGTGCCAAGTTTGGTCTTGATCGGTCACTGGATGAGAGTCGCAGCGGTCTCAGGAAGTGAGTAAAGGTACTGCAAGTCCCATCATCCATAATCCGTCCTCCCACAAACTGCACCAGAATGTTGAGTTGGCCATGGGGGCACTCTTTGCCAAGTTTTGTCTTTATTGGTAATTGGATGAGTGTCTCTGTGGTCTCAGGGAGTGGAGGTACTTCAAGTACCATCATCCATGGTCCATCCTACTCGAAGCTGTACCAGCATGTAGTGTAGGTAATGGGAGCTCTGTGTGCCAAGTTTGGTCTTGATCAGTCATTGGATGAGGGTCGCAGCGGTCTCAGGAAGTGAGTGGAGGTGCTTCAAGCCCCATCATCCATGCTCTGCTCTTCTCCAAACTGCACCAGGACATAGAGTGAGTGGAGGTACTTCAAGCCCCATCATCCATGCTCTGCTCTTCTCCAAACTGCACCAGGACATAGAGTGAGTGGAGGTACTTCAAGCCCCATCATCCATGCTCTGCTCTTCTCCAAACTGCACCAGGACATAGAGTGAGTGGAGGTACTTCAAGCCCCATCATCCATGCTCTGCTCTTCTCCAAACTGCACCAGGACATAGAGTGGGTTATGGGGGCTCTGTGTGCCAAGTTTGATATTTATCGGTCTTTGTTGTGGGTCACAGTGGTCTCTGGGAAGCAAAGCGTTTTGAAGTACTACAAATCCCATAATCCGTGGTTCATCTTTCTCAAACTGCACCAGGACGTAAAGGGCATCATGGGGGTTTGTGTGCGCCAAGTTTGGTCCAGGTCCGTCACCCGTGCTGGTCAGAGTAAGTGAGTGAAGGTACTGCAAGTCCTTCAAACTGCACCAGGATGTAGAGTGGGTCTTGTGGGGGGGTGTCTGTGTACCAACTGTAATCTTGTTCTGTCATTTTTGGGGGCCTAGTCAGGAAAATAAAGTTAAGTAAGCCTTTCTGTCAATTCAGGCTGAGGCCTAGTCAGGAGAATCAACTTGAGGAAGCCTTACTGTGAATTCAAGCTGAGGGCCTAGTATCGGAAAAATCAAGCCTTTGACTGGAAGCCTTACTGTCAATACAGGCTGAGGCCTAGTTTGTAAAATCAGCTGAAGGAAGCCTTTTTGTAAAGAACTCTGTCTGGCACATTTGAGATTTGGGATGTTGGAATGCTGGCCTATCCATGGCCCAGCCTCCCTCAAACTGCACCAAGACGTAAAGTGGGTCTTGGGGGTTCTGTGTGCCAAATTTGGTTTTGTTGTCTCATTGTTGGGGGCTGCAAAGTGTTTTGGACTTAAACTCCCACCATGCCTGACTGCCTCAGGGCTTTTCCTTACCTCCCTCTGGCACTGTAGAGTCTCGGAATGTTTGTGGCTGGCCAATGGGAGTCGTTTATGCAAATAATGCTGCCACATATCCTTCCTGGCCTGTGAAAGTGGCTTCCGCCCTCCCGCCCTCCGCATACACACATACCCGCATACACACATACAAACATTCCGCTTTATAAAGGTACTAGCTTGGGGACCCGGCGGTGCCCGGGTCATTTGAGAAGTGCAGCAGGATGTAGAGTGGGTCATGGGGGCTCTGTGTGCCAAGTTTGGTCTGCATTGGTGAATGGATGAGGGTTGCATTGTTTTTAGGGAGTGAGTGAAGGTACTTCAAGTCCCATCATCCGTGGTCCGTCTCACACAAAACAGCGCCAGGATGTAGAGTGGGTCATGAGGGCTCTGTGTGCCAGGTTTGGTGTTGATCAGTCATTGGATTAGGTTTGTAGCAGGCTTGGAAAGTGAGGGAAGGTACTGCGAGTCCCATCATCCATGTTCTGCCCCATCCAAAGTTCAGTAGGATGTAGAGTGGGTCGCTGGGGCTCTGTGTGCCAAGTGTGGTCTTTCTCGGTGTTTGTAGGGGGCCGCTGTTGTCTGTGGGAACAGAGGGGTGTGAACGTACTACAAATCCCATCATCCATTGTCAGTCCTCCCCCGAACCTCACCAGGACGTGAAGGCAGTCCTGGGGGTTATGTGTGCCAAGTGTGGTCTCGATCAGTAATTGGATGAGGGTCGCAGCAGACTTGGGAAGTGAGTAGAGGTACTTCAAGTCCCATCATCCATGGTCCACCCTCCTCTGATCTGCACCAGGATGTAGAGTGGGTCATGAGGGCTCTGTGTGGCAGGTTTCGTGTTGATCAGCCATAGGATTAGGTTTGTAGCAGTCTTGGAAAGTGAGGGAAGGTACTGCAAGTCCCATCATCCATGTTCTGGCCTCCTCCAAACTTTAGTAGTATGTAGAGTGGGTCACGGGGGCTCTGTGTGCCAAGTGTGGTCTTTATCAGTGTTTGTTGGGGGCCACAGTGGTCTGTGGGAACAGAGGGGTGTGAAAGTACTACAAATCCCATCATCCATTGTCAGTCCTCCCCCAAACCTCACCAGGATGTGAAAGCAGTCATAGGGGTTATGTATGCCAAATTTGGTCTCGATCAGTGATTGGATGAGGGTTGCAGCGGACTTGGGAAGTGAGTAGAGGTACTTCAAGTCCCATCATCCTCCAAACTGCACCAGGACGTAGAGTGGGTCATGGGGGCTGTGTGTGCTAAGTGTGGTCTGTATTGGTCCTTTGTGGTGGCCTCAGTGGTCTGTGGGAACCAACGTGTTTGAAAGTACTACAAATCCCATAATCCGTGGGTCATGTCCCCCGTACCGCACCAGGACGTAAAGGGGGTTAGGGGGTTATGTGTACCAAGTTTGGTGCAGGTCCATCACCCGCGCTGGTCGCTGTGGCCTGTGAAAGTGGCTGCCACATATCCGCCCTTCCGCCCTCCGCACACATACATACAAACATTCCGCTTTATAAAGGTATACAGATACAGATACAGATTAATTTGCATTTGATTTATCTGTATGCATTCCTGTATATTTGAGCTGCTTCCAGTCTCATTTAAGAGAGGGAAGTAGGGTGTAAATAAATATGACATTATTATTATGCACATACATACACATGCCATGTTTGTATATTTGAATATTTTAATAGTATTGAAATGCTTTAATGTAAGCTGCTTTGAGTCGCCTTGTGGAGAGAAAAAACGTGGTATAAATAACAACAACAACACTTTATTTGTATTCCATCCTGTGGATGCAATCCAGCTATCAATGAGCGGGCAGCTTTGTATGTTTTCTTTATTGTCAATGTCATCATTTTATTTATTATTTTATTTATATTTATTATTTATGTGCATTTATTATATATGTATGATCACCTTGAGTCTCGTTTAAGAGAGGAAAGTGGGATATAAATAAATAATAATAATATTGCACATACATTATACTTAAACATACGTGCATACAGTTGCTCCCCCATAAAATGAGAACAAAAATAGAAATAAATCAGTAAAAAAACATAGGTTGGTATGGTTGTTAAAGGAGGGGATGTAAAACATCTGTCAAAGTGGGGGCATGTTTTCTTTTAACATCTGCATCACCATTTATATTTATTAATGTATATTAATATGTACTTGATCTACATATGAGTATACATATACGCGTTGGTACTGAGTCTCATTTAAGAGAGGAAAGTTGGATATTATTATCATATAATTTGTGTGTGTGTGTGTGTATATATGTATATATATTATTTCTGATGTATTTTGTTTTGTATTTTGTATTTTACTGTGTGGTACTGTATTTTAGAAGGACTTGGCCTTATGTTAGCCGCCCTGAGTCCCCATTGGGGAGATGGTGGCAGGGTATAAATAAAGTAGTTTATTATTATTATTATTATTAACAATAATAATATTGCACACACATGCATATTTATACCTAACTACGTACAGTATATACAGTTGGTCCACTGCAGGGGTGCTCATTAGGTAGCTCAGGAGCTACTAGTAGATCTTCGGCCCTCTTTCAGGTGATCTTCAGGCCTCACCAGCCAAATGGGGCGCTCCTGCCATGCGTGCACACACCCTGCGCGCACGTGCGCTCCTGCTGCTGGCTTCCGCTCTCGCGGTGCTTCTTTCGCCTGTGGGGCATTGAAGGAAGAAGGAAGCACGAGGCGGGGCCTCTGGAGGGAGTGCCCTGCCCCTCTCTCGTTGCCGGCGAGACAGGCAGGGCGGAGCGCTCCCTCTGGATGCCCCGCCTCGTGCTCTCCTTCCTGCAATGCCCCGCAGCGGAAGCAGCGCTCTTGTGGCGGAAAACAGCAGCAGGAGCACGTGCGGTGGCAAGAGGGCAGGTAGATCTTTTGGACTTGGTTGCTTTAAGAGTAGCTCGCATGCTGAAAAAGTGTGAGCACCTCTGGTCCACTGTATACAGTAATGACAATAAAAATAACTCAGTAAATATATATGTGTGTGTGTGTTGGTATTGTTGGAAGAGAAGAAGATGCAACCCAGTTGTCAAACTATGGGCTAGTTGCATGTTTTCTTTATCATCAACATTTATATTTATTATTAATGTATATGTATTATTAATTTGTATTTAATCTATGTATGTGTATCCATATATGTATAAACCACTTTCATGTTTAAGACAGGAAGGTCTCTCTCTCTTGGCATTACTTCGCGAACGAAGATTCTTAGGAAGGACTCATCCCACGCTTTTTACAAGCGCGTTGATGACTAAAAAGGCCAATCTGAGAAAGGCAAGTTTGGTTACAGAAAGCACAGCAGAAAGTCTCCTTGGGTGATGTTGTTTCCACATTGCGGTTCTTTCTGCGTTATCGTTTCTCTTCGAGACCCATTTGGCGTGTCTTCTCGAAAGAGGCCGCAGCGTTGTGGATAATGCGTCTCCATGCCTCCCGATGTGAGGGTGGACCATTGTTGGTGATCAATCTGGCCGAGCCTGAGCTGTTGTTTCAGGGAGTCCTTATATCTCTTTTTGGGGGCGCCTCTCTTGCGCTGACTCGTGGCAAGTTCACCGTAGAGTAGTATCTTTGGGAGGCGGTGGTCCTCCATCCCAGAGATGTGCCCTGCCCAGCGCAGCTGTGTTCTCAATAGCATGGCCTCAACGCTGGTGATCCCTGCTTGCTCAAGGACAGCAACATTCGTCACATAGTCGGTCCAGTGTATATTTAGGATTGTGTGAAGGCAGCGCTGATGAAAGCGTTCAAGGAGTTGTTGGTGCTGGCGATAGGTGACCCATGTTTCAGACCCATAGAAGAGAATAGACAGTATGATAGCTCTGTACACACTGATTTTGGTGGTTTGCCTCAGGTGCAGGTTTGCCTATGCTGACGTGGGGATGGTGGTGTTCTTCCTGTGGTGCGGGCTGGTAGAGAACTTCCGTTTTCTTCAGGCTGACTTCTAGCCCAAACAGCTCTGCAGCTGCTGCAAAGCAGGATGTGAGACAGGAAGGTGGGGTATAAATAAATACAATAATACTGATACTTTATAGCACACACATACATATAGCCAGTCCTTGTAATGACAGTAAAAAATAAATAATTAATTTTTTTTTGCTGTGGCTGGTAGAGGAGGGGATGCTGTCCACCTTTGCATATATTCATCATCAGCATAATCACTTAAAGTTATTCATTTAGATTTATTATTGATTTGTATTTGGTCTGTCCATATGTATGCATATATGCATGAGCTACTTCTAGTCTTATTTAAGAGAGGAAAGCAGGATATAAATAAATATAGCAATGATAATAATATTACAAACATATAAAACCGGTCAGTCCTCTGTATAATTTGAATGTGAGGATGCTTTCCATCGATGCAGGCGAAACGTCAGGAGGGAATGCTTCTAGAACATGGCCATATAGCCCGAAAGACTTACAAAAACCAGTGATTCCAGCCATGAAAGCCTTCGACAATACATTAGTCCTCCATATAATTTGAACGTGTCCACCTGTTGCCATGGACCAACCATCACTTGAGGTTTAATCTTACTGCACCCCGTAACCTCTGCAGGGGTTGAGGCCCCTTCTACGCTGCCATATAAAATCCAGATTATCTGCTTGGAACTGGAGTATATGGCAGTGTAGACTCATATAATCCAACTCAAAGCAGATAATCTGGATTATCTGATTTGATAATAATCAAATGGCATCAAATGCAGGCAACTGTGTAGAAATTCCAGGCCCATGGCTTCCCTTCTGCAGTACCTGCAGTACCTGCAGGCGACTGTGGTAGAAATTCCAGGTCTTCCTTTGTTTGTACCTCTGTTGTGTCTCTCCCTTCACAGACGGTGCAATGGCGTTGGCGATACAACCGGGCGCATATTCTTTCAATGGCAGAGTAAAAAGCATCGCCATGCAGAGACCGCAGGTAAAGGGGTAATCATTGAAGAAAGAAAAGAGAAGGGGTGAATGTAGCTGTGATTATGAGGTCTAAAGGGGAATAAAAGAAGTAGGAGTGATAAAGAGTAGACCTTTTTATGGGTAGGAGGAAAAACCCCAAGGGTTTCTTATAATAATTCATTCTAATGCTCATCGAATCAGAGGACAGGTCTTGTCCTGGATTGGAACCTGGCTAAACTGTAGGAAACAAAGGGTGGTAATACACAGACATTTCTCTGGGTGGAAAGAGGTGAGAAGTGGCGTACCCCAAGGTTCAGTTTTGGGTCCGTTACTTTTTAATTTATTCATTAATGATCTGGATGTAGGAGTGAATTCTGAGGTAGCAAAGTTTGCAGACGACACTAAATTGTTCAGGGTAGTTAAAAATGAAACTGATTGTAAAGAGCTCCAGAAAGATCTCTCGAAATTGAGTGAATGGGCAACGAAGTGGCAAATGCATTTTAACCTAAACAAGTGTAAAGTCATGCACATCGGGGCAAAGAACCCCAACTACACCTACAAATTGATGGGGTCAAAGCTTTCTGAGACAAACCAGGAAAGGGACCTTGGGGTTTTGGTGGACAGCTCAATGAAGATGTCAACCCAGTGCGCAGCAGCAGTGAAAAAAGCAAATTCTATGCTAGGCATGATCAGAAAGGGAATCGAAAATAGGTCAGCAAATGTTGTATTACCTCTCTACAAATCGATGGTAAGGCCACATCTGGAGTACTGTGTACAATTCTGGTCTCCGCACCTTAAGAAGGATATAACGGAACTGGAAAAGGTACAGAAAAGGGCAACAAGAATGATCCAAGGGATGGAGCGGCTCCCTTATGAAACCAGGTTGCAACGCCTTGGTCTTTTCAGCCTTGAAAGACGGCGTCTAAGAGGTGACTTGATCGAAGTGTATAAAATCATGCATGGGATAGAAAAGGTGAATAAAGAAAAACTATTTTCTTTGTCACAAAACACTAGGACTAGAGGGCACTCCCTGAAGCTCCAAGGTAGGAAAATTAGGACTAACAAAGGGAAATATTTCTTCACCCAGAGGGTCATTGGGTTATGGAACTCACTTCCAGAGGAGGTTGTGACAGCTGTCATCCTGAACAACTTCAAGGCAGGATTAGACAGATTCATGGATACCAAGTGTATCGGTAGTTACTGAAAAGGACATTCAAGTGCCACCTCGGAGTTGGTTGAGGTAGGCAGGATTTCCCCGGGTACTGGTTGTGGGGGGTCAGGAGCAGGTCAGGTTTTGCCTTCCCTTCTGCTCGAGATCCCCGTGTACAACTGGTGGGCCACTGTGTGATACAGAATGCTGGACTAGATGGGCTGAGGTCCGATTCAGCAGGGCTCTTCTTATGTTCTTATGTTCTTATGCTCATTTTAAGAACCAGTGTACTGTAGGGTGCATCTACACTGCTGAATTAATGTCGATTAATGTAATGGAGTCGCCTTCGGGCTGAGAGGGGCGGTATAAAAATATAGTAAATAAAAAAGTAAATCAATAGTGTGGATCTCCTTCAGGTTTGTGGCTCAGTACTATGTAATTCCAGGAGCTATAGTTTGGTGATGCACCAGAACTATTTGGCAGTAAAGGCTAAATAATAATAATCTTTATTTGTACCCTGCCACCATCTCCCCAATGGGGACTCGGGACAGCTTACACGGGACCAAGCCCAACAATGAAATACAATAAATAAAACCAAAACAGAAACATGGGTGAAACATCAGGAGAGAATGCTTCTCGAACATGGCCATACAGACCAGAAAACTCACAGCAACCCAGAAGCTATCTTATTTGTAACTCAGGGACAGCTTGTACTTAGGACCACTTTAATTAGTTGCATTCAATAGAAACTTGTTGAGGTTTTTTTTGGTCAGAAAAATCTAAATATCTCACACACTTGAAATAAATAAATCAATCAAACAACCCATATTTCACATTCTTCTTATTATAGTTTCTGTCATCTTTCGAGAAAGTGGCTGTCTATTTCAGCAAGGAAGAGTGGGATTTCCTGGATTCAGCTGAGAAGGCTCTCTACACGGAGGTGATGCTGGAAAACTACGGCAACGTGACCTGGCTGGGTAGGATCTGATGCCTGAAACGCTGGCAAGCAATTGGGAGAATTGACAGTCCATTAGCGTGGGCATGGGCAACTTCGGCCCTCCCTCTAGATGTTTTGGACTTCAGCTCCCAATAGGCTGTTAGGAATTGTGGGAGTTGAAGTCCAAAACACTTGGAGGGAGGGCCGACGTTTGCCCGTGCCTGCACTGTAGTTTGCAAAAACTTCCAATAGTTTGCAGAATCAACTCAATCACAGATAGCATAGCTGTGCCTAGAGGACTATTGTAGTCCTACACTATATTTGCATTTTTTCCCTAATGTTGTGATAGTCTTAGTAGGCCTGGGCAATCCATGGTTGTAAATGGTTCTAAAGAACTAACAAAACTAAAGTTCTGGTGGTGAAGACTAGGTGGCGCTGGTGCTTTGCTTCTATAGTGAGGTATCTACCTATTCCTTCCCCCCCTTTCCTTCCCCTTTCTCTTTCTCTCCTTTCTGCCTTCTCTACCACTTTCTTTTATTCCTTCTTTCACTCTTTGGTTTCCTCCTTCCTTCTCTCTTTCCTCCCCCCCTCTACGTTTTCATCTCCTTTCTTCCCTCCTTGTTTCCTTCTTTCTTTCACTTTTTATTTCCTTTTCTCCTCCCTTCCTTCTTTACCTCTTTCCTGCTTTTGCTTTCCTTTTCCTTTCCTTTTCCTTCTACTTTCTCTTCTTCCTTCCTTTGGTACATCCTTCCTTCCTTCCTTCTTTCCCTCCCTCCTTCTCTCTTTCCTTCCTTTCCCCTTTCCCTCCTTCATTACTTCCCTTTTTCCCTCCCTCCTTTCTTCTCTCCTTCCTTCCTGTCTGTTCTCCCCTAATACCATGGTAAAGTCCCTTCTAACTCTATTCTATGAGTGTATTTAATATAGTAATATAGAGTAGTAATATTATATTATGTTTGTATGTATGTATGTGTGCATAGTGCGGATATGTGGCAGCTTTCTGATTGGTTTCCACTGTGGTATTATTTGCATATGGCTTCTGATTGGCCAGCGTCAAAATTCTAAGACTGAAGTGGCTGAAAGGGGAAAGGCAAGGGCCTGAGGCTGTCAGAAATGGTGATTGGTTGCCACTGCTGTGTTATTTGCGTATGGGTTCTGATTGGTCCACCTCAACATTCTAACATTTTGAAGTGGCTGAGAGTGGAAAGGCAAGGGTCTTAGTGGCATCTTCTCCTTTTTTAGGATTTTTAGTTTGTTTTTTGTCTTAGTTGGTCACACCTTGCTTTGTTGCTGCCAAATTTGGTGTGATTCCGTTCAGTGGTTCTTTTATTTACTTCAGCCTCATTACGGACAGAGCATATATATATATCTTATATATATAAAGGAAGAGCCGTCATGTGAAGACTACCTCAAACAGAGAAACCTTACAACTTGCCAACAGAAATAGGCCTCAAGCAAGGTACGTTTGTAGCAAAGAAACTTTCCCCCCCAAAACCTAAAAGGCCCCCAAAACAACGAGTAAAAATAAAACTACATTTCCCAGCATCCTCCGGGGCTGCCTAAGACTCTCCCAGCCTCTACATTCTGACAACATGATTGGCTGCCAATAAGGGCGGATTTGCATAACTGCTGTACTGGTCAGCCAACATGAACATTCCGACCCATAACAAACTGTCAGAGGAGTGCCAGAGCCTCCTCCAACACTTTCAAATCAGAAGACCATGATGGAGATCAACACCATTCAAGGGGAGCTCTTCTTCCTTTCCCAAAAGATCTCCAGTGGCTTGGAATTCCACATTAATAAGAGGACCATCCAGCAACAATGGGGTTTGCCAAGGAGGGTGCTCCAGCCCCTCTATCTGCTGGCTCCAAGGGATGGAGGTCATCACCAAGTACCTTCTGATGCCCAGCGCTGGAAGAGCTCCGTCAGATGGCCTGTCCATGAGGAAAGCCTCATCGGACATCGACCAATGGGTGCAAAAGACACAGAGCAGGACATCTTGAAAAAGAGAGGAGCAGAAAGTAAGCTAGACATGAAGATCTTGAGAAAGGTGGCTAAAAGGATACGGAAAGGATTTTTAACAGTCCCCAACAGACACTGGACGCACCTGTGAAGATAGAGATCCCCTGACAGGACAAGCCCTCCTCAAGCTGATCCGTCCTGGCCATGGTACCAGTCAAACCCGAAGGACTGCAGGCAAAGAGCTGAGGCACAAACATAAAACACCCAATTCACTTCAACACCATAACTAACAACAATTCCAACCCTTACATACTCAGACTTTCTCGCATCTCCTAAATAGGGCACAGCAACGCGTGCCGGGTACAGCTAGTGTGTGTGTGTGTGTGTGTGTATATATATATATATAGAGAGAGAGAGAGAATAAGAGAGAATAAGAGAGAATAAGAATGAAAATGAATACAGGCACCATAAGTTGACTTGAAAGCAAATGCACATCCGGACAGTTATTTTCCATCTTTGCTCCTTGAGATATTTTTCATTCAGATGCCAGCACGGACAATGGCTTGTGATTCTAGAAGTTGAATCAAAAATATGTATAGCACCAAATGCTGAGAATCACATGTCTAGGGCAGTGTTTCCCAACTAGTGTGCCATAACACACTAGTGTGCCGTGAGCAATCATCAGGTGTGCTGTGGGAAATTGGCACTCCCCCCCCCCTTCTAGCAGCCCTCTCACAGGTTTCCAGGAAACAAATTGAGCCTCTCCACTTGGATTTTTAAAAACTATTTTACTGGAGTTTTTGAGAGCCCCGGAACTGTTTATAACAGCTTCATGACATCCATAGTTAACTGGAAGCAAGTTTCACTCAGGGTGAAATTTCACAAAGGTCTGAAGAACAAGCTCTATGAGGAGCGGCTTGAAGAGCTGGGTATGTTTAGCCTGAAGAAGAGAAAGCTGAGAGAAGACATGATAGCCATGTATAAATACGTGAGAGGAAGTCATATATATGTTGTGTTCATCGAAACAGGCCCAGGTTTCACACTGAGTGTATAAATACATTTAAAAACATATTAACTATATGTATTACTGTGTTAGAGTATAATTTTGTGTTGGTTGGTGGTGTGCCCCAGGATTTTGTAAATGTAAAAAATGTGCCGCGGCTCAAAAAGGGTTGAAAAACACTGGTCTAGGGGAGTAGGAAATGAAAGAGCGAAAGAGTGGATATTTCCTAGTCCCTAGCTTGTTGTCTCTCTCTCTCTGCAAGAATTTCCCAAGCCAGTCCTCATCGCCTGCCTGGAAGAAGGAGAGGAGCCATTTCTCCAATGCTCTGAAGAAGAGGAGAGATCAGGCGTTATCCGCACAGGTGCGTAGTGGGGATACTCATTGTTTCAGAGCTGAAGGGGTTGCATGGTGAAGTTACTACATAACTTGTTTGCATTCATTGAAATTCATCAGCCTCAAAGTATGTCTAATTGCAAAATCCATACTCTGATTCTCATGTAGGTCCCATTTAGATTACGAATTTTGAAGGAAGTTACACCATGAAAGACAATAACACTAAAGAGCATGAAATAGCACTTGACAGTATGGTCCATATAAAGTCATCTCTCCACATTTTGCGGTTTTGACTTTTGTAATTGAATCTTTGCCGATTTAACTTTGGTGGATTTGAATATTTATGAGTTTGCCATCGATATTTAATGGAAATTTGAGGGAATCTTATGTCCTATTGAGGAAAAATGCAGTGGTACCTGTAGATCAGGAGTGCTCAGAACGGTGATCTCGATCACCAGGGTGATCTTTGGGCCTCATCCTGGTGATCTTCAGGCCCCTGACCAGGTTTTTTTGCTGTTGGTCCTCTTCATGCGCCCCTGCACGCTGCAAAGAAGTCCTCCGTCGTTGCTCCTCCCCGCTCCTGCTCGTGCGCCGCCTCCAAAAGCTCCAGAGTCCAAGAGGCAGAATGGGCCCCCTCTTTTGGATTCCTCCCCCTCCCTCCGTCCTTCTCCAGCCACTCAGAGTTGTAGGAGACCAAAGGGGGCGGGCCTGGATGACGCGATGCATGGCTGGCCCCGCACGCATGCGCAGAAGCACCCATTCTGCCTCTCGGACTTCTCGTGAGCTCTTGGAGGCATGCTGGCGGCGTGTAAATAGGAGCAACGACGGAGGAGGAGAAGAAGGAAGCTTTGGGGTCATTTCCTTACTGCATCTCAAACGTCGGTCTTTTTACTTTGGGGTGGGTGCTTGATTGTTCTGTGGCATGTCTCTTTGTTTATTTTTAATGTTTAAAACGGCCTTTTAGGTCCAAAGCCTCTCTGCTTGCTTTGTTTCTTGAGAAATATATGTTGGGGAATATGGAAATGTGGGAGAAATGGGGTGGTTGGATGTATTTTTGCATGCCGTTTGTTTACCTTGCTGAGTATTAAATGGCCTTGCAGTTCAAAAGCCTCTCTTGCTTTCTGGCTGATAATATGTGTGGTAATATGGCAGTGTGGGAGAAATGGGGTGGTTGGATGTATTTTTATGCTCTGTTTTATATTGTTGTTATTAAATTGAAATGTTGATGTTTTATAACTTCATTTTATGTAAACTGCCCCGAGCCTGCTGGAAGGAGCGGTACATAAAAATACATATAAATAAATAAATAAGAAAATAGTTATACGTTTTACATTTCTGGGTAGGTGATCTTTGGGACTTGGTTTTTTCATCAGTAGCTCCCATGCTGAAAAAGTGTGAGCACCCCTGCTGTAGACCATAAAATGTAAAGAAAAACTGCACCCAGATTGTGGCGCAGCTGGCTGGGAGTCAGCTGCATTAAGATCAATACTGACTGAAAGGTCATGAGTTCAAAGCCAGCCTGGGTTGGAGTGAGCTCCTGACCAAAATTGTGTAGCTTGTTGTCGACCTTTGCAGCCTGAAAGACAATTGCATCTGTCAAGTAGGAAATTTAGGTACCACTTTCAGGCGACTCATTGGAACTTGTGCCACAAATAACATCTGCCTGTGACAAAGAACTGATGGAATCACAAGCCAGAAAAAGTTACAGAAAATGAACACGTCAAACTCCTCTGGACTTCCAAATTCAGACAGACAGTTTTGAGAGAGAGAGACATCGCGATCATGTTAAAAAACAAAGTATGGCTTATCGATGTCGCAATCTTAGGTAACAGCAGGATTGAAGAGAAAGAATTGGAAAAGCTGACACAATACAAGGATTTAAAGATCAAACTGCAAAGACTCTGGCACAAGCCAGATTGGCACACTGGGTGCAGTGCCTCAAGACCTTGGCCTGCACTTAAATACAATCAGCGCTGACAGAATTACCATCTGTCAGCTGCAAAGGGCCACCCTACTGGGATCTGCACACATTATTTGTTGATACATCACACAGTCCTAGACACTTGGGACGTGTCCGACGTGAGATCCAATACAACAGCCAGCATGGTGATCTTGTCTGCTGTGGACTCATCTTGTTGTGTTTCTAATAGTAATATTAATATTAATAATAATAAAAAATCTATGAAAATATCTCTAATATCCTAGGCCAGTGGTTCTCAACCTTCCTAATGCTGTGACCCCTTGATACAGTTCCTCCTGTTGTAGTGACCCCCAATCACAGTATTCCATTGCTACTTCACAACTGTGATTTTGGTATTGCTATGAAGCATAATGTAAATATCTGAGATGCAGGATGTATTTTCATTCACTGGACCAAATTTGGCACATATACGCAGTACACCCACATTTGAAACTGGTGGGATCGGAGGGAGAGATTGATGTTGTCACTTGGGAGTTGTAGTTGCTGGGATTTCTAGTTCACCTACAATCAAAGAGCATTCTGAACTCCACCAATGGTGGAATTGAACCCAACTCGGGACACAGAACTCCCATGACCAACAGAAAATACTGGAAGGGTTTGGTGGGCATTGACCTTAAGTTTTGGAGTTGTAGTTCACCTACATCCCGAGAGCACTGTCAACTCAAAACCATGATGGATTTGGACCAAACTTGGCATGAATATCAATATGCCCAAATGTGAACGCTGGTGGGGTTTGGGGAAAATAAGCTTGGCATTTGGGAGTTGTAGTTGCTGGGATTTAGAGTTCACCTACAATCAAAGAGCCTTCTGAACTCCACCAAAGATAGAATTGGGCCAAACTTCCCACACAGAACCCCCATGACCAACAGAAAATACTGTGTTTTCTGATGGCCTTTGGCGACCCCTCTGACACTCCCTCGTGACCCCTCCAGGGGTCCCGACCCCCAGGTTGAGAAACACTGTCCTAGGCCCTTGTGGAAGAGCCTGATATTCAGATACGTATCTAATGTGCCTATGTGCTGTGTTGTTATGTACATGTAAATAAATAAAATAATAATAATAATAGTTTTAAACTGTTCTAAAGTGCTTAACCGTAGTTTGCCTCTGTGCTGCCTTGAGATAGAGGGCAGGATATGAAGGTTTTAATAAAGCAACAGCCGTAGAAGCTCAAGGAATCTACGAGATGGTCTGATTTATGCCTCTTATTTTTCCCCAACAGAGAAAACAGTGGAAATGAAGGCAGGCTTTGGATCAGTTCGTTTTGGAGATGGGCTAGAAAGAGCTGTCCTGCAGAGGCCTCAGGTAAGTCAAGGAAACAACCTTACTCATTTCCTCCATGTCGTAAGACTCTAGATCAGGGCTGCCCAGGAAGTCGATCGTGATCGACCTGTTGATTCCGGGACCGAAGGAGGTCGATCTCAGCCGGATAGGGCGCTTCTCAGAGGGGGGCGGAGCCAGCCCGCGCCAAGCCCCTCCCCCGGCTTCGGCACTCCCAGCAGCTTCTCCAGGCTTGAGGAGGGCAGGGCCAAGCCAGACTTGTGCTAGCTATGCCACCACTGGCTTGGCATTGCCATCCTCAAGCCTGGAGAAGCTGCTGGTAAAGCTGAAGCCGGAGGGGGCAGAGCCAGGCTGCCCCAAGCCCCTCCCCCATGCCAGGCCCCTCCCCTCTCCAGCCTTGAGGAGGTAGGTAGATCTTTCTGACTTGGTTTTATTATAAGTAGCTCGCATGCTGAAAAAGTGTGGGCACCCCTGCTCTAGATGATGATGATGATGATGATGAAGAAAATAATAATAATAATTCTTATAGTTTCATAAAACACACTCATCATAAACATTATATAAAATACACATATTAAAATGTATTTCTGCAAAATACATATATTAAAAGATACAGAAAAAAGATTAAAATATGGTGGACAAAATTTGCAAGTTAAAAATTCATTATTCAAATTGGCTGAAGATAGGTCTTCAGATATGTTTTTAAACCGTCAGATCTCTTCTGGCAGGTCATTCCAAAGTCTTTGGGAAGTATATTCTTTTCTTCCCTTTTTTTGCAATAAGGCAATGTTTATTCCCATGTTTACCACATAAAGTGGTGAATCTTGCGAAAAGCCTGTGGTCTGCTGGCCCATTTATTGCCTTCTTTTTCAGAGCGTTAGAGGGACCGCAGTATCGCGCAGTGGGTTAAACCGTTGAACTGTTGAATCTGCTGACCTAAAGGTTGGCAGTTCAAAGCCGTGGGTTGGGTGAGCTCCTGCCGTTAGCCCTAGCTTCTGCCAACCTATTTATTATGTATTTATTTATGTTATTTAAATTCCGCCCTTCTCACCCCGCAGGGGACTCAGGGCGGATAACAATGCACATATATAGGCAAACATTCAATGCCATTGACATACAACATATATAGACAGACATCAGTTAAATTTAGCCTCCCCACAAAGCGGTACCTAAATTTCCTACTTGACAGATGCAACTGTCTTTCGGGTTGCAAAGGTCAACAACAGGCTACACATATTAGTCGAGAGCTCACCCCGACCCGGGCAGGCCTTGAACTCATTGACCTTCTGGTCAGTAGTGATCTTATGCAGCTGACACCCAGCCAGCTGCGCCACATTCCCTAGCATAAAATCATGGAAATGTGAGTAGATCAATAGGTACCGCTTTGGCAGGAAGGTAATAAAGGCACCCATGCAGTCATGCCAGCAACACAACCAGGAGATACCTATGGACAACAGGCTCCTCGGCTTGGAAATGAAACAAGAGCACCTCCCCATGGCCAGAGTTCATCACTGCCTCCAGAAAGCCAGAGATGAAAGGGGAAGGCCCTTATCTTTGTTTTGTGTATTTGTATGTCATTGTTATTCCAATGTATTAAAGGCACTGAATGTTTGCCTAACTGTGTATGTTGCAATTCGCACTGCGTCCCCTCAGGGAGATAGAACAAAATAGAAATAAAGTATTATTACTATTGTTGTTGTTGTACTCACAGGGCTAGTTTTGTGGTGACTCAAATGATGTTTGTTTGTTTGTTTGATAATTTATTTATTTTGAATATTTGTATCCTGTGCTATTTCGACCTCCGCAGAGGGACTCAGGGCAGCTAACAACCGGCAAACCATGGTGCCCACAACCAAAAGCATAAATATACAACTTAAATAAAACAATATAAAAACTGTATAGAAACAATATAAGAACAATCAAACAGTCGTCGATATAAGTCATCGTCCTAAAAGTAGTCCGTCAAGTCCATTAAAGCCGTCGCTTTGCAGCAGGTCAGCCTAGTGTGCAAAGGCCTGATCCCATAGCTAGGATTTCATTTGTTTCTGAAAGGTCAGGAGGGATGGAGCAAGTCTAATTTTGGTTGGGATGAAGTTCCACAGCTGAGTAGCCACCACAGAAAAGGCCCTGTCCCTTGTCCCCACCGAACGCAGTTGCAATGATGGGGGGACAATGAGCAGAGCCTCCCCGGATGATCTTAGGGTCCTAGGTGGATCGTAGCAGGAGATACGTTCGGACAAGTAAACTGGACCAGGACCATTCAGGGCTTCATAGGCCAAAGCCAGCACTTTGAATTGTGCTCGGAAGCTAATAGGAAGCCAGTGGAGCTGGTGTAGCAAGGGCGTTGTGCGCTCCCTGTACGCGGCTCCGGTGAGCAATCTGGTTGCCGAGCGTTGGACTAGTTGGAGCTTCTGGGCAGTCTTCAGAGGCAGCCCCATGTGGAGTGTGTTGCAGTAGTCTATTTGGGATGTAACCAGAGCGTAGAACACCATAGCCAAGTCGGACTTCCCAATGATCTGGTTTCATGCCCATGTGAAGGGAAAACAAAGGGTAGTTTATTCCATGTCTACTTTCTGAAACTTTGAGTGTTTTTGTTATCAGCCCTACTTTGTGTGTTAACTTGAGTAATTAATTGAGTGCAAAAGTGTGGGACTAAAGGTGTTAGTCTCCGAGAAGTCACAGAGCTAAAAACACTTGGTTGTTTTTGTGTGGCTTTCTATTGTATTTTGCAATCTGTTCTTTGTTTGCTTATTTAATCTATATATATAAAATCCTTCATGTGGTGGTTCCAGTCTTATAGACAAAGAAACCACACAAGGCAGACACACAAAAACAGCCCACATACCCAGAAAACCCTACGAGGTACTGTATGTTTACCAAAACACACACCCCCTCCCAAAAAAGAGGCAACGGCTACAAATCCAAAAAAACATTATGGACTACAACTCCCATGATCCCCCACGCCATCTCCCTCTGGCAGTTTAGAGCATCGGAATGTTAGTGGAGCTGACCAATTAGGTGCATTATGCAAATACTCCCTCAGTTAGAATGTAGGCTGGGAGCCCCACCCCCCTGGCAGTTTAGAGTGCCGGAATGTTGGTGGTGGTGCTAGCCACTCATAGGCATTATGCAAAACAGACAGGTAAAAAAAGGCAATCCAAGAGATAGAAGCTGGTGAAGGGACTAGCAAAAGGAAGGGAAAAAAGGTAGGGAGGGAATGGAGGAAGGGAGACAAGGGGATCGAGAACTGAAACAGAAAGGGGAGGGATGGCAGGAAGGAGGGAAAGGAAAGAAGGAAGGAAAGGAGAAGAGGCAGGCGGACAGAGAGAAGAGAAAAGCTGAGGGATGAGGGGGAGAGGGAAGAAAGGAAGTATAAAAGGCAGGAAGCGATGTTACTGTTGGTCTTTGCCACATGCACACACGTATGTACATATAGACATGCACACATACACACATATATACATGCACTGAAATATACACATGCACACATACATACACACATCTGTACTTACACACATCTACACATATACACGCATAGACATATACAAAAACACACATATACATAAGTACACACATATACACGCATATGCACATATACATAAGTACACACACGTACACACACATATGTACACATAGACACAAATCCATATATACACATACATACACAAAATACATATATTTAGACTGGGACACAGGAAAGAGAAAAAGCCACATCAGCGCGTGGCCGGGTTTAGCTAGTTTAATATACAACCTGCGCTGCATAGAACTGCCCGGATTGTATCCACAAAGAGGCTTCTGGCTTGAGCCCCTCAACCATCTTAATGTAGCTTTGAAACAAACCAGGCATATACTGTATGTTGGAGACTATTACAGACTGAAAAGTGATCTCTCCTTGGTTTCAGTGGCTGACATCTTTTGCGGAGGTGGCTGTGTATTTCAGCAAGAGAGAATGGGATCTACTGGATCCATACCAAAGAGCTCTCTACAAGGAAGTCATGCTGGAGAACTATGGGCTTGTAACCTCTCTTGGTAAGGAGACTGCTTTCCTTGTTAGATAGATGCCGGAGAATTCAATTCCTTCCTGTGGATTTCCGCTTTCTCTTCTGCAAGCGAAGCCTTTAGTCCTCCAATCCTCTTCTACCTATTTTCCCTAATAGGTAGAATCCAGGAAGGAATTGCAGGCTGTGAGTGTTTATTACACTGTTGTTGTTGTTGTTGTTGTGCATCTCCAAGTCATTTCTAGTTTAAGACAAACCAATCACAGTATTTTCTGAGGCTGAGAATGTGTGACTTGCCCAAGGGCATGAAGGTTATTCAGGGAATTCAACCCCGATTGAACCTGGAATGATAAATGTGTTGTAGTTACCAACCTCTCTCTTGTTTTCAAAGAAATACCCCAATCAGACCTCATCTCTTGTCTGGAAGAAGGAAAAGATCCGTTTGTCCAGGACTCCGAGGAAAAGAAGAGATTGTCGGATACCTGCTTGGGTGAGTAATGGGACTACTGTGGGGACTCCGTGAATTTTTGAGCTTGTGTTAAATCAATCAGATTACCGTATATACTTGAGCATAAGCCATGTTTTTCAGCCCCTTTAGAGGCTGAAAAATCCCTCCTCGGCTTATACTCGAGTTGTTATTTATTATTTTACTCTTATTATTATTATTATTACATTTACAATATTTTACTCTAGTATTATTTTTATTACATTTATTATTTTACTCTATTATTACACTTATTATTTTACTCTATTATTACTGTTCTAATTACATTTTCATTATTTGACTCAATTGTTATTATTTTTATTACATTTATTCTTTTTCTCTATTATTATTGTTATGACATTTATTCTTTTAATCTATTATTATGACATTTATTCTTTTACTTTATTTATTATTTATATTACATTTATTATTTTACTCTATTATTACTGTTAATTGTTATTATTTTTATTACATTTATTATTTTTTATTATTGTTTGACATTTTTCTTTTAATCTATTATTTATTTACTCAATACTGTTATTATTTTTATTACATTTATTCTTTTTCTCTATTATTATTGTTATGACATTTATTCTTTTAATCTATTATTATGACATTTATTCTTTTACTTTATTATTTTATTATTTATTACTATTATTACTGTTATAATTATTCATTATTTTACTCAACTGTTATTTTTCTCATTTATTATTTTTTTACTCTATTATTATTATTGACATTTATTCTTTTACTTTATTTATTATTTTATTACATTTATTTATTCTTTTAATCTATTATTATGTTATTATTTTTATTACATTTATTTATTCTTTTACTTTATTATTTATATTACATTTATTATTTTACTCTATTATTACTGTTATAATTACATTTTAATTATTTGACTCAACTGTTATTATTTTTATTACATTTATTCTTTTTCTCTATTATTATTGTTATGACATTTATTCTTTTAATCTAATTTTTCTCTATTATTATTGTTATGACATTTATTCTTTTAATCTATTATTATGACATTTATTCTTTTACTTTATTTATTATTTATATTACATTTATTATTTTACTCTATTATTACTGTTATAATTACATTTTCATTATTTTACTCAACTGTTATTATTTTTATTACATTTATTCTTTTTCTCTATTATTATTGTTATGACATTTATTCTTTTAATCTATTATTATGACATTTATTCTTTTACTTTATTTATTATTTATATTACATTTATTATTTTACTCTATTATTACTGTTATAATTACATTTTAATTATTTGACTCAACTGTTATTATTTTTATTACATTTATTCTTTTTCTCTATTATTATTGTTATGACATTTATTCTTTTAATCTATTATTATGACATTTATTCTTTTACTTTATTTATTATTTATATTACATTTATTATTTTACTCTATTATTACTGTTATAATTACATTTCCATTATTTTACTCAACTGTTATTATTTTTATTACATTTATTCTTTTTCTCTATTATTATTGTTATGACATTTATTCTTTTAATCAATTATTATTACATTTATTTTTACTTTATTTATTATTATTTATATTACATTTATTATTTTACTCTAGTATTACTGTTATAATTACATTTCCATTGTTTTACTCAATTGTTATTATTTTTATAACATTTATTATTTTACTCTATTATTATTACATTTATTCTTTTTCTCTATTATTGTTATGACATTTATTCTTTTAATCTATTATTACATTTATTCTTTTACATTATTATTATCATTTATATTACATTTATTATTTTACTCTATTATTACTGTTATTATTACATTTTCATTATTTTACTCGATTGTTATTATTTTGATTACATTATTTTTTTTTACTCTTATTATTGGAATGAGACATGACCACATGTACACTGAAGACTGTTAGAAATAATGGTTTAATCAGAGTTGGATACAGTCTTATCTTAAATTACAGTTTTAATTAAATATTCAGAAACATTTAACTTACTGATGCCACAATTTATGTAATTTTATTGGTATCTATTTTTATTTTGAAATTTACCAGTAGCTGCTGCATTTCCCACCCTCGGCTTATACCCAAGTCAATATGTTTTCCCATTTTTTTGTAGTAAAATTAGGTGCCTCGGCTTACATTCGTGTTAGTCCAATGGACGGCAGCCAGATTACTAACAGGAGCGGCTCTCAGGGAGCATATAACTCCACTGGCTGCCAGTCTGCTACCGGGCATAATTCAAAGTGCTGGCTTTAGCCTAAAAAGCCCTAAACGGTTCTGGCCCAACTTACCTGTCCGAACGCATCTCCCCTTATGAACCATTTAGGACGTTAAGATTGTCTGCGGAGGCCCTGCTCTCGACTCCGTCTGCATCAGAAATACGTTTGGCGGGGACGAGAGACGGGGCCTTCTCAGTGGTGGCTCCTGTGCTATGGAATGCCCTTCCTAGGGGGATTAGATCAGCCCCCTCCCTTTTGACTTTCCAAAAAAACCTCAAAACCTGGCTATTCGAGCAGACGTTTGAAAAGGCAGTGTAATCAGACATAGGATTATGGAACAATTGGACTATGAGATTGGATTACGTTTTTATCTAGGAGACGAAATGACTTGTTCTTACTACTGTTATGGTTTTAATTGATGTGTTCATGCTTTAAATGTTTTAAATGTTTCATGATGCTGCCTTGTGAACCGCCCTGAGTCGCCTGCGGGCTGAGAGGGGCGTTATACAAATGTGGCAAATAAATAAATAAAAAGTTTATATTATTTATTTAGTTATTTTTTATTATTTCGATTTCTAGACTGCTCCTTCCCGCAGGTTCAGGGCGGTTTACAGCATCTAGCAATAGCGTAAAACATCACAGATAGATACAGAAAAACGTATTACAGAATTAAAATTTCAAAGTATTACAAGGGGCCACTCAAAATGAATGTCTGCCGGAAGAGGATGGTTTTACTCAAGTATATACAGTATTAGCTGACCCGGCCACGCGTTGCTGTGGCGTAGTAGGAAAGCACAATCAAATGACCTGCAACCCCTAAAAGCCATCCAATCCAGCTGTGTTCCTAAGTATGAGTTGCTTCTAAGTGGGATGTTATCCTTTTTCCTTCGTTCTTGGAGCCATCCCACGGGTCTGTTTTTGAGGCCGGCAGAGGAGAGAGGGCGGCCGCTGCGCACCACCAATCAAGGCCCCAGCTTTGTCGAAGTTGGCGGGACCTCTTCCTCCTTTTGTGTCTGTGCCAGCCAGCGGCGGTGCAACCAGACAGACACTCACCCCACTGGCCGGCGTTTGGGTCAGGAGAGAGAGAGGCCGGCCCGAGGCAGTAATTGAGCTCTCGGAGCCCGGGCCATGACACCAATTGAGGCCGTGGCTTCGCTGAGGACAGCGCACCTCCTTCCTCCTTTTAGGTCTTCATCAGCCAGCGCCGCCGCCAGCCATTCCTCGGCGCGGTGCTGGCTGATGAAGACCTAAAAGGAGGAAGGAGGCCCACTGTCCTCGGTGAAGCCGGAGACAGGTAGGCTAGGCCGAGACAGCAGTCGAGCTGTGGGCCTTTGGGAAGATGGCGGGCCCTCTTCTCCTTTTCTTCATGGTGGCAGGGGGGGGAGGAGGAGGGAAAAGCGGTTTGTGCGCGCGCGAATTATTTCCGCATATGTGCTGTGCTGCATTAGCATGGGGGATCATGGAAGTTGTAGTCCATTGGTTTTTAGTATTTTTGACCGTGTTGTTTAATTTTTTTAAAAAAAATTCGGGTGGTAAACATACCTTGTTGGGTTGTGTGTGTATGTGGCCTGGTTTGGTGTGTCTGCCTTGTGTGGTTTTGCTGTCTATAGGCTACTGAACACGACAGCTCTTCTTTTCTATATATATAAATTTGCTCAGTCCGTTTAATGTCGTATATAGACAAAGAAACTATGGCTCGCAGAAACACCAAACTTTACAACCGACTGGACCATTACACTGGCTACAGACAACGCTAAAAAAACCAGACCTACGTACCTCCCAACACCCCAAAAACAATCCCCCAAAAAATGGCAACTGGACTCCCACCCCGGCCCCTCCGCTGCCAGCGCGAACGTTTAGAACGTTCGCACATGGCAGCCAGAGCGCCTCCTCCGCCTCCTCCTTTGATCAGGAAGAGCGGCGAGGGGGGGGACGTTGAAGGAGGAGGGGACACCTCTCCCCTCCTCCCCAGCCCCTCCCACCTCCTTCCGCGCCCCCTGCCGCCGCACGGTAAGGAAGAGCGGGGGGGGCTGCAAGGAGGAGGAACCCGCCTCCCTCCCCAGCACCTCCACCTCCTTCCGTACCCCCCGCCGCTGTCCCGGTCAGGAAGACCGGCGGGGGGGCGTGGCAAGAGGAGGGGACCCGCCTCCCCGCCCCCAGCCCGTCCCACCTCCTTCCGCACCCCCGCCGCCGTCCGGCAGCTTCCTCCCACCTCCGCCAGGATCGGGACTGGACCGAGGAAGGCCCTGGCGGCAAAGCCAGCAAGGAGCCTTCCTCGCTTTGCCCGGTTCTCTCCCGATCCCTGAGGAGGCAGGAGGGAAGCTGCCCTTTCCCGGCACCTCTTTTTCCCTCCTCTCCCCACCCCTCCTCCTCCTCCAACACCCTCCCACCCCGACTCCCCTTCACCCCGCCCCTCCTCCTCCTCCCTCCCCCCCCGCACCCCGACTCTCCTTACCCGCTGCATCCACGCCCCGCCTTCTCCGCCGCATCCTTGGCCTTCCGCAGTGGCTGCCAGCCTCTTTGGGACCCGGCCCACGCCACCGCCTCCTCGACCTTCTCCGACGCCTCTTCCCGGTCCTGGCCTGGGCCGCGGAAGAGACCTTGCCCGTTTCGCCAAACGCGGCACGGGCCAGGAGCAGCTGGCCCGCGAGCGGCGCGGAGCCTTCTGGGAGGTGTGGTTCACGGACCGTCCAGGCGCCGCAGGGAGCCGGGCCGCGCGGACGCCTTTCCCGCTGCGTCCTCGGCTGCTCTCTCGCAGGCTGCCTTCCAGAGAGAGAGGCAGGAGTGAGAGAGTGAGAGAGGGGAGAGAGAAAGAGGGGGGAGAGACTGAGAGTGACAGAGAGAGAGGAGAGAGTGAGAGAGAGAGACGGGGAGACAGAGAGAGGCAGGAGTGAGAGAGAGGGGGGAGAAATAGAGAGAGAGTGAGAGAGAGAGGAGAGTGAGAGAGAGAGAGAGACGGGGAGACAGAGAGAGAGAGGAGAGTGAGAGAGAGGGGGAGGAGAGAGAGAGAGTGAGAGAGAGAGGAGAGTGAGAGAGAGAGAGACGGGGCAGACAGAGAGAGAGGCAGGAGTGAGAGAGTGAGCGAGGGGGGAGAGATAGAGAGAGAGAGAGAGAGAGAGTGACAGAGAGAGAGAGAGAGAGAGAGACGGGGGAGACAGAGAGAGAGGCAGGAGTGAGAGAGTGAGAGAGGGGGAGAGAGTGAGAGAGAGAGAGGGGGGAGACTGAGAGAGAGTGACAGAGAAAGAGGAGAGTGAGAGAGAGAGGGGGAGACAGAGAGAGAGGCAGGAGTGAGAGAGAGGGGGAGAAATAGAGAGAGAGAGAGAGAGAGAGAGAGAGGAGAGTGAGAGAGAGAGACGGAGAGACAGAGAGAGAGGCAGGAGTGAGAGAGAGAGAGGGGGGGGAGAGATAGAGAGAGAGTGAGAGAGAGAGGAGAGTGAGAGAGAGAGACGGGGGAGACAGAGAGAGGCAGGAGTGAGAGAGTGAGTGAGGGGAGAGATAGAGAGAGAGAGAGAGAGAGAGAGAGAAGGGGGGAGAGACTGAGAGAGAGTGACAGAGAGAGAGGAGAGAGAGAGACGGGGAGACAGAGAGAGAGGCAGGAGTGAGAGAGTGAGAGAGGGAGAGAGAGAGAGTGTGAGAGAGAGAGGGGGAGAGACTGAGAGAGTGACAGAGAGAGAGGAGAGAGAGAGAGAGACGGGGAGACAGAGAGAGGCAGGAGTGAGAGAGTGAGAGAGGGGAGAGATAGAGAGAGTGTGAGAGAGAGAGGGGGGGAGAGACTGAGAGAGTGAGAGAGAGAGAGAGAGAGAGTGAGAGAGAGAGAGACGGGGGAGACAGAGAGAGAGGCAGGAGTGAGAGAGTGAGAGAGGGGGAGAGATAGAGAGAGAGTGAGAGAGAGAGAAAGAGGGGAGAGACTGAGAGAGAGTGACAGAGAGAGAGGAGAGTGAGAGAGAGAGACGGGGGAGACAGAGAGAGAGGCAGGAGTGAGAGAGTGAGAGAGGGGAGAGATAGAGAGAGTGAGAGAGAGGGGGAGAGAGAGAGAGAGAGAGTGACAGAGAGAGAGGAGAGTGAGAGAGAGAGAGGGAGACGGGGAGACAGAGAGAGGCAGGAGTGAGAGAGAGAGGGGGAGATATAGAGAGAGAGAGTGTGAGAGAGAGTGAGAGAGAGAGAGTGAGTGAGAGAGAGAGAGAGAGAGAGGGAGAGAGAGAGAGGGAGAGAGGCAGAGAGAGAGAGGAGAGGGGGAGAGATAGAGAGAGAGTGAGAGAGAGAGAGGAGAGTGTGAGAGAGAGAGAGACGGGGGAGACAGAGAGAGGCAGGAGTGAGAGAGAGAGTGAGAGTGAGTGATTGAGGGGAGAGGGGGAGAGATGAGAGAGAGAGAGAGAGAGAGAGTGTGACAGAGAGTGAGAGAGAGAGACTGAGAGAGTGACAGAGAGAGAGAGAAAGAGGGGGGAGAGACTGGGGAGACAGAGAGAGAGAGGCAGGAGTGAGAGAGTGAGAGAGGGGGAGACAGAGAGAGAGAGAGAAGAGAGGGGGAGAGAGAGAGAGTGACAGAGAGAGAGGAGGAGAGAGAGAGAGAGACGGGAGAGAGAGAGAGAGGCAGGAGTGAGAGAGTGAGAGAGGGAGAGATAGAGAGAGAGTGAGTGACAGAGAGGAGAGAGAGAGAGAGAGACGGGGGGCACAGAGAGAGTGCAGGAGTGAGAGAGTATATATATAGATTTAGATGGCTAGAATTAGGTGCAAGAATTAAGCATCTTGTAAATCAGTGTTTCCCAACCTTTTTTGAGCTGCGGCACACTTTTTACATTTGCAAAATCCTGGGGCACACCACCAACCAAAATGACACAAAATGACACTAACACAGTAATACATATAGTTAATATGTTTTTAAATGTATTTATACACTCAGTGTGAAACCTGGGCCTGTTTCGATGAACACAACATAGATATCCCGGCAGGAATGGAAGAAAGACACAAACTTCCCACACAGAACTCCCATAACCAAGAGAAAACGCTATAAGAGTTTGGTGGGCATTGACTCTTGAGTTTTGGAGTTGTAGTTCACCTATATCCAGAGAGCACTGTGGACTCAAACAATGTTGGATCAGGACCAAACTTGGCATGAATATTCAATATGCCCAAATATGAACGCAAATGGACTTCAGGGGAAATAGACCTTGACATTTGGGAGTTGTAGTTGCTGGGATTTATAGTTCCCCTACAATCAAAGAGCATTCTGAACCCCACCAATGATAGAACTGGGCCAAACTTCCCACACAGAACCCCCAGGAGGCAAGAGGAGGTCTCTACTTGGGGAAAGGGAGGCAGGCCTTCCCAATGCATGGAGAGGGAGACCAAGTAGATGCGTCGGGGGGGGGGGGGTGTTTGTAATATTGTGCCTTTATCGAGGTAGGTTTCTTAGGGTTTTTATACTTCAGCACACTAGACTCTCCCCCCCCCCTGAGGTTCCAATTTTTCATGGCACACCTGATGATCGCTCACGGCACACTAGTGTGCCCCGGCACACTGGTTGAGAAACACTGTTGTAAATAATTCAAATAGGAGATGCAGTGAATCAAGCTCCTTCCCTGGTGCAACTTGTAGCCTTTGTTGAAACTCTGTATCACAATATATCTATTTTTTCTTTTATCTCCTAAATTAGGTTGGGACAATGAGAAACATAAGAAGCCTCCTCTGCGGTCAGTGCAATTTACCAACTCTGGAGAGGAGAGAGAGTTATTTGTGAATCCACGGGGAAGCAATTATCACGAGCCAATTAAGAAAGGGAAGACACCATCTCCGCAGGCCTACTTTGCTGAACTTTTCGCAGAAGACGATGATGAGCAAGGAAAGGACAAGAAGAAAGTTTCCATTTTTGGGAAGGTACTGAACGATAACACTAAATTAAATAAAGATTGTGGAACGGACATAGGGGAGAAACCCCAGGAACAAATGGAAACTGGGGGTAAGCGTTCGAGTAGCCATGGAACGGATGGTAAACAACAAAAAAATCAGGCTGGGGAGAAGCCATATCAATGTTTAGAGTGTGGAAAGGGTTTCAACCAGAACTCAAGCCTTACCGCCCACGTGAGAATTCACACCGGGGAGAAACCATATAAATGCCTGACCTGTGGAAAGAGCTTTTGCCGTAGCTCCCACCTTACGAGCCATCGGAGGACTCATACGGGCGAGAAGCCTCATAAGTGCGCAGAGTGTGGCAAGAGCTTCAGCCAGCGCTCGCACCTTACTAGCCACCAGAGAACCCACACCGGGGAGAAACCCTACAAATGCACCGAGTGCGGAAAGGGCTTCAGTCAGTGTTCGAGCCTTACGAGTCACCAGAGGACTCACTTGGGGGAGAAGCCGTATAATTGTGGGGACTGTGGGAAGAACTTCAACACAAAGTCCAGCCTTACCGTCCATCAGAGAACGCACACCGGGGAGAAGCCATATAGTTGCACCGTGTGTGGGAAGACATTCAGCGATGGGGGGACACTCATTAAGCACCAAAGGACTCACACGGGGGAGAAACCGTACAAATGCACAGATTGCGGGAAGACCTTCACCCGGAAAGTACACCTCACGCGACATCAAAAAGTGCATACGTTGGAACTGCCGTATATATGCATGAAGTGCGGAAGGATCTTCAGTAAGAACTCGGGCCACGTGACATTGCAAGGTCCTGACACCGAAGGGAAACCGTATGAATGCATGGAGTGTGAAAATAGCTTTTGGTTCAGCTCCGATCTTAGTAATTTTCAAAAAAGCCCACAAAATGAAGGAGCTGCGCCGATGCATCACGTTTGGAAAGGTCTTCAGCGTGACCTTCAGCCTTATTGAACTCAGCAGAACCTCCATTAGAAATGAGATTCAGTTAATTTCCACATTTGATGTAGTTAGGAGTGCAGGAAAACATGGAAAAGCCATGAATTACTTTTTAACAAAAATACTTTTTAAAACCCAAAATAACATCTCACTTGATTATTATTTATTTCTATTATTATTTATTATTTCCACCATTTCTACCCTGCTTCTTCTCAACCCCTGAGGGGGGACTCAGAGCAGCCTAACAACGGCAACAATTCGATGCCAAAAACACAGTATACATATAGTAGAAAACCAAAAACAGTCAGAATTAAAATACAGTTAGCATTAAAATACATTAAAATACAATTAGCATTAAAATACATCATATACATTCACATAAGTTAAAAACAGTATTCCATCCATAATAGAAGCATTGGGCCATGTCCACCAGTTTGCCATTTCAATCCAATCTAAAGTGCTGTATCGTGCTAATGTGCAAACGCCTGGTCCCATAACCAGGATTTCACTTTTTTCCTGAATGTCAGGAGGGATGGGGTTGATCGTATGTCAATAGGGAGTGCGTTCCACAGACGGGGAGCCACCACCGAGAAGGCCCTATCCCTCGTCCCCACCAACCGCATTTGAGAAGTAGGCGGGAGCGAGAGCCTCCCCGGATGATCTTAAATTACGAGGTAATATTATATTAAACGTATTAAAACTGTAGAAGTCAAATCTGCAAATGTGAAGGGCTAGCTGCAATCTGTGTGGTCTTGCATGAGGTCAAAGGTTGATGCATTTGGAAAACCTTGGCGGTCCTTCAAGAGCTCTCCGAACAAAACAAAACTTGGGATTTTTCAAAGTACGGTTTCCGCAGAAGCAGAGATTTCAAAGAACTTCTGTTTTCTTTCTGGGACAAGTGCCATCCATCCTAACTAAAAAACAAAAGAAAATGTGTGAAACTCACCAAAAAAAAGCGGGGAGGAAAGTACACCCTTCTGTAAGGGTCTATTTCTTCTTCATAGAAAGCCCCTGTACTATTTAATTTGATCCCTTTGTTGTTGTGCTGCTAGTAATTTAAGGACTGCTTCTTTGCTCGTGTTGTGGTGACTGCCGAACAAGCAAGTTTTTTAGAGACCAGACGGACTCGGGTCTTGCTTATGAATATAAAAGAACAGTTGTCTTCATGATGCAAATCTGAACTATCAGTTCGACGATTTGAATAGTATTGATACAAACAAGCTCCAAAGAAAATGTGAAATGTAGACAAAAATGACAAAGGGGGGTAGTTTTGTGGATGCTAAGCACTGAAGGATGACTCTGTAGAGTCATCATGTTATAGAAGGCCTTTCATTTTTCCTTGGGCAAGAATAGTAAGAAACGGACAAACAAGGAATGGATTTTTGACCCTCCTGGGATTGTATTTTTAGCTGAAAATAGATCAATGGTACAATTCAGAAGAGAACCCCCACTCCCCCCCCAAAAGAAACCCTTATTTGTGATTTGAACTACCTGTATCCTTAGCTGATTTTGAACAAGTGGTACGAACAAAAGCAAAACACTATGCTTGACGGTTTGGGGTAATTTCTGAATGTCCAGGGCAGTGCTCCTCAACCTGAAGGTCGGGACCACTGAGAGTGTCGCAAGGGGATGTCAAAGGGGTTACCAATAGTATTTTCTGTTGGCCGGGGGGGTTCATTGTGGGAAGTTTGGGACAAATCTAATTTGGGTGGGGTACAGAATGCTATTTGATTGTAGGTGAACTATAAATCCCCTCTCCAAGACTGCCTCCAGTTATTGACGGAGGTTTGCCTATTGTATTATCAGTATAAGTTACAACTGTGTGATTCATTGTTTATACCATCCCATATGACTCTGTGTATGTGAGAGACGAGGGAACGCTTCCGCCTTCATTGTTTGTGTTTTGAATCACTCCACGTATATAGTGCTACTTTATGTACTAATACAGTAATCTCTTTTGATGCACATTGCGGGGATTTTGTTGATGTTCTTTGAAATGCACTCATGCGAGCTTGTTAACCTCTTTTGATACATTCCTCGCTTACCTGTTGTTGATAAGCACCCCCCCCCTCCCCTTGTATTGAACTATAAATCCCAGCAGCTACAACTTCCCAAATGTTAAGATCTATTTTCCTCAAACTCCACCAGTGTTCATATTTGGGCATATTGAGTGTTCATGCCAAGTTTGGTTCAGAAGACACAACAAAGGTGCAAAGCACAAAAATCGAATAACAGTCATAAGGTATATAAGTATAACTAGTAGATACTATATATTATAGTCATAGTAGGTATACAAACAATAGGATAAACCAGAGTCATACCTCCCGTGATACGAATGGAAACCGCTGAGTTCCAAAGCCTTTGGGTCACCTTTTTCATTGGAAGAGGGTTATGTATGAGTTATCCTGGATCTCGATGTATTGCACGCCTTTAATATATGAATTTATGCCTTGAGAAAGCCAGCAATGGTGAAACGGTTCCTTGGCCATCTGTAAGAGCATCAGTGTGCCGTCGGCTAGAGTTTCCAAGCCCTTTACTTCGGGAGGAACCTACCCTTTCCCTCCGCGTCCTTTTGTTTCGATCCTTTTGAGAAGTCTGCACCACCCTCCGCTTTCCTTTTGGATTACTATCGTGGGGAATTGAACTATTTTCCCTACTTGGGAACTTTACTTCGGTTGAACTTCTTCGCATCTGCGACGGACTTCATTTACACGGAGTTTATTTTACTCCGGGGACGTTACATTCTCCATCAGGAGTCGGACGCTTTAGAACTCAGCGGTTTCCATTCGTATCACGGGCGGTATGACTCTGGTTTATCCTATTGTTTGTATACCTACTATGACTATAATATATAGTATTTACTAGTTATGCTTATATACCGTATTTTTCGCTCCATAAGACGCACCTGCTGATAAGACTCACCTAGATTTTAGAGGAGGAAAATAGAAAAAAATGAATTTGGATCTTGTTTGAACGATGTGCAAAAACAGTGCTGCTTTTCTGTGGCTGCAGCTGGCAAAGGGAGGCCTACCGTTTCGCTCCGTTTCGGTGGCTTGTTGCAGCACGATCTCTAACTCCTTTGGCTTTGGATGCAAGGCAGGTCCCCTTACAATGCCATCTTTGGGGGGGGGGGGGAATGTGTGCAGGCCCGGATTAACCCTTTTGGCGCCCTCAGGACCGCCAGCCTCCTTGATGTGCTGCGTGTGGAGGACCAGCAAGGCCCCGCCCAAGCCCGCCTCGGTGCCCTTGTGCAGCTGTGCCAGGCAGGAGCCCAGGGAGCCACTCCTAGGCCCCTTCCCAGCCCCTGGGCCTTTCAGAGTTGGCACCCAGGAACATTGGGGCAAGAGGCAGAGGAGCCCTCCCTGCAGCACGGCGGCAGCGGCGCATCTTCCCTTCTTTCCTCCTCCTGAGGAGGGGGAGGAAGGAAGGGAAGCTCCCGGGGCCGTTGCCGGGCATGCACGGCACCCAGGAACATTGGGGAAGGAGGCAGAGGCGCTCATGCCCTCCTGCCGCACGTACATGCCCAGCAGCGGCTCCGGGGGTGGGGCTTCCCTTCCTTCCTCCTTCTCGCACCCTCCTTCCTTGAGGGGCGGGGGCGATGGCGAGGGTGGGGCACCATTCCCTCCTCCCCCGCCCCCTCACAGCGCTCTCCCCCCGCCCTCCCGAGAGAGAGAGAGAGAGAGAGAGAGAGAGAGAGAGAGAGAGAGGAGTCTCACCATGCCGCGCATTGCATTTTTGTTTCAATTTTATTTTGGTGTGGATATCGCCGCCCCCCTCTGCGCCAGCGCCCCCCCCCCCCCTGCCTGCATCTTCGCTCCATAAGACGCAGCTGATTTTTCATCCTACTTTGGGAGGGAAAAAAACTGCGTCTTATGGAGCGAAAAATACGGTATTTTATGACTGTTAGTCGATTTTTGTGCTTTGCACCTTTGTTTATTTTGTGCTCGTCTAGCTTAGGCTTGTTTACTTTCAAGTTTGGTTTGGATCCATCATTGTTTGAGTCCACAGTGCTCTCTGGATATAGGTGAACTACAACTCCAAAACTCAAGGTCATAGCCCACCAAACCCTTCCAGTATTTTCTGTTGGTCACGGGAGTTCTGTGTGCCAAGCTTGGTTCAATTCCATCGTTGGTGGAGTTCAGAATGCTCTTTGATTGAAGGTCAACTATAAATCCCAGCAACTACAACTCCCAAATGACAAAATCAGTCCCATTCTCCCCAACCCCACCAGTATTCAAATTTGGGCACATCACGTATTTGTGCCAAATTTGGTTCAGTGAATGAAAATATATCCTGCATGTCAGATATTTACATTACGATTCGTGACATTAGCAAAATTACAGTTATGAAGTAGCAATAAAAATAGTTTTATGGTTGGGGGTCGCCACAAGATGAGGAACTATATTAAGGTGCCGCGGCATTAGGAAAGTTGAGAAACACTATTCCAGGGCCTTTAAGGGAATCAGGGAAGATGCTGAACACAGCTTGGAGCTTCTATCTGGCCCTTAACTTGCACTTTCTCCAACTTGATAGCGTCAAAAATGGCAATAATAATAATAATAATAGCAACAGGAAAAGCTGACAAGATATTAGGATTTAAAGATCGAACTGCAGACTCTGGCACAAGCCAGTAAAGGTGGTCCCAGTGGTGATCGGCATACTGGGTGCAGTGCCTAAAGTTGGCCTGCACTTAAAAACAATCAGTGCTGACAGAATTACTATCAGCTGCAAAAGGTCCCCCTGCTCGGATCTGCATGCAGTGTTCGCCATTACAGTCCTAGACACTTGGGAAGTGTCCGACGTGTCCAATACAAAAGCCAGCATAGTGATCTAATCTTGTTCTGTATAAAAATAATAATATAGGCATCCCCTCATGGCCAAGTATGCTTGTCTTCCAAGGGTAGAGTCTTGATAGTGGCTGTAGAGATCTCGTGGTCTTTCACATTGAGGCCATAGGTTTTTAGGTGGAAGCCATTCCTGACAAGGGTTTGCTTGACATGCCTCTTGGCACATTTCTCCCTTTCGTCCTCTATTTGTTCTTCTTCCAAATCCATGGCAACGTTGGTATCCGCCACCCATAAGCTGCTCTTTGGCCAGGCACAATCACCATGGGACTTTGGTTGGCCATTTCCAGGAGATCAAGGTGAGGGATTTCTTCTCAACCAGTGTTTGGTGTGTCTTAGAGGTCCATCCTAGTATATCTTGCTACTTAACATCTAAAGTCAGTCCTCCGTATCCGCGGATTCTGCATCCAGAGGTTCAACCATCTCTGGTGTGAAAGTATATCCTGTATTTTGTTCAAAACCCCTGTGGATTTTGCCGTTTTCTATAAGAGTCCCCATTTTATTATGGCATGTCTCCGCATTACTTCTCCAACGAAGATTCTTAGGAAGGACTCATCCCACTCTTTTTACAAGCGCGTTGATGACTAAAAAGGCCAATCTGAGATAGGCAAGTTCGGTTGCAGAAAGCACAGCAGAAAGTCTCCTTGGGTGATGTTGTTTCCAAGTTGCGGTTCTTTCTGCGTTGTTGTTTCTCTTTGAGACCCGTTCGGCGTGTCTTCTTGAAAGAGGCCGCAGCATTGTGGATAGTGCATCTCCATGCCTCCCGATGTGAGGCCAGGGTGGACCATTTTTGGTGATCAATCTGGCCGAGCCTGAGATGTTGTTTCAGGGAGTCCTTATATCTCTTTTTGGGGGCGCCTCTCTTGCACTGACCTGTGGCGAGTTCACCGTAGAGTGTAGTATCTTTGGGAGGTGGTGGTCCTCCATCCTAGAGACGTGCCCTGCCCAGCGCAGTTGTGTTTTCAATAGCATGGCCTCAATGCTGGTGATCCTTGCTTGCTCAAGGACAGCAACATTAGTCACATAGTCAGTCCAGTGTATATTTAGGATTGTGTGAAGACAGCGCTGATCAAAGCGCTCGAGGAGTCGTAGGTGCTGGCGATAGGTGACACCATGGGGTATTATGGCATAGTATATAATGGAACCTGAGCATCCATGGATTTTGTTATCCATAACCAAACTCCAGTGGGTAACAAGTGCCCACTCTACGTGCAACTGTTACATGAGTAGCGGTGTGATATTATCACTGTCGTCAGGCTGATTGTGGACCAAAAAAAATGGCTTTAAAGACTTTGGAGAGAATGAAACCTGTGCTAAAAATAATACCTCACCTCTAACATTGGACCTTGGGTAGGGGTATATTTTTCTGGCATGTTCCTCCTGCCTAGCCTGCTTTGGACCTTACTCATTGCTTGAGCTCCAAAACACCAATCTAGTACTCTTGGGAAGGTTATTATTTCTACTGCTGTCTCGACACCCACAGATTCCCAGTATTAACTTCTAACCAGTTCTGCATTGACATGAGTCCAGTATGGAGCAGGGCACCTTAAGTGTTTATTTGTTACCAGCTTTGGCTGGCATCTAAATGACGAGAGTTGAATGAAAAGTAATGCCTCCACCTTGATAACTCCTCAACAGATAGCAGTACTGGTATGCGGCAGGTACTGGCTTGTTCAGTAGACTCTCCTCTACAGTTTATTTTATGTACTTTATTTATATTCCGCTCTTCTCACCCCGAAGGGGACTCAAAGCGGATTACAGTACATAGACTAACAAACAATCCCTGCTGTTTCAACATACAACATATAGACGAACAGAGGCAAACTCTGGCCACCAGGGGGAGCTGACGCACTCCTCATCTCTCAGCATTCCCAGCGTCCCTTGTTGTTCCTTCCGCATTCCTCAGCATTCCTGGAGTTCTTTAATGGCCTCATAATTCAGTCAAAATTTGCCTCCCCACTTAATGTGGTACCTTCATCCCCTACTTGACAGATGCAACTGTCTTTCGGGCTGCAAAGTTCGACAGCAGGCTACACTTAAAGGTTGAGCACCCACCTCGACCCGGGTAGGCCTCGAACTCATGACATACTGGTCAGAGAGATCTTAATGCAGCTAACATTTAGCCAGCTGTGCCACATTCCCGGTGTTCCATTTTGATGGGAAGCCTTCGCATTGAACGGTTGTGTTGTTAAAGTGCGAAGTATGGATCCCTGTGTAGACGGTCGGTCAATACGACTTAAGCAATGCACAGTCATTGAATTCTTGACGGCAGAAGGTGTCACCCCAAAGGAGATTCATCAGGGAATGCAAGCTGTTTATGGTGATTGTGTTGATGTGAGTACTGTGCATCGTTGGGGGAGTAAGTTTAAAGATGTTGAGGTGGGAACATCTGACTTGCGAGACAAAGAGTTGGGCGTCCTGTGACAGCAACCGCCGAGTTTCGCAAGCAGAAACTGTTTTGACAGATTCAGGACGATTGTCGTATCACTCAGAGAGAAATTTCAAGCAAGTTTAAGAGCACATTCTAAGGATTATTTCTGCGTTTGATTTGTTAAAAGATTCCTATCCAAACCCAAGTAACTAAAGTTGGAGGCATTACTTTTCATTCAACCCTTGTACAATCTCGTTGGTTGGCTGGATAACTTGGCTTTAGCGATCCTTTCCCTAGGAACCCCCCTTTGGATTACAGCTACCTCAAGATGGTTTGGATTTTCACTTGTAAAACCTTGTACAGTTTTGCATCCAGGACCTAGAAGAACTTTTCTAGCATTACCTCTCCACGCCTTAAAAACATTGGTGGAAGCCCTTCCAAGAACAACTCTCGAAAGCCTGTTGAATATGGGAAATAGAGACAAAGCCTCTTTAGTGGTACTTCCCTGGCATTTCGTATTCTTTTCAGAGAGATAGGTATTGGTAGGGATATCTTTTGAATGCCTTTTCCCTCTTTTCATGTGTTCAGTATTGATGGTATAACCCCTGATCAATATTTGGTTACGATATAATCTTCCGTATTTGTAACGAATGTGCAGATGTACTATGTGATTTTATTTGAGATTACCTTGTATTCTTATGTATTGCTGTTTATGTTGATTAGATTTCTGTATGTTGCCAAGAGAACTATATTACTATGTGGCTAATAAATGTGGATGACAAAGTAATAGTATTTCATGTTTCTAGATATTTTCTAGACGTAACTATGCTTTTTTCCCTAACGACCGTATTTCTTCAATTCTAAGATGCCATCGATTGTGAGACGCAACGACAGAAAAAAGCTTTGTTATATATACATACTAGCTTGGGGACCCAGTGGTGCCCGGGTTATTTGATAAAGGCATTGTGTGCCAAGGTTGTTCCTTATCAGATGTTAATGTGGCTCACAGTGGTCTCGGGAACTTAGTGAAGATACTGCAAGTCCCACCGGCCATAATCCTTCCCCCTCCAAACAGCACCAGGATGTAGAGTGGGTCTTGGGGGCTCTGTGTGTCACATTTGGTCTTGATCATTCTTTGGATGAGGGTTGCAGTAGTCTCGGAAGGTGAGTGAAGGTATTTCAAGTCCCATCATCTGTGGTCCATCCTCCTTGAAACAGCACCAGAGTGTAGAGTGGGTCAAGGAGCTGTGTGTGCTAATTTTGGTCTGAGGTCATTGGGTGAGGGTTGCGTTGTGAAGTGGGCAAGTTTGGTCCTGATCCGTCACTGCTGTGGGCCGCAGTGTCTGACTGCCAGAGGCCTTTCCTTTTCTCTCTGTCACCTTAGAATGTTGGAATGTGGATGGCCAATCAGAGTCCTTTATGCAAATGCCATTTCAGTGGCAACCAATCCCCTCTGTCTGGGGCCGTAGAATGTTGGAATTCTGAGGCTGTCCAATCAGAGTCCTTTATGCAAATAATCTGGTGCCTTAAGAGTGTCGGAGTTCTGAGGCTGGCCAAACAGTGTCCTTTATGCAAATAATACCACAGTGGCAACCAATCAAAATGCTGGCACATATTCCTGCCTCTGCACCATTGCACCGCCGCAAACACTGACTTTTATTATATAAGAATAGATAGAATAAATAGATAGATAGAAGAAGCACCCACAATTTTAAGGCACACCACATTTTTAGAGATGTTTAAATGAGGGGAAAGCAAGTCTTAGAATTGCAGAAATGAGACTAAAACTAGATTTTTTCTTAGGCGGTTGACTTCTATTTCTACCAATTGATGAGTGAGCATGTTCAACCAAAAGGTTGGCAGTTCCAGCCCGGGTTGGGGTGAGTACCCGCCGTCAGCCCCAGCTTCTGCCCACCTAGCAGATTGAAAACAGAAATGTGAGTAGATAAATAGGTAGCGCTTTAAGCAGGGAGGTAATAAAAGGCACTCAGAAGGACATGTCGGTGATTTGATTGGGAGGATGTCTATAGACAACAAAAAGCTCCTCAGCATGGAAGAAGGAGCGACAGCTCTGAGCAGATGCCAGAAATGGAAAAGATGGGAAAAGCTTTTATCTTGTTTACGTATTGTCTGTCCCTGTAAATTATATAACAGCATTGAATGTTTGCCGTATATGTGTTCTTTAATCCGCCCTGAGTCCCCTCAGAGTTAGAGTGGAATATAAATAAACTATATTATTATTAGCTTGGGTGACAGGTTTAAACCAAGGCATCAAAAAGTACCCGACTATATTTACACCTAACTTAATTTGCTAGACTGTTGTCAGATGAATTAGGAATAACATCCTGTGCCGTATGTTAATTGCAAAAAGAATTGCATAGATATCTGGCTGTTGTGCCTCAAATACCATCAAGCCTTTAAAATGCAATAGTTTGACCAATTTTTAAGGAGGTGTCCATAGATTCCTAGATATTGAGTAACTATCGGCCAATTTCTAATCTTCCCTTTTTGGGCAATTATCTTGATCCATCGCAGTCTGGTTTTAGTCCTGGTTACGATATGGAGATGGCTTTGATCGCCTTGGTGGATGACCTTCACAGAGAGCTCGACACGGGGAGTGTGTCCTTGTTTGGTCTCTTGGATATATTATCGACCATGGTATCTGCTAGCGAACAGAATTTTGGGGGTCTTGCCCTGAAGGCAGACCAGTTTGACCCACCAAAAGAGGGCTTAAAATGGCCTGGTGAGAAAGAAAGCAAACCAATCCCCTTTCCCCTAAAATTTCCCAATAAAGATCTCACCAGGTTGAAGAAAAGCCACTGAGTTTTATTCAGTCCAGCTGGAAATGAGGTACCAACCGCGATCCTTCGGCCATGTTAGTACAAAAGCATACATGTAATACATACATTTTTATACTTTTTCCAAAACAGAACAGTTTTCAAAACTTCTGCCTGCTTGCCTCAATTGGCTGTGGGTCTAAGCCAATGGGAGGAAAGAGGGGGAATGAATGGAGTAATGAGTCAGGGTTTTGAAGATTAAGATGTGTTAATGAAGTTTCATTGATAAGGAGGAAATCCTAAATCTGGTGATGTTTGGCTAGCTTTGTGTGGTGATGAAAAATAATTGGTTCCTGGCAGTAGCATGCTCTTCTGACAGTTTTTTCTTTGTTTTAGAAATGTCAGAGATTGTGGGATTTCCTATGTGAGGAAAAAAAACTGGGTCTGGCAGACAGGGCTCTTGCTGAGTCATAGAAGAATCCCTGGTCAATTAATAGGCATTGATGGGTGGCCTTTCCTGTCTTTTGAAATAGTTGATTGGTTTCTATAAGCCTCACAAAGGTTTATTCTGGATTTTCTTACAGTCAGTATAATTTATCTTTCTAAAAATACATTTCCTGGAGGTTGGGGCATGCAAAGGGAGAACTTACACAGAAATATAGGAAAATATCATGCTTGACTTTCACACAGCTTTGGTATTTCATACAGTTACATAAAGTAATAAACTCAGAGAGATACATTCATCATTTCATAAGAGAAAATAACAGGATCTCCCTTTTGGGAGAGCCAGGCAGAGGTTAATTCTTTAATGGAGCAAAGAAAGTCCTTAGAGATATATGTTTGCAATCAAAAGTCCAGTCCTGGGGTTTCTATTTCATATAAGGGCATTTTTCTTTGGCAAGAGTCTGGTTAAGAATGTCAGTTCATATGGTATGGGAAAAGTTCATGAAGAGGAGTCCTTGGAGGTAGAAATGAACTATAGATCCTGAGCTGTCCTGGGCCAGGCGAGGCCATCTTGCCTTTGTGGGGTTCCTTGGAATTTGCACAAGGCGAACCCACGTGAGGCACAGGCCTCTGGAATCTGGTGTCCTTGGGTTTTTAACTATCTTACACAGAGTCCAGAAAGGGCGGGGGGGTCACCTCCGATATCAGTATCCTTCTGGCGCGGCTACCTGGAATAGGTCTTGCGGGCACTGCTTTGCACTGGATCCGCTCCTCCTGGAGGATTGAATTCCGATGGTAAACCTGGAGAACATCTGCTCAGACCCCTGGCGATTGACCTGTGGGGTCCCGCAAGGTTCCATTCTATTTCCCATGCTTTTTAACATCTACATCAGGTGTGCCCACACTTTTTCAGCATGCAAGCTACTTATAATAAAAACTAAGTCAGAAAGATCTACCTACCTCCTCAAGGTGGGAGAGGGGAGGGGGAGGGGCTTGGCATGGCCTGGCTCCGCCCCCCTCTGGTTTCAGCTCTAACAGCAGCTTCTCCAGGCTCGAGGATGGCAGTGCCAAGCCAGCCTTGTGCTAGCTATGCCACCACTGGCTTGGGATTGCTATCCTCAAGCCCGGAGAAGCTGCTGGTAGAGCAGAAGCCAGAGGAGGGTGGAGCCAGAGGGGGCAGAGCCAGGCCGCACCAAGCCCCGCCCCCTCCCCTCTGGCTTTGGAGCTCCCAGCAGCTTCACTGGCTTGGCATTGCTATCCTCAAGCCTGGAGAAGCTGCTGAGAGTGCCGAAGCTGGAGAGGGGGCGGGGCTTGGCACGGCCTGGCTCCGTCCCCCTCTGAGAAGCGCCCCATCCGGCTGGGATTGACCTTCGGTCCCGGGATCGACTGGTCGATCGTGATCGACTTCCTGGGCAGCACTGATCTACATGAAACCGCTGTATGAGGTCATCCAGAGTTTAGGAATTTGGTGCCATGTGTATGCAGATGACACTCAACTCTGTTACTACTTTCAACCGAATTCCAAGGAAGCCCTTGTATCCTGGACCAGTGCATGGCAGCCATGATGGATTGGATGAGGACTAAGAAGCTGAAGCTTAATCAAGACAAGACAGAGGACTTCCTGATCAGTTGTGGGGTCAATCGGGGTATAAGGTGGCAACCTGTGCTTGACGGGGTTAAACTCCCCCTGAGGACAGAGGTCCGCAGACTGGTTGTCCACCTAGACTCAGTGCTGATGCTTGATGCTCAGGTGTCGGTGGTGTTTCAGTCTGAAGAAAGGCACAAGACCAACTGAAAAAGACCTCACCTCTGAGGATGCTTGCCATAGATGCAGGCGAAACGTCAGGAGAGAATGCCTCTAGAACAGTGATTTTCAACCAGTGTGCGGTGGAACACTAGTGTGCTGTGAGAGATCATCAGGTGTGCCGTGGGAAATTATTTTCGGACTTCATTCATATATAAACTCTAAGGCGCATCTGTCCCTTTAAGAAATGGAACCATAGCACTCTCCCGTCACCTAAGAAGTGACGCAAGAGTGCTATGGTCGCGCCATCTTGGATTCGCTCAGATGCGGCTAAGTAAACAAAGTTAGAGTTAGGCCCAGTGGTGAACAAAAGAAAAAAGTGAGCTCGAGGCTATACAGCGAAAGCTATCTTTCATTTGGATTGACTTTCACCGGGGATGGGACGGCACCGACTCCGCTGTGCTTGGTGTGTGGTGAGAAGCTGTCCAAAAGCGCCAATGTTGCCAAGCAAGTTTGACGCCATCTCCAAACGAAACACAATAGAGACTGACAGCTGTTGAGCAAGAGCTTCGTGTGTGTCTTTCTACCATTCCTGCCAAGATATCTATGTTGTGTTCATCGAAACAGGCCCAGGTTTCACACTGAGTGTATAAATACATTTTAAAAATATTAACTATATGTATTACTGTGTTAGAGTGTCATTTTGTGTAATTTTGGTTGGTGGTGTGCCTCAGGATTTTGTAAATGTAAAAAATGTGTCACGGCTGAAAAAAGGTTGAAAAACACTGCTCTAGAACATGGCCATATTGCCCGAAAAAACCTACAGCAGCGCACTGAAAAAAAACATCTTTAATAGAAATATGTGTCAAAACATTTAAAACATTATCCAAGATGACCATGCATAATGTAGAAAATGGTCAAACAAAAGCATTGTCTAAAAACACCAGTATCTAACTTTGCTTGGTAGCAAACTTTAGGTCTTCACATTAAATAAAACAATATATTTCTATCCTTGGGGGTGGGGTGAGGGATCCCTGGATTGGTTTATAATTCTCAGATTGCATCTCCATAAATTCTAGATTTCTGAGAAATTGTTAAACATTGGAACACCTCTCTTTGAATACACGCCGTTTTAGCTTAAAATATAATATGACCTTTTCTGAGTGAATTTTGCCATCTGCATCTGTACAGCAATTGAGGGGGGAAAAAGACACATCATAGATTTGTATTCCTGAGGGGTTGATTTAGGATTAAACCGCACCGGACAAACAGCAAAATACAGTCCTTCCGAGATTTTAATCACAACTTCTGACAATCCTAGTCAATAGATCCACGGGTGAAAAATGCTAGGAGTTGCAATTTTGAGGGCAATAGTATGTCAATTCCTGATTATACAATGTTAAAAATTATATTGTCCAGCCAAAGATACTCTTTTTAGCAGCAGCAAGTTTAAGTGATCCAGATTTAGAGCAGAACCAAGTTGTACAGGTGGGGAAAACTTAAGTGTTCATTCTCATATTCGCTTTTGCCTTTGTGCCCATTACGCCTCTTTTTTAATTTAAATCTCGTCACTAAGAGGGCGTGCACATTTTCATTAGAACTAGATTGTGAATACGTGTGTGGAAGTCAGGCCCGGATTAACTCTTTGTGGCGCCCTAGGCCACACATTGGAAGCCATGCCCCCGGGCTGATGCTGAGCATGTGCATCAGAGGCCCTAGGGGCGGGGCTTCGCTTCGGCCCCTCCTTCCTTCACTCAAGGAAGGAGCGGCACCCGGCGCGAGCGAGGAAAAGGAGGAGCGAAGCCGCGTCAGAGGCCCTAGGGGCGGGACATTGCTCCGTGTCTACCTCGCTTGCGCTGGGCGCTGCTCCTTTCTTGAGTGAAGGAAGGAGGGGCCGGCGCGAACGAGGAAGAGGCGGAGCAAAGCCGCGTAGGGGCCCTAGGGGTGGGACTTCGCTCCGCCTCTTTGTCGCTCATGTCGGGCGCCCCTCCCTTCACTCAAGGAAGCGTCCGATGCAAGCGAGGAAGACACGGAGAGAAGTCCCGCCCCTAGGGCCTCTGACGCGGCTTCGCTCCACCTCTTCCTCGCTCGTGCCGGGCGCCGCTCCTTCCTTGACTGAAGGGGCCAAAGCGAGCGAGGAAGAGGCGGAGCGAAGCCGCATCAGAGGCCCTAGGGGCGGGACTTCGCTCTGGCTCTTCCTCACTCGCGTCGGGCGCCGCTCCTTCCTTGAGTGAAGGAAGGAGGGGCCGAAGCGAGCGAGGAAGAGGCGGAGCGAAGCCGCATCAGAGGCCCTAGGGGCGGGACAGAGGCCCTAGGGGCGCTCTGGCTCTTCCTCACTCGCGTCGGGCGCCGCTCCTTCCTTGAGTGAAGGAAGGAGGGGCCGAAGCGAGCGAGGAAGAGGCGGAGCGAAGCCGCATCAGAGGCCCTAGGGGCGGGACTTCGCTCTGGCTCTTCCTCACTCGCGTCGGGCGCCGCTCCTTCCTTGAGTGAAGGAAGGAGGGGCCAGAGGCCCTAGCGAGCGAGGAAGAGGCGGAGCGAAGTCGCATCAGAGGCCCTAGGGCGGGACTTCACTCTGGCTCTTCCTCACTCGCTGAGGGGGTTGATTTAGGTCGGGCGCCGCTCCTTCCTTGAGTGAAGGAAGGAGGGGCCGAAGCGAGCGAGGACGAGGCGGAGCGAAGCCGCATCAGAGGCCCTACGGGCGGGCTTCGCTCTGGCTCTTCCTCACTCGCGTCGGGCGCCGCTCCTTCCGTGAGTGAAGGAAGGAGGGGCCGAAGCGAGCGAGGAAGAGGCGGAGCGAAGCCGCATCAGAGGCCCTAGGGGCGGGCTTCGCTCTGGCTCTTCCTCACTCACTCTGGCTCTTCCTCACTCGTCGGCGCCGCTCCTTCCTTGAGTGAAGGAAGGAGGGGCGAAGCGAGCGAGGAAGAGGCGGGAGCGAGCCGCATCAGAGGCCCTAGGGGCGGGACTTCGCTCTGGCTCTTCCTCACTCGCATCGGGCGCCGCTCCTTCCTTGAGTGAAGGAAGGAGGGGCCGGAGCGAGCGAGGAAGAGGCAGAGCGAAGCCGCATCAGAGGCCCTAGGGGCGGGACTTCGCTCCGCCTCTTCGTCCCTCGCGTCGGGCGCCGCTCCTTCCTTGAGTGAAGGAAGGGGGGCCGAAGCGAGCGAGGAAGAGGCGGAGCGAAGCCGCATCAGAGGCCCTAGGGGCGGGACTTCGCTCTGCCTCTTCATCACTCGCGTCGGGCGCCGCTCCTTCCTTGAGTGAAGGAAGGAGGGGCCGGGCGAGAGCGAGGAAGAGGCGGCGAAGCCGCATCAGAGGCCCTAGGGGGCGGGATTCGCTCTGGCTCTTCCTCACTCGCGTCGGGCGCCGCTCCTTCCTTGAGTGAAGGAAGGAGGGGCCGAAGCGAGCGAGGAAGAGGCGGACTGAAGCCGCATCAGAGGCCCTAGGGGCGGGACTTCGCTCCGCCTCTTCCTCGCTCATGTCGGGCACCCCTCCTTCCTTGAGTGAAGGAAGGAGGGGCCGACACGAGCGAGGAAAAGGCGGAGGGATGCCGCTTCAGAGGCCCTAGGGGTCTATGGCGCTTCACGCGCAGGCGCAGAAGCGCCCGAAGATCAACTTTTTTAAAAAAAATTGGGGGGTCCGGATCTGGTGCCCCCCCATGGTTGCGCCCCTAGGCCGTGGCCTAGGATGGCCTGATGGATAATCCGGGCCTGGTGGAAGTGAGGGCAGTGGGAGATTTATAATTCTATGCTTTGTCCATCTGCACATCCAAATTTCGGGCCTGTTTGTTTACTAGGCATTAAATAAAGGACAGGATAGGCTAATTAATTACATATTCGATGGTTTGCTCATTTTTTTGATATCTTAGGGGTTGCTACTGCACTTTGAAATTTGGCAGGGCTTTGTGACTTGTCACAGAAAACCCAGCTATACAAACCAATGATCTGAAAGAGTGGTCAGGGACCTAAAGGACCAAACAGTCACTGCTGTGCAAATGTGGCTTCCTGAAATAAAAGGATGCATTGGCTGCTGTTGAGTTTGTACATCAGGCATGGGCAAACTTTGGCCCTCCAGGTGTTTTGGACTTCAACTCCCACAATTCCTAACAGCCTGTAGGCTGTTAGGAATTGTGGGAGTTGAAGTCCAAAACACCTGGAGGGCCAAAGTTTGACCATGCCTGATGTACATGCATCAAAACAGCAGTGAGTTCCCTTTATTCTGGAAAGAGGACACATTAACTCCCCAATATCGTAGCACTGCAATTCCTCTTGTTCTGAAGGGACATGTGTTCCTCATTCCTCCCCTCCTCACACTTCCTTCATTTTTAGTTAGAGAGTGTCAGGTGTGATCTCTTGGCCACATAAAACCATGGACGAAGTATTTCCTTGTCAAATGACGTCTCCGTGAACTCACAAAGCAGGTTTGCTCGATCCGCGTCGTAAAAGGCCACTCGTCTCCCCTCGTAGTTTAGAGTCACGTAGACCTTTCTGGGCTTGTCCCGCAAAGAGAGGACGGGGTCAGCGGGCGGGTTGAAGGTCCGATACTCGCCGGCCCAGACCCCCATTTCCCAGATCCCTTCCGCAGGACCACAGACGACGTCGCCTTTCCTCTTCACCGAGTCTTTGGCCACTCCGACGGCCCATTGCTCCTCGTTCCCCACGTGGACCTCCCAAAAGTGCCTGCCTCTTGTGAATCCCTCTTGGGCCAAAACAAAACTGCATGTGTCGAACCTCTCGGGGTTGTTGGTCAAAGCTTGGTACCGATCTCCCTCTGACACAATTTTACAATCCGCAGACAGGATGACCCAGGGGCCTGATGTGAGTGGATCAAAACAGAGGTTTGCTGTAAAACAAGAGGAGGGTAGAAATGAAAATGATTGGTTGGATCAGTGTTTCCCAACCAGTGTGCCGTGGCACACTAGTGTGCCGTGACAGACCTCTTGCTGTGCCGCGAGAAAAGCTCTCTGACCCCCTTCCTCCCCCGCCCTCCTGCCGAACTCCTGCTGCTTGGGGGAGAAGGAGGAAGGGCCGGGCGGTGGCGAAGAAAAAGAAGGGGCCGGGGCACCGCCTCCTTCGGCAGTTTCTCCAGCCAGCCACCCATCCACCATGATCCACTGAATGAGGAACCCCGGCCACTGAAGCCTGTCCACCGCTCATGCTCCTCTGTGGGAAAGCTGAAGCTGGGGGGAGGGGCGGGGCATGGCGTGGCCTGGCTCCACCCTCTGGCTTCAGCTCTCCCAGCAGCTGCTCGAGCCTTGAGGGGACAGTACCAAGCCAGCATTGTGCTGGCTCTGCCACCGCTGGCTTGGCACTGCCCCCTCAAGACTGGAGCAGCTGCTGGGAGAGCTGAAGCCGGGGGAGGGGGCGGGGCATGGCGCAGTCTGGCTCCGCCCCCTCTCCCGGCTTCAGCACTCCCAGCAGCTGCTCCCAGCAGGCCACCATCCCCCAGCCGTTCTTTACGGTGTTAGAGTGTCATTTTGTGTCATTTTGGTTGGTGGTGTGCCCCCAGATTTTTTTAATGTTAAAAGTGTGCCGCGGCTCAAAAATGGTTGGGAAACACTGGGTTGGACTATGCCCGAGAGACTAGCTGAGCCTGGGAGTTTTGGCAACAGTTACATTTTTAGGTTTGAACTGTGCAGGAGCTTGCAGAGAGAGAGAGTTTGAGTTCTTGCTTCATGAGCTGCTGGAAGAAGATCTTCCACACAGACACCCAAAGACCACTTGAATCTCTCTCAAAGGACATTGTGTGAGCCAATGCAACTGTTCACATGATCATATATATGTTGCTCTGCATTACAAAGAGTAAAATTCTTGTCCTTTATACTGATAATCTGTGTGGCATATTTTCTCTCTCTGGCAAGACAGTGTGTGCACTGGTAAAATGTGAACTACGTGAGATTTTCATTCTGCCACAGGTTACGGATCCATTGCCATACCCAGTTCCGCATCTGCTTGTGCTGGTGCCACTGTAAAAGTTACTTTGCAAAGACTGTAGAAATTTTTTTGAAGCTGTGTTTTTTGTAAGAGGAACCAGCACACGTGATTTTCATCCCGCCACAATCTATACCAGGGCTGTCCAACTTCTACCGGGTCCAGGGCCGGAATAGAGGTCACTGATGACCTCGGGGGCCGCTCGGACCCGCCCCCAGGCCAGGCCCCGCCCCCAGGCCCCGCCCCCAGCCCAGGCCCCACCCTCTCCTAAAGCTGTCATTCTCCTGGGCAGCGCGTCACAGGCCTGGCGTGACGCGCTGCCCTTGGCGCCGCCTACTCCTCCTTTTCGGCGCGGAGAGAGGGACCGCCCCGGTGCAGGGAGGAGGAGCTAGCTCTCTTCCTCCTCCCTGCCCCGCCTCCCCCTCCCCCCTGGCTGCCATTTTAAAAAAAAAATTAGAATTTTTTTTAAAAAATTAAAAATGGCGGCTGGGGGCATAGCTGGGGCCGTGCCCAACAGGCTGGGGGGCCGGATCCGGCCCCAGGGCCACCAGTTGGACAGCCCTGATCTATACCAAAGATCCAGTGCCATTGTTATGCCCCCACGGGACTTATTTTCTATCTGTATTATGTATTTGGCTGCCTTCACCTGCAAGGCCTTTGTCCTATTGTTCAGCCATGTGGACTGTGATGGGAGGAGTTGCGTTTGGTGCCAACCTGGCATCACCACCCTGAACTCCTCCCCTTCCTGAGTTTATCTAGGAGGCTGGACTTCCTCTCAGGCTTCATTTCCAGGATAGCACATGGATGAAGCAGGCGGAAATCTGGAGCCAACGCTCATACAAAGCACCTTCGTTCACGTATAGCCTATCCAATGCTCTCAAACCAAGATTAGAGTAATAGGAAGGCCAGCCCTTCACCCAAAGACTGCAATCTCTGGGGACCCGCGGACTTCGTGTGCCAGAGGACCATTTGAGGAGCAACAGGAAACCTGGAATCATAAGAGAGGCACCTTCATGCTGCAAAAGGCAAGTGAACGCAATCCCTTTTCTCAAAGGACCTTTTCTAGCAACCAACAGCAAGCTTTTGGGCCATCAGCATTTTTTCTGGTTGTTAAACAAATAAACCTTGTTTTGAGTTCCCCCTTTTTGAGTCCTGAACTCATTGCTCAAAGACTCTCCAGGTTTTCTTTTATGGGAAGGCTAGAACACGACCCCCAGGGCCTATAGAGTTTGTCCATCCTTTTAAAGCCCCTTTTTTGGCCCTGGTGGGACACCACAGCCATCATTATGTTTTAGGAGACCACAACAATGCTTTTCAGGGTTCTCTTCTCATTCTTTTTCAGATGGTGCAATGAATAAACAGGCACATGTCTAGGAAAAACCAGGCTCAAACGTATTGCACTTTTTTTAAAAAAACCATCCCCCGCTCCAAAAAACCCCCTCTAAAACATGGAGAATTATCTTTTGGACTATAAATTCAAGAATTCCACCACCACCATCGCAATAATTTTTAGAGTAAGAGCGAACAGCCTGAAAAAGTAATGTTGCATACTCTGAAAAAATGTAATTGGAAAATTAAAACATCTCGGTTGTTATGGAAGTAATGTAAATTGTGATGTAAATAGCAAAGTTATGACGTTCATAAAGTCATGTTGCCTATAAATAACCTACACACACACACACACACACACACACACACAGATTTTAACAGTTGTGTATATCTGGCTCTTGTTTATGTCTTGTTCATCCTAACAATAAACTAAATTTTTGTTTCTTCAAGCAAGTCTCTCTCCATCTCTGTGTCAAAAAAGAAAAGTCCTTTGGGGACATGGTGGCAGCGAAAAGAAACAAGGGGATCCTCCTCAGCCCAATGGGGAAATCTCCACAGTGGTAGTAGACGCTTTACCTCAATTGGTGCCAGCGGTGGGATTCTAAAGGACAGTCCACCCTGCACAGTTGGTCAAACGGTCAGCCACTTCGTCACAACAAGTCCCTTAGTTTTAGGGAGCAAACTCCTTGATCTGTGGTTTGGATGAACTATGTACAGTACAAGCTGTGCGGATACATGCCAAAAACCCCTTCAGAGATACCTAAAGCTGTGGATAATAATAATTTTATTTCTTACCTGCCTCTTCTTGTGGCTCGAGGCGGATAATAGTTAACCTTTTAAAAAACTATACTTACATAGAAAGCATATCATAGAATGCTCTGGAGAGCATGGTGAAGTGAAACCATTGATACTAAAGGGGTCGTGCTGTATATTATTGGTGAAAACGCTCTACCCTGAAACAGGATGGTCAAATATACTCAAAATCACCACAAAAAACCTGGGACTATTCTAGCTCATTACACAATGCAGGAAAAATGGGTTACATCCCAGATACTATTCCCTAAGAAAAATGTCTAAACAAGGCATGGAAGTCCTCGCCAACACCACTGGCTTGATATGTTTAAAGGTATATCCTATCCCTTTAATCAATTAGGACAATTAAGCCTTGGTACTTACCTCTCCGTAGGCAAAATCCAGATATCAGATGGTCTGGAGATGAAAAAAAGGAATAGAAATAATAAAGCATCACGTTTCACACTCTAAAGCAGGGGTCGGGAACCTTTTTGACTCAGAGAGCCATGAAAAGCAAAATATTTGGAAATTTATTTCAGTGAGAGCTATTATATATATCTATATATATAATTTTGACACGGTCGTGCATTGACGATCATAGACAACGCAACCATAAAACTCAGAACCACCAAACTCGACAACTGACTGGCCCTGACCACGAGGTACATACAACACTAAAAAAAACCGGACCTACGTACCTCGCAACACCTTAAAACACCAGCCCCCAAAACTAGCAACGGAACTCCCACCGGCCTCTCTGCTGCCAGCGCAACGCGTTTAGAACGTTCGCACATGGCAGCCAGAGCACCTCCTCCGCCTCCTCCTTGGATCAGGAAGAGAGGCGGGGCGGCATGGGCCAGCCCCGCCTCCCTCCCCAGCCCCTCCCACCTCCTCCCCGCCCCCTCGCCCCGGGTTAGAAAGAGTGGCGGGGGCGGGCAGGAGGAGGGACACGCCTCCCTCCCCAGCCCTCCCATCTCCTCCCGCCCCCTCCTCCTCAGCTCCTAGGCCCCTCCTCCTCCTGGAGTTCCCCTCCTCCTTCCCCAGGGGCCAAAAGGCTCTGAGAGAGAGAGAGAGAGAGGGAGAGAAAGAGAGAGATAGAGAGAGAAAGAGAGAGAGAGAGAGAGAGATACAGAGTGAGAGAGACAGAGTGAGGGATAGAGAGAAATAAAGAGAGAGACAGAGAAAGAGAGAGAGATAGAGAGAAATAGAGAGAGAGGTACAGAGTGAGAGAGATAGAGAAATAGAGACAGAGAGAGATAGAGAGAGAGAAATAGAGAGAGAGTGAGAGAGATAGAGAGAGATACAGAGAGAGTGAGAGAGATAAAGAGAGAGATACAGAGAGAGAGTGAGAGAGATACAGAGAGAGTGAGATAAAGAGAGAGATACAGAGAGAGAGTGAGAGAGATAGATAGATACAGAGAGAGTGAGAGAGATAAAGAGAGAGATACAGAGAGAGAGAGAGAGAGAGAGAGAGAGAGATACAGAGAGAGTGAGAGAGATAGAGAGAGAGAGATACAGAGAGAGTGTGTGAGAGAGATAGAGATACAGAGTGTGAGAGACAGAGAGAGAGATAGAGAGAGAGAAATAGAGAGACAGATACAGAGAGACAGAGAGAGAAAGAGAGAGATATACAGAGAGAGATAGGGAGAAATGGAGAGAGAGGTACAGAGTGAGAGAGACAGAGTGAG
>JARBWK010000001.1:192641885-192831885 GCA_030556195.1 Anolis apletophallus | reverse complement strand
GTGGGATGGTCCATGAGGTCACAAAGAGTCGAAAGTGACTGAACAAACAACCAACAACACTACAAACATAGCATTCTCATATGTGTTTGTGTAGTGTATTGTTTTGTTGTTTATATGTCAATAAAGACTTTTCAAAAAAATTCAAAATAACTATCTTGTGGCTGTGTTTTCCAGTCTCAACATGCCCAGTTCTCCAAGTCACAACAAAATAATATTTTGAACCTACAGTTGCATCTATTTTTTTCCTGTGCTTCCTTGCCTTACAAATAACCTGGAGCAACACACCCATACTTTTAGATCAGCAAAAGGATAAAACCTTGCAGCTATTGTAAATTACCTTTGAATTGTTCAATTACATTCTTCAGATATGGTGTTACATCACGGATGTCCCAGATGCTCCATTTCAACTCAGGGCTGAAAGCCACAGGTTTCGCCAGTTTCCACTTCCGACACCTTGTTAAGAAAAATCAGAACCAACTCAGCACTCTTGGTTGGAGTCCTGTGCATTGTTATTCTTGTAAAGGGGCATATTCAGCAAGGGCCAGAAATGTAAATATTCACTATTTATTATTCAAAAGTCAAAAGATCGACTTATAAATTGCATATGGTTTTGAAGAAATATGCAGTGGAGATTTTGCCCAATCTTTCCTCTGAGTCTACAGCAGGCACGGGCAAACTTCGGTCCTCCAAGTGTTTCAGACTTCAACTCCCACAATTCTTAACAGCCTACTGCCTGTCAGAAATTCTGGGAGTTGAAGTCCAAAACACCAGGAGGACCAAAGTTTGCCCATATCTGGTCTACAACACTTGGCATTCTTTGGAGGTCCACCATCCAAATACTAACAAAGGCTGACCCTGCTTAACTTCCAAGATTAAACACATTAACACACACATTGATCCTTTAGTATCTGCTCAGGTTTGCTTTCAGGGACCCATCATAGACACCAATATCTGGATGCTCATGTCCCACTAGAGACAATAACAGGCGCTTTATGGTCAGGGGCCAGTATATCTCAGAGACCACCTCTCCCCTCTTCACCGCCAGTGGTGGCCACGACTCCTCCAACTAAACTTACTGTATGTGCCAGGCCCCAGGGAAGTACGTCTCGAGAGCACGAGACGTAGGGCCTTCTCCATCTCTGCCCCTGTCTTGTGGAACTCCTTGCCTCCCCACTTGAGGGCCATGCGTGACCTGCGACCCTTTGCTCAGGCACTCAAGACCTGGCTTTTTAGCAGAGCTTTTAATGCCTAATGCAGTCCATTTGGTATTGTGTATTTTTAATGCTATTGTTTTATGTAAATCGCCTGGAGCATTTTAATGGAGGGCGATTAACAAGTGAGAAACTGACGAAACTGATGATGATAGTAAATTGGTGTCTATTATATAAAATGGAAAAATCAAGGTTTTAAAAATTATGTTTGGGATGGTGGTGGTAATATTTTCAAGCAAGTTGTTGAAAGGTGAGAGAAGTATGGTACTTTTTCAGATATATATCTTAAATTCTCTCCCATAAGTCTGGAGAAAAGGGATCTTTTTCACACATTTATTTATTTATTTCGTATCAAAACCACTACATAAATTAGTATAACACTGATAAAAATAGAAGGCACACAGGTGGATAAATATCTTTTTGGCCAAAAACGGGCAACAGCAATGGCATTGTCTGTAGCCTCCAACAATTTCCCCTCTGTACATCAGGCAGGGCACAGTAGACAAGCATACAGATGCAGAGTTGTCTGTCCTGCTCCACAGTCACACAAGGTATGGGATTCTTTTAGGTAGTGCTATTTTGCCAGGTTGTCTTTTGATCTGCCCGCTCTGCTTCTGAGTCTATTCAGGGACTTCCAAGTTACCCATTCTTGGTTTGCCCCTGGGGGAAGACCCTCCCTTGTGGGGGGCCATCCAGTTGGGATTTCCTGGTTTAGCTGCCCAGAGGGATACCCTTGCTGTTGCTGGGGGGACGTCAAGAGGAGTGGTAGTTCTCATAAGGCTTTTCCTTTATTTGAGTCTCCTGGGAGGAGGCTGGTAGCCATGTCGTTGATGGCTTTCACAGTGTTCAACCTAATTTCTCTCTCATTTAGCAGCAACTTCCTGTTGCACATCGCGGGGGGAGGGGGGGCAATGCCAGTTAGTTTGTAGATTTTATCAACAGGTGTAGGTTTAAGACAGTGTTTCCCAACCTTTTTTGAGCCACGGCACATTTTTTACATTTACAAAATCCTGGGGCACACCACCAACCAAAATGACACAAAATAACACTCTAACACAGTCATACATATAGTTAATATGTTTTTTAATGTATTTATACACTCAGTGTGAAACCTGGGCCTGTTTCGATGAACACAACATAGATATCCTGGCAGGGATGGCAGAAACACACACACGAAGGTCTTGCTCAACAGCTGGGAGTTATAGTTCAACCGCAATCAAAGAGCATTCTGAACTCCACCAATGATGGAATAGAATCAAACTTCCCACACAGAACTCCCATAACCAAGAGAAAATACTATAAGAGTTTGGTGGGCATTGACCTTGAGTTTTGGAGTTGTAGTTCACCTGTATCCAGAGAGCACTGTGGACTCAAACAATGTTGGATCAGGACCAAACTTGGCATGAATACTCAATATGCCCAAATGTGAACACAGATGGAGTTTGGGAAAAATAGACCTTGACATTTGGGAGTTACAGTTTCTGGGATTGATAGTTAACACACAATCAAAGAGCATCCTGAACTCTTGCAACAATGGAATTGAACCAAACTTGGCATATTGAACTCTCAATTTCCCACGGCACACCTGATGATCGCGCACGGCACACTAGTGTGCCACGGCACACTAGTTGGGAAACACTGGTTTAAGACACCTTTTATTATTCTGCATGTTTCATTCAATGCTATGATCACCTGCTTTGGGTGGGCAGACTTATGCCAAACAGGATAGGAATATTCGGCATTTGAGTAAGACAAGGCCAGGGCTGATGTTCTTATTAATTTTGGGTATGCACCCCATGCAGACCCGGATTAACACCTTTTTGCGACCTAGGCCACACTTTGGAATTACGCCCCTTTTAAGGCAACCTCTACTGCCCCCCCCCCCCCACACACACACCACTCAGACCCACACTTGGCTGGCTTTTGCCATGGTGCCTCTGGAGCAGAAGAGAAAGGCGAGTAGGCACCATCCCGCCACCTCCAAGGTCCCCATTCCCACCGGCTGGAAAGCTCCGCTGTGCCCTGAAGGTGTGCACAAGAGAGAGAGAGAGGGAGCGAGAGAGAGAGCGATGTCCACTTGGCGTGCGCTCCCGCAGAGCGAGGGAGGATTCAGGTTGGGGTTTGTGCGGCTTTTGTTCGGCTGCTCTCAAAGGCAGGAGAGCCAGACCCTGGCCTTGATCCTTCCCTCCCTCCCGTGCCTCCCTTTGGCCAAGCAGGCTGCCCCGGTTTGGTCCGAGAGTGCAGGAGCGAGCCTGGGTTGGTGTTGTCTCGTGCTGGGGACCTGGGAGAGGTCCACCCAAGCAACGCCCTTTCTCTCCCCTCTTTCTCCCTCCCTCTCTTCCTTCTTTACTTTCTTTCCTCCTAGTTGCCTCTTACTCCTCCTTCTCCCCTCCCTCCCACCGCCCTCTCCCGGACTCTGCCGCTCGGCTCTGGCTGCAGGAATTTACAGTCTGCCGCCGGGAGAGCCAGGCGAGTCGCCATGGAGACAGCTTCCCCAGGAGCCAGGAGGTCAGGCCAGCCAGAGACCTGCGGGCAAATCAATGGATCAATGGACCCCGCTACAGCCCAGAGAGCGAGAGACTTTGCTGGGAGAAGGAGCGAGGAGGGGCATGAGAAAGGGGGAAAGAGGGGCACGGACCAGTTTTTAATTTTTTGGTCCATGATCTGCACCCTTCCTCGGCATGTGCCCCTAGGACATGGCCTATGTTGGCCTTATGGGTAATCCGACCATGACCCCATGTACTACCAGTAAGTTTTCACAGGATGTTATTGTGTGCAGCTACTTTGTGATTAGTGTTCAAGCAGTGTTTCCTATATGCTAGTGTTCAATCTAAGATGACACCAATATATTTAGGATGGAAACAACGTTCAAGCTCTTGACTTTCCCAGGTGACTTTCAATTTCCTGTTGGCTTCACAGTTGCGTAGGTGGGGGACACGGAAACTGCTAATCTTTCCCAATCCAAAATCATTGCTTTTTCACACATGAAGGAAGACTTCTTACTATCATGATTAAAGGTGTCACTTACCTCTCCAAAGCATCCCCAATATCCTGAAAGAAAGAAGGGGAAAGCATCAGCGAAGCTGTTCCTGAAATATGTGTTTTAGAGTCCAGGAGGCCACTTTCCAAGGACCACTATATTCAGTTGTAGAATTGTCCCTATACATTTGCAGTTTTGACTTCTATGGATTTGATTATTCAGAATAGTTCTAAGAACCCCCAAATTCTCCAGTGTGAGTCTACGGTTAAGTTCCTCCACTTGTTCTCGAGGATTTAGAGATTTCTCAAGAGAGCACTTCTTTAGCAATAGTCCTCCAGTATGATTGTATAGTTAGCTTCCAGTGGAGGTTGACCATAGAGCCATGCTGCACGGTCTAGAAATTCCTAGAGATGTGTTCTTGCAGGTTTATAATAATAATTATATTAATAATAATAATAATATTACTCTTTATCTACAGGTCTTGTCCTGGATTGGAACCTGGCTAATAAACGGTGGTAATAAAGGGTGGTAATAAAGGGTGGTAATAAACGGACATTTCTCTGGGTGGAAAGAGGTGAGAAGTGGCGTACCCCAAGGTTCAGTTTTGGGTCCGTTACTTTTCAATTTATTCATTAATGATCTGGATGTAGGAGTGAATTCTGAGGTAGCAAAGTTTGCAGACGACACTAAATTGTTCAGGGTAGTTAAAAATGAAAATGATTGTAAAGAGCTCCAGAAAGATCTCTCGAAATTGAGTGAATGGGCAACAAAGTGGCAAATGCATTTTAACCTAAACAAGTGTAAAGTCATGCACATCAGGGCAAAAGAACCCCAACTACACCTACCAATTGATGGGGTCAAAGCTTTCCGAGACAAACCAGGAAAGGGATCTTGGGGTTTTGGTGGACAGCTCAATGAAGATGTCAACCCAGTGCGCTGCAGCAGTGAAAAAAGCAAATTCTATGCTAGGCATGATCAGAAAGGGAATCGAAAATAGGTCGTCAAATGTTGTATTACCTCTCTACAAATCGATGGTAAGGCCACATTTGGAGTACTGTGTACAATTCTGGTCACCGCATCTCAAGAAGGATATAACGGAACTGGAAAAGGTACAGAAAAGGGCAACAAGAATGATCCAAGGGATGGAGCGGCTCCCTTATGAAACCAGGTTGCAACGCCTTGGTCTTTTCAGCCTTGAAAGACGGCGTTTAAGAGGTGACTTGATCGAAGTGTATAAAATCATGCATGGGATAGAAAAGGTGAATAAAGAAAAACTGTTTTCTTTGTCACAAAACACTAGGACTAGGGGCCTCCTGAAGCTCCAAGGTAGGAAAATTAGGACTAATAAAGGGAAATATTTCTTCACCCAGAGGGTCATTGGGTTATGGAACTCACTTCCAGAAGAGGTTGTGACAGCTGTCAGCCTGAACAACTTCAAGTCAGGATTAGACAGATTCATGGATACCAAGTGTATCGGTAGTTACTGAAAAGGACATTCAAGTGCCACCTCGGAGTTGGTTGAGGTAGGCAGGATTTCCCTGGGTACTGGTTGTGGGGGTCGGGAGCAGGTGAGGGTTTTGCCCTCCCTTCTGCTCGAGATCCCCGTGTACAACTGGTGGGCCACTGTGTGATACAGAATGCTGGACTAGATGGGCTGAGGTCCGTCCGATTCAGCATGGCTCTTCTTATGTTCTTATGTTCTTACATGCCACTGTATCTCCTTGGAGGGATTCAGACCGGATTGCCATACACATATAAGGTAAGCATTCGCTGCCTTCTTACATGAAGAACAGTAACATACAATACTCATATAAGGTAAAGAATAGGTCTCCATAACCACCTACAGACCCACCACCAAGACACTACACTTGGAGGACCATTATCCTTGGACTACAAGGGATCACTAAGTACTTCACATACATGGATTGAAGTACATTTTGTGCAATATTTTTAATCATTTAGTCTCTGAAACATTTGTGTACATTGAGGCATCAAAAAGCAAAGGTGCCACTATCTCAGCCCCCCCCCCTTTCACCCTGCCCCGCCGAGACTGTTTTCCATTTTGGATTTCTGGATAAGAAATACTCATCCTGTAGTAACCAGGTCTCACCCTGCTTAGCTTCCAAAAATTGAGACAAGACTCTACACTAAAGCCATGCAAAGCCCAGAACCCCCTCCCTCCCCCAAATCCAAACTGGAAGCTGCCAGATACCCACTTCCCATTGTGTAACCTTTTCTCATCTTGAAAAGGGCGAGAATTGATTAGGAGAAAATGCCTCTGGAACATGGCCATACAGCCCAGAAAACACACAACAACCCAAGCACGGATTACAATGTTCCTTCAATTATTGCTGGAGTTCAGTTCCAGGACCTCCCGCAATAAGTGAAAAACCGCAATGTAGGGATACTCTATTTTAATATTATACAGTATTTTAGTACCGTGTTTCCCCGAAAATAAGACAGCGTCTTACTTTCTTTTCCCCCCGAAAAGTCCCCCTACGTCTTTCTTTCGGGGTACGTCTTATATAAACTAAGACGTACCCCGTCGCCACGCCCACGCCACAACCGCCAGCCCCATCGGCCGCGGCACACCTCCGCAGCACAGCTTTCTGTGCGTGTGCGAAGCGGCCGCGACGCGCAGGAACGTCTACAGGCGCCTCTTGCTCTCTTCCCCCTCCCTTCCTTGGACGAAGGAAGGGAGGGGGAAGAGAGCAAGAGGCGTGGCGAAGCGGCGGCGCGTCACTCTGACACGGTGCCGCTTCACCCACGCCTCTTGCTCTCTTCCCTCTCCCTTTCTTCGTCCAAGGGAGGGAGGGAAGAGAACAAGAGGTGGCGGCGGCGCCTGCGTCACTCTGATGCGGCGCCGCTTTGCCACGCCTCTTGCTCTCTTCCCCCTCCCTTTCTTGGACGAAGAAAGGAGGGGGGAAGAGAGCAAGAGGCGCGGCGTCAAAGAGGCCTGGCAGAAAGGTGCGCTGCTGAGGAGGTGTGCCTGCCCAATGGGCTGGCTGCGGCGGATCTAGCGACAGTAGCGGCTTACTTTCTGGTACAGCTTATATTAGCCGACCCCTGACACCCCCGATACGTCTTACAATTGGGGGTGTCTTACTATTGGGGAAACACGGTAGTTATACACTATTTTAAGTCTTTATAAACTTAAAATAAAGTGAAGGAAAGGAAGGAAGAAAAGGCCCTTCAAGGCTGGAGGGAGGGAGGAAAAAATATAAAACAAAGATGTACAATAAAACCCCACTATGGGTCTCCCCCTTAGAAGCCGCACAGCTAAGAACACTAGGATGGCAGGACTGGCCAAAATACAAAGAGCTAATATGGAAAAAGAATAGAGAGATGAAATTGAAGAGTCAACAAGAAATATTCGAGATAGATAACAAAGTATCATGGCTACACTACAGACAGTTGAGAGAACACTTTACAAAAGATGCGAAATTAGGATTCCAAGAACAGAATAATTTCTGGGACATAATACTAAGATCGGAAAAAATAATAATAACAAAAATATATAAGAAGCTACTGGAATGGGACCAAGATAAAAAAGAGGAAAAAAATTATATGAAAAGATGGAATGAAAATGTGGGTAAGACAATAGACAAAAGTAGGTGGGAAGAAATCTGGAGGAAAAAACTGAAGTATACATACGCTATTGGATTAAAGGAAAATTGGTTTAAAACAGCGTATAGGTGGTATATGACCCCGAAAAAACTGGGCAGAAGTTATAGGAACATGAACACCAATTGCTGGAAATGCAGCAAAGTGGAGGGGTCATATTTCCACCTATGGTGGACGTGTGAAAAAGCAAAAATATACTGGAAAAAAACCCAAGAGATACTGCAAAAAATATTAAAGATAAAAATACCCCTACAACCTGACACCTATCTGCTAGGTATGCATGAAAATAAGATGGAAAATAACACAGATAAATTATTTTTTCTCTTGAGCACAGCGGCAAGGCTATGCTACGCGAGATGTTGGAAGGAACCGGTCATCCCCGATGAAGAGACACTACTGCTGAAAATACTAGAGATAAGAAATATGGATAGACTCACTTTCCTGCTGACTAGGTATAAAGGAACACCTATAAGAGAAACAGACTGGACAGTAGTGATGGACTATCTAAAGGACAAAAAATACAAAGTAGAAGATTCTTAAAGACTTATCTCTTACCAGAGGACACTAAGTAGAGAAGGTCTAAAAGACAAAAGCCAAACAGGAAGGAGCGAAGGAAAAGGAAGACCCCCACAAAAACAAGACTACTGGAAGTCAATTTTATCTCAATTTCTCTAAATCTCTCACTAGACTTTACCCCCCTCCCCTCTCTACATGACCTCTATCTAAGTCCACACCCCCATCCCCATCTGTCCTTTTCTCTCTTTTTACCCAATTCTATATAACCTTTCTACCCGCTTTCCCCCACTGTTCACGTCACTGATTTTATGTATATACTGAAAAAGATACTCTCTTGAATAAAGATTTTTTTTTTAAAAAAAAGGCTGGAGGGAGGACTGAGGAGGGAAAGCGCCTTGAAGAGCAGAGGCGGCAAAACCCCACAAAACAGTGAAAATACCATGATATATATTTTAAATTAATATCTTTTAAAATCTGTGAAACAGCGAGTTCGTTAAACTTGAACCATGAGGGAACACTCTAAATTTCAAGAACTGCCAACTCTGTCCCTTCCAGAACTCAAAATTGGTTCCTAGCCTCAGAATTACTGTAGGGTTAAGCCACTCTTCCAAACACTTGATCTGTTCAGTGGGATGAGGTCCTAGGTGAGTGTCTTTCTACCCTGGGACAGAGTTCTGGGACCTCAATGCCTGGTCCTCATGACAAGGGGAGAAACCTCAGGGTGAGACTGCTACCATGCAAATGGTTGGTGCAACTTCCATATATAATTCAACCCATGCATAAGTCAAGGTCAGGTTTTGGGGGCCAAAATAGATTTTGATATGACCTGGGATAAGTCCAGAGAAAGAGGAATGTGCTAATGCCATCTCAGGGGGCCAGCTGCCCTTTGCCCTTCAACCATTTCCCCACCCAGTCATTCAAATAGACCAGGCACAGTGATACAGTGGAGATAATACACAATAAACAATGCCTGGTGCCTCTTTTAAATAGTTCAAGGATGGACTAAGCTCATGCCTTTTGTCATTATACTCAGATAAAGGACTGAATCCTTTGTTGATAAGAGTTAAGGTGCAGTATTGACATTGGACTGCAGATTAGGTTGACTCAGGATTTTAAGGCTTTTTAAACTGAAATTTCTAGATTTATACATATATGTGCTATTTATATAGGGTATATAGGGAGCAGATGTGTCATAAGAGTCTTGCTTTGAATTTGTACAGACGTAAGGTGTCAGCGGGTTAAACCACTGAGCTGCTGAAGTTGCTGACCAAAAGGTGGAGTGAGCTTCTGCTAACCTAGCAGTTCAACAACATACAATTGTGAGTAGATCAATAGGTACCACTCCGGTGGGAAAGTCATGCAGGCCACATGACTTTGGCGGTGTCTCTGGACAATTCCGGCTCCTCAGCAATGAGAGGAGCTCCACATACACACACACCCCGGCCCCCAGAGTTGGACACGGCTAGACTTAATGTCAAGGGGAAACTTTTACTTATGCCATTATATAGGGTACTAGCTGTACCCGGCACGCGTTGCTGTGCCCTATTTAGGAGACGCAAGGTTGTGTTATGTGCGTATTGTCTTGTGTGTAGGTATTACTTTTTTGGTGAGTTAGTGGGTGTGTGGTGGCATTGTGGGTGGTAGTATGTTGTGGAATGCTTGTGTGGGTTGGGTGTTTTGGGTGTTTATGTGTGTTTGTAGAGTATCAGTGCAGTGTTGTGTTGTGGTTGGAGTATAGGTGGAGTTGGTTTTTGTTTGTGGTGGTGGTAGGGGTTGTGTGTGCGGGGTCCCGTAAGGTTGGGGGGATGGGTTGTGATAGGAAGTTGTGTTGTGTTGTGTTGTGGGTAGGAATTGCTGGAGTATTGTGCCTGGGACGTGTGTGTATTTGGAGGTGTGTGTGGTGGTGAGTAGTGAGTGCAGTCCTGGGTTTTGTGTTGGGGAAGTTGTCAGGTATTTGTGGGGTGTATTTTGTGTGTGTTGTGGTGACATAGTTGTCTCAGCCTGGCTGTGTGTTGGTTGTGATGTGGAGAGGGTGTTGCTTTTGCCAGTGGTGTTTGTTGTGAATTTTGGTTGGGGTGGGTTTTAAGTTTGTGTTTGCAGGATTGTTTTTTTTTGTGGGTTTTGTAAGTTTGTGTTATTCCTGTGTTAGTTGGTTGTATGTGTTTTGTTTCAGTGGTGCCTGTGTCCCTGGTGCCCTATTTGTGTTAGTGTTATGTCCTCCTGGTAGTAGTTATGTCCTCTTGTGTTAGTTTGTTGTTGTACTGTGTAGGTTTCTGTTTAGCAGTGGTATGTGCTGGTTTCGTTTTGTGTGTGTTGTGTGTGAGTTGTGTTGTGGGTCTGTAGAGGTAGGCATCGCGAGTTGTGTGGCTGTCATGTTGTGGGTGTGTTGTTTGTAAAGCACAATCTATCAGAACTACAGTTCCAAACTCCGACTGCCACTAAGAACCTGCTCCCTTCTAGAGCTTGGTCTTGACAGTTTATAACCCACAAACACCAACGGACTAAATTCAATTCACTCAGCATTCTAACCTAGCCTTGGCTGGCTCCGCCCACCGTTACTATGGGTACTCAACCTCCCGGCATTTTGTGTGGGCCGATGTTGGCCAATGGGATTCAATGGCGGCCGCAGAGGACGCTGGGAAATGTAGTTTTTTTTGTATTGTTGTTTTGGGGGCCTTCTAGGTTTTGGGGGGGAAAGTTTCTTTGCTAAAAACCTTCCTTGCCTGAGGCCTATTTTTGTTGCCAAGTTTGGTGTCTCTGCCTTGGAAGGTTTCTCTGTCTATGGCAGTCGGTCGATGACGGGTCCTCCTTTATATATATAGATATTCCTCATTTGTTGGAAGATTATGCTTGTTTAAATGGCACACTGAATTTGATTCTGAATTTGATTCTGAAAGGATGACACTACTAGGGCCAACTCACTGTGCCATTACAAAGTTCCTCCCTAGGTCTAATGTAGGCATCCTGTGACCCTCCAGTTGTTTGGGCCTCTAACCCCCAGAAGACCTAGCCAGCTTTTTCAATGGTTAGGGATTCTAGAAGTTGAAGGCTCCTGGAGTGCCACAGTTTGAGGATGTCGGATCTAATGTTTTGGCTCCCAAATACTAAGATCCCAGGCAGTCCTAAATCTGGCAACCTTTCCTCTTGATATTCCAGCTGTTTTCTTGCCATTTATTTTGAGGGTATCCTTTGACTTCAGTCCAAAGTAGGTATGCTTAGCTTCTGGAGGACCAGGTCTTACCTCTATGGGTTCATCCGCCGGCTGCTGCTGCTTCTCTTCCATCTCCCGGATGAGAGTCTCGAGAGAAGAAATTTCCTGAGACAGCCTTGCCATGTGCTCATCTCTTTCTCTTGCAATCTCTTCCTCCACCTCGTCTATCTGGGACAGCAGGTGCTTCTTTTGCTCCTCTAGAAACAAGTGCAAGCCTTGGAACTCAACCGCTGTCTCTGTCCTCTCTGCTTTTGTTTGTTTCTTTCAAAGGAAGAACAGAAAGAGAAGAAGAAATTGCCAAGATGAATGCAAGCCAGGTGCATTTTGTTGGAGCATATAACAATCAGTTGGGGTGTGTGTTAACTAAAAAATGCAAAGCAAGAAGCTGATTGGTTGGGCTACACCTGGGATGCTAGCTGAGCCTGGGAGTTTTGTCAACAGTTACATGTTTAGGTTTTCTGTGCAGGAGTTTGCAAAGGCAAGTTAGTATATTTCCTGCTTCTGAGCTGCTGGAAGGAGATTCTTCACACGGATACCCAAGCTCCATTTGAATCTCTCTCAAAGGACATTGTGTGAGTCAATGCAACTGTTCACATGACTGTATTCTTCGGCGTTGAGTATTTATGTCACAGCGGATAGGCAACAGAAATATAGAAGTTTAATTCTCCATCGGCCCAAAAATTCCAGTCTCTATTCGAAAGTGAATAATGAAACTCTCATTCAATTCACAAGGTAAATATATAACTTTGTATTGAATTGTATTTAACAATAACTGGCAAAACATCGAAAAACAACAGCCATCACAGCTACCTTTCTAAACATCCTTTCCTCACAGATATCGAATCCCAACTGTCAGATCCCAACTGTCACTTTGTAACTGACATTCTTCAAGGTTCCATTTAGCAGTCTTCAGACAGCGCCATCTGGTGTCAAAACTGTCACACTGCAGGTCATCTCAAACTGCGAAAATATATCTTGTGCTGACTCATGAATTGCTATTAAAAATGCAATAATCTGACATGTATATATATTGCTCTGCATAACAAAGATACCATGAATTAAAGCAGGAGTAAACAGCTTCTTAAGAACTTTACAAAGTTGTTTAAAAAAAAAGAAAAAAAAGAAGGTATTTTTTGAAGGAGATCTGAGCAAGATCTTTGTTTTAGATGTAGTCGATTGTGGTGCTCTAAATGTTTTCTGACTGCAATTACTATAACCCTTCATCGTTGGCTACTGTCCTCAATCCAGGACAAGTATTGTTGGAGCATGAAATAAATCAGTTAGTGCAGACCTGGGCAACCTACGGCCCGCGGGCCGGATGCGGCCTGGCAGCCGATTCTGTCCAGCCCGGGGAAAAAGGCGTCGGGGGTGGGGCCAAGAGGAAGGGGTGCCGCTGCCCCCATCCCATCACGGGCTCTGGGGCCTGCGTCGGCAGACAGCCCGCCGCTCCAGAGAACAATGGGAGGAGCAGCAGCTTTGGAGTGCCTGCCATCCCGGGAGGCGGTCCGGGCCTACAGCAGGAGCAGTTGGCGACCGGAGGCTGATCGCCCTAGCGACCCAGAAGACTTGATCATCTTCTGGGTCGCCAGGGCGATCAGCCGCCTCAGGTCGCTGAATGCTCCCGCTGCAGGCCCGGATCGCCTCTCGGGATGGCAGGCACTCCAAAGCTGGGATGGCAGGCACTCCATGGTAGGGCGATCAGCTGGGGAACGGCTGGGGGCGGGAGCGGGCGGAGGCCTGCAGCCTCCGATCGCCTGCTGCTCTGCTCTGCTCTGCTGCTGCGGCGGCTGGGTCCGCTTTGCCATCCTCTGGGCTGGGTCCATTGGGCCATTCCATCTTGGGATCCTTCCTCTCTTAAGGATGTCAGCCTCCATCTTGGTTCGCACCTTGTCTTCTTAAATTTCATTTCATTTTATTTTAGTGGTTTTTATTATTTTATAATAATTTTATTATAATACTCTAATATAATAATATAATGTTATATTATATTATAATTTCAATGTATTATAATGTATATATATATATACTATAATATCTCTCTCTCGGCATTACTTCGCGAACGAAGATTCAGGAAGGACTCATCCCACGCTTTTTACAAGCGCGTTGATGACTAAAAAGGCCAATCTGAGATAGGCAAGTTCGGTTGCAGAAAGCACAGCAGAAAGTCTCCTTGGGTGATGTTGTTTTCAAGTTGCGGTTCTTTCTGCGTTGTCGTTTCTCTTCGAGACTCATTCGCCGTGTCTTCTCGAAAGAGGCCGCAGCATTGTGGATAGTGCATCTCCATGCCTCCCGATGTGAGGCCAGGGTGGACCAATGTTGGTGATCAATCTGGCCGAGCCTGAGATGTTGTTTCAGGGAGTCCTTATATCTCTTTTGGGGGCACCTCCTGCGCTGACCCGTGGCGAGTTCACCATAGAGTAGTATCTTTGGGAGGCGATGGTCCTCCATCCTAGAGACGTGCCCTGCCCAGCGCAGCTGTGTTCTCAATAGCATGGCCTCAATGCTGGTGATCCCTGCTTGCTCAAGGACAGCAACATTAGTCACATAGTCGGTCCAGTGTATATTCAGGATTGTGCGAAGACAGCACTGATTAAAGCGTTCGAGGAGTCGTAGGTGTTGGCGATAGGTGACCCATGTTTCAGACCCATAGAGGAGGATGGACAGTATGATAGCTCTGTACACACTGATTTTGGTACTTTATATTATATTACTATAATATAATAATTATAATATTAATACTAATAATATATGAATATTTCTTGATATATTAATATGTTAATATTAATGATGTGTAATGTATAGTAAATATAGTAAATAAATAAATAAATACATTATGTAGATTAGAATGTAGTTCAGCCTTTAGGTGCGGCCCTCCATAATATTTTTTGGATCTCGTGTGGCCCCTTGGAAAAAATAATTGCCCACTCCCGAGTTAGTGTGTGTGTGTGTCAACTGTAAAATAAGATGCACAAAGTTGATTGGCTGAGGAGCTGGCTGAGCCTGGGACTTTTGGATACGGTTACATTTTTTTTCAGGCTTGAGTTGTGCAGGTGCTTGCAGTGAAGCAGAGACACAGTTTGGAGTACACTCTTGCTTCATGAGCTGCTGGAAGGCGTTTTTCCACATGGACAAAGAAAGACCATAAATCTCTCATAAAAGGACATTATGTGAGTTGATGCAACTGATCACATGATTGTAAATATGTTGTTCTGAACTACGAAGAGTAAACTACTTGTTTTGTCTTGTGTCTGTTATAACAGGCTGTATTTTTATTTAATTTTGGTTGTTAAGTCATAATTCGTGTTTGTATGTTGAGTTGTTTAAATTTTGTTAGTATGGATGTATTGTTGTATTTGGGCATTGAACGTTTGCCTTTTTTGTTTGGAATCTGCCCTAAGTCCCTTTGGGGAGATAGAGCGGAATATAAATAAAGTTATTATTTTTTGAAGCCCAACAAGATTGATACACAGCAAACATCACTATGCTAGTTGTTGTGTATTGGATCACACATAGGACACTTCCCAAGTGTCTAGGACTATATGATGTATCGGTGAATAATGTGTGCAGATCCCAGCAGGGTGGCTTTTTGCAGCTGACAGATGGTAATTTTGTCAGTGCTGATTGTGTTAAAGTGCAAGCCAAGGCACTATACCCTAGGGCTGCCCAGGAAGTCGATCGCGATCGACCAGTCAATCCCGGGACTGGAGGTCGATCCCAGGATGGGGCGCTTCTCAGAGGGGGCGGAGCCAGGCCGCGCCAAGCCCCATCCCCTCCTTCAGCCGGCACTCCCAGCAGCTTCTCCAGGCTTCAGGCAATTGAGGATGGCAATGCCAAGCCAGTGGTGGCATAGCTAGCACAAGGCTGGCTTGACATTGCCATCCTCAAGCCTGGAGAAGCTGCTGGGAGCTCCAAAGCCAGAGGGGAGGGGCGGGGCTTGGTGCGGCCTGGCTCCGCCCCTCTGGCTTCCGCTCTACCAGCAGCTTCTCCAGGCTTGAGGATGGCAATGCCAAACCAGTGGTGGCATAGCTAGCACAAGGCTGGCTTGACATTGCCATCCTCAAGCCTGGAGAAGCTGCTGGGAGCTCCAAAGCCAGAGGGGAGGGGGCGGGGCTTGGTGCGGCCTGGCTCCGCCCCCTCTGGCTTCCGCTCTACCAGCAGCTTCTCCAGGCTTCAGGATGGCAATGCCAAGCCAGTGGTGGCATAGCTAGCACAAGGCTGGCTTGACATTGCCATCCTCAAGCCTGGAGAAGCTGCTGGGAGCTCCAAAGCCAGCCCCCTCCCCTCTCCAGCCTTGAGGAGGTAGGTAGATCTTTCTGACTTGGTTTTATTATAAGTAGATTGCATGCTGAAAAAGTGTGGGCACCCCTGCTATACCCAGTGTGCCGATCACCACTGGGACCACCTTGTCTTTGCAGTTCGATCTTAAAGATCCTCGTATTTTGTCAGCTTTTCCAGTTGTTTCTCTTCAAGCCTGCTGTCGCCTAGGATTGCAACATTTTATTTATTTATTTATTTATTTATTATTTATTATTCGGCTTCTATGCCGCCACTCTCGGCGGGCTCGGGGCGGCTCACAATACCAAAACAGCACATAAAAACAGCAATACAGATTAAAACATAGCATAAAACATCATTAAAACATCAAAATGTACAGCAAACGGTTAAAAACGACCTGGAGTGGAGGCGGCTTTCAACAGGGGGGTGCATTGACAATCCATACTTGGTTTTTTAAACACTATCGTATTGTTGTTATTGTTTTCTTTACTCTTCATCTGTGTAGCATATTTTCTTTCTCTTGTGTTTATTGTTTTCTGATGTTTTTGATATTTTTTGTGATGTGTTGTTCAGGCACGGCCCCATGTAAGCCGCTCCGAGTCCCCTCTGGGGAGATGGATGCGGGTTATAAATAAAGTTTTATTATTATTATTATTATTATTATTATTATTCTCTGGCAAGACAGTGTGTGGACTGATCAAACATTTATTTATTTATTTATTGTTTATTAAAAACAAACTAAAACTAAACTAAACTAAATCTCTACCTACTACAATTGAATATGGATTAACAGCAAAGAATAATTACGGCCTTATTCAAGTGAGCTACACATGGTTTATTTTACACTACACCACAAGTATGGCCAAGCAACATAAAAATTTAATCAATCCAGGTGGGACTACAGCAGTTTGTTTTCACCTAGGGCCTATTGGGAAGGACAAGATTTTACTCTTCCTCTCCTCCCTGCTGAATTAATTGAGTCGCAAACTACTTTTTCCACCTGAACTCAGTTTGCAGAAGCTGAAGTAAGGAAAGGACAAAGTGGAAGGAGAAAAGAGAAACTGGGACATGTTCAGATTAGCTGAAAAAGTGGGATGGTTGAGGATTAATCAAGGGGTTGGAGCAGGCATGGGCAGACTTCGGCCTTCCAAGTGTTTTGGACTTCAACTCCCACAATTTCAAGTCCAAAACACCTGGAGGGACGAAGTTTGCCCATGCGAGAGTTGAAAGTTATGTGGCGAATGGTATGCTCATTAGGGAAGCCGAGAGTTGGAGACCCAAAATATTTAAAGGCACGTTGTTGCCCATCTTTGCTTAAAAATTAAACCTTTACATTTCATGTTTGGTTTCTGAACACCACTTTTTTAAACTGTAGTGCACTTCCCCTTTCCCTATATAATAATGGCAACACATACCAGTAGATCTTGGCTCTCCTTTTCCATGAGTGTTTTGTATGCTATTATTTTGTCTCTTTCTTCTCTTAGAGTCTCCAGGCAATTCCAGATCTGATTGCAAAATGAGAGATTGAAACACAGAGAAATGTAAGTGCAAGCCAGGGCCGTAGCCAGGATTTTGTTTCAGGAGGGGCTGAGTTTGTTTCGGGGGCTGAGACTGGGTGGAAGAGGGTCTACCCTAGCAAACCTTTTGTATTGTTATCCCAATAACCCCATTAATGTGGGATATATTGAGCATGGTGATCAGATCATGATATGAATAAACATAACAGTTTAAATAATGTACCAGTAAGGCCTTTTCGGACCACCCTGAGAAATGTAGCCCCCCGGCTACATGCCTGGTGCAAGCTTATTATCCAACATGATGGGAGTTGCAGTTTACACCAGTGTTTCCCAACCAGTGTGCCGTGGCACACTAGTGTACCGTGAGCGATCATGAGGTGTGCCGTGGGAAATTGGAACCTCCAATACCCTTTCTTCCCCCTCCTTCCAAACACTTTTTCTTCTCCATTCGGGCTCCCTTCTTCCCAGCCTCGCTCTGCTCGCTTTGCCTCGCTTTGCTCTGGGACGAGTCTGCGTAGTAGCGCCCGCACGAGTCACGCCTTCCTCCCTCCCCCCTCCCCTCCTGAACACGCTCAGGCTGCCCCCTCGGATCAAAATGGCGGCAGAAGCGGCAGTGTAGAAGAAAAAGTAAGTGTTCGGCAGGAGGGGGAAGAAAGGGCGCGAAGGGGGAGGAAGAGGTCTCTGTCGAAAGCTGGCATGGGCAAACTTGGACCTTCCAGGTGTTTTGGACTCCAACTCCCTCCATTCCTAGCAGCCTCGGGCTCTTTTCCTTTCCCCCCCTCAGCCATTTTAGCAGGAAAGGGCCTCAGGCTGTTAGGAATGGTGGGAGTTAGAGTCCAAAGAACCCAGAGGGCTGAAGTTTTCCCATGCCTGTTTTAGGGACCTTAAAGTGGTGAGCCTCCTTCCAACATTGTGATTCTGGATAGAAAACAAACAACGACATAACATAACATTGTTTGAGTCCACAGTGCTCTCTGGGTGTAGGTGAATGACAACTTCCAAACTCAAGGTCAATTCCCAAGCAAACCCTTTCAGTACTTTCTGTTGGTAATGAGAGTTCAATATGCCAAGTTTGGTTCAATTCCATTGTTGCAAGAGTTCAGGATGCTCTTTGATTGTATGTTAACTATAAATCCCAGAAACTGTAACTCCCAAATGTCAAGGTCTATTTTCCTCAAACTCCATCTGTGTTCACATTTGGGCATATTGAATATTCATGCCAAGTTTGGTCCTGATCCAACATTGTTTCAGTCCACAGTGCTCTCTGGATATAGGTGAACTACAACTCCAAAACTCAAGGTCAATGCCCACCAAACTCTTATAGTATTTTCTCTTGGTTATGGGAGTTCTGTGTGGGAAGTTTGTGTCTTTCTGCCATTCCTGCCAGGATATCTGTGTTGTGTTCATCGAAACAGGCCCAGGTTTCACACAGGCCCAGGTTTAGAGTGTCATTTTGTGTCCTTTTGGTTGGTGGTGTGCCCCAGGATTTTGCAAAAGTAAAAAGTGTGCCGCGGCTCAAAAAAGGTTGGGAAACACTGCATAACAAGCAATGTCCAGGTGGGGTATTTTGGAACACTATTGTTTCGATTTGGATTTTATGAATGCTCCCTGGGGGGGGGGGTTGCGAGGGGTGTCAGAGGGGTCGCCAAAGACCATCAGAAAACACAATATTTTCTGTAGGTCATAGAATTCAGTGTGGGAAGCTTGGCCCAATTCTATCACCAGTGGGATTCAGAATAATAATAAATAATAATAATAATAATAATCTTTATTTATACCCCGCCACCATCTCCCCGATGGGGACTCGGGGCAGCTTACATGAGGCCAGGGCCAAACAACAAATAACAATAAAATAAAAAAATAAGGGAACAATGGGAAAATACAATATCTAAAATCACAAATGACGAAGCGGGCCGCATGTACAAGATAAAATGTTAAAAAATGTTAAAAACAGGATGAGGTAACAGAAGATTCATTGCGAAGGAGAGCTCACAGGCTGTGAAAGGTCTTCATATAAGTGGGGAGAGTGTACTCCGGAGATAGTATTGAGGAGAGCCATAGTATAAGGTTAGGTGGCTACTCTCCAAAGGCATAGCGGAAAAGCCAGGTTTTAAGGTGTTTTTTTTAAGGTTTCCAAGGTGGGGATTTTCCTAACCTCTCCCAGCAATGAGTTCCATAATCGGGGGCCATAGAGGAGAAGGCTCTCTCCCCTTGTGCCCACCAGACGAGTCTGTGAGACTGGCAGGGGCTCATCGGTTGTAGGTGAACTACCGTATAAATCCCAGAAATTACAACTCCCAAATGCCAAGATCTATTTTCCCTGAACTCCACCAGTGTTCACATTTGGGCATATTGAGTATCCGTGCCAAGTTTGGTCCAGATCCATCATTGTTTGAGTCCACAGCGCTCTCTGGATCTAGGTGAACTACAACTCCAAAACTCAAGGTCAACGCGCACCAATCCCTTCCAGTATTTTCTCTTGGTCATGGAAGTTCTGTGTGCCAAGTTTGATTCATTTCCATCGTTGGTGGAGTCCATAATGCTCTTTGATCCCAGCAACTACAACTCCCAAAATGACAAAATCAGTCACTCCCCCAATCCCACCAGTATTCAAATTTGGGCATATCAGGTATTTGTGTCAAATTTGGTCCAGTGAATGAAAATACATACTGCATATCGGATATTTACATTATGATTCATAACAGCAGCAAAATTACAGTTATGAAGTAGCAATGAAAATAATTTTCTGGTTGGGGGTCACAACAACATGGGGGAATGTATTAAGGGGTCGTGACACTAGGAAGGTTGAGAACCACTGCATTAGAAAATGCATAAGGATCTGCGTGAACCAGTGTTTTTCAACCTTTTTTGAGTTGCGGCACATTTTTTACATTTACAAAATCCTGGGGCACACCACCAACCAAAATGACACAAAATAACACTCTAACACAGTAATACATATAGTTAATATGTTTTTAAAATGTATTTATACACTCGGTGTGAAACCTGGGCCTGTTTCGATGAACACAACATAGATATCCTGGCAGGAATGGCAGAAAGACACAAATTTCCTGCACAGAACTCCCATAACCAAGAGAAAATGTTATAAGAGTTTGCTGGACATTGACCTTGAGTTTTGGATTTGTAGTTCACCTATATCCAGAGAGCACTGTGGACTCAAACAATGTTGGATCAGGACCAAACTTGGCACAAATACTCAATATGCCCAAATATGAATGCAGATGGAGTTCAGCCTGCCTTGTGGGGGAAATAGACCTTGACATTTGGGAGTTGTAGTTGCTGGGATTTATAGTTCCCCTACAATCAAAGAGCATTCTGAACCCCACCAACGATAGAACTGGGCCAAACTTCCCACACAGAACCCCCCAGGAGGCAAGAGGAGGTCTCTACTTGGGGAAAGGGAGGCGGGCCTTCCCAATGCATGGAGAGGGAGAGACCAAGTAGACAACAAGTGGGGAGGGGGGTGTTTGTAATTTTGTGCCTTTATCGAGGTAGGTTTCTTAGGGTTTTTATACTTCAACACACTAGACTCTCCCCCCTCCCCTCCTGGAGGTTCCAATTTCCCACGGCACACCTGATGATCGCTCACGGCACACTAGTGTGCCCCGGCACACTGGTTGGGAAACATTGACCTAAAGTACTTGTCTGCCTTTACCTTGTATTCCTGGTCAGCCTCCTCCATTGGAACGACGTGATGCTCTAGGTGCTGCTTAGACCGGTCACATACCAGGCAGATGGGGATTTTGTCATCTTTACAGAAGAGCTTCAGGGCCTCCTGGTGCTTCTTGCAGCATTTTCCTCCATCTCCTTCTACTTTGATCTGTTTGCCCAATACTTTGGCTATCTCCACCATGTTGGCCAGCTGCAAGTTGGCTTTAAAGTTTTGCCGGTGCACCACGGCTGTGCACTGGGGGCACCTGGCCATCACTTGGGGCTCCCTCCAGATGTGGGAGATGCACCGGAAGCAGAGGTTGTGGCCACAGTCTAGGATCATGGGGTCGATGAAATATTCCAGGCAGCTGGGGCAAGTGGCTTCAGTTTGGAGCCTCTTCCGTGGGCTTCTTGAAGACATGGCTTAAACTGCAAAGAGGTGAAAATCTAGGGTTTCTAAAAAAAAGGTTGTGGGGTTTTGAAACAATTCCCAACCCTTAACTCCAAAGCAGCCAACTAAATCACAAGCAGGTTCGCTTACTTTCTCTGCTCACCTCTTTTGTGGATAAGGAGCCCACTTGTGGGACAGGCACTCCTGAGATGCTGTAAGAATCAAAGCTAGCAAGGTTCACAAGCCAATCACTGCCAAGTTTAATTTAAAGGCACCTATATGTAAAGAGGCACGTTTGGTTGCACATGCTGGTGTTTTGATTAAAGCAGCAGCTGCAATTAATGAATTACAGCCTACCTTTGGGTGCTATGTTGCCTTTAAAAATAACTAGCTGAGGACCCGGCAGTGCCCGGGTTATTTGAGGAAGGCATTGTGTGCCAAGGTTGGTTCCTATTAGATGTTTATGTGGCTTGCAGTGGTCTCAGGAACTTAGTGAAGGTACTGCGAGTCCCATTGGCCATGGTCCATCCCCCTCCAAACAGCACCAGGATGTAGAGTGGGTCATGGGGGCTGTGTGTGCCAAGTGTGGTCTTGATCAGTCATTGGATGAGGATGGCAGCAGTCTCAGAAAGTGAGTGAAGGTACTTCAACTCCCATCATCCGTGGTCCATCCCACTGAAAACTGCACCAGGATGTAGAGTGGGTCATGGGTACTCTGCGTGCCAAGTTTGGGCCTGGTCTCTGATTTGTAGGGGCTGCAATGTTCTGTGGGAAATGAATTGGGTGAAAGTACTGCAAATCCCATCAGTTGTGAGCCATCCTGCTGTGAACCGCAGCAGGTTTGTAAAGTGGGCCATTGGGCCTCTGTGTGCCAAGTTTGGTCCTGATTCGTCATTGGTGTGGGCCACAGTTCTCTAAGGAAGTGAATTAAAGTACTGCAAGTCCCATCATCCATGGTCCATCCTCCCTCAAACTGTACCAGGATGTAGGGTGCACCTTGGGGGGGGGGGTCTGTGTGCCGAGTTTGGTCTTGTTCTGTCATTGCTGGGGGCCTAGTCAGGAAGTCAAGTTGAGGAAGCCTAACAATATCCCATGAGGTGAGGCCTAGTCAGGAAATCAAGTTGAGGAAGCCTTGCTGTCAATTTTGGGCCTGGTCTGTGATTTATAGGGGCTCCAGTGTTGTTTGGGAAGTGAATGAGGTGACGGTACTGCAAATCCCATCATTCGTGGCCCCTCTTGCCCTAAACCACACCAGGTAGTGAAGTGGGCCATTGGTCCCCTGTTTGCCAAGTTTGGTCCTTTGCTATGGGCCGCAGTGGCTGACTGCCTTTCCTTTTCCCTCTGAGTCACTTTAGAATGTTGGAATGTGGTTGGCCAATCGGAGTCCTTTATGCAAATACCATTTCACTGGCAACCAATCCCCTCTGTCTGGGGCTGTAGAATGTTGGAGTTCTGAGGCTGGCCAATCAGTGCCCTTTATGCAAATAATCCCACAGTTGCAGCCAATCGAAACGCTGGCACATATTCCTCCCGGCGTACCACCGCACCACCGCCCGCAAACACTGACTTTTATTATATACATAGATTATACAGTATACTCTCTGTTGATGAGCACTCACGGGCATTGACAGATGCCGGATAAATGTAGTTTTTGGTTGCTTGAGAGTTACGAGTAAAAAAAGCTTAATTTATACTATAACACAGGCACGGGCAAACTTCGGCCCTCCAGGTGTTTTGGACTTCAACTCCCACAATTCTTAACAGTCAATAAGCTGTTAGGACTTGTGGGAGTTGAAGTCCAAAACACCTGGAGGGCCGAAGTTTGCCCATGCCTTCAGTATAAGCCATACTATACCAATACCATAATGATTTGAGGTTAATATTGAAATGCCATAATTAAAAGACTTCCTTCTTTTAAAAGAACAGCCTTCCTGAAGAGATACGGGCCACTCGGGTCCTTCTGCCGTTCCGCAGAGCAGTTAAAACATGGCTGTTCAGAAAGGCATTCGGCCCATAGCCAACTGCTGCTCTATTGTACCCGCTGTCCTGCCGCTAGCATGCTACTGTATTGAAGCTTGGCCTGCAACCTGTTTTATTCGGGGGTTTTAAATTGTTTTAATGTATTTTAATGTATTTTATGTGTTTTATGTTTTTACTCTGCCATACTTGTAAACCGCTCTGGGCTCCAGAGAGAGCGGTATATCAAGTCGAACTTAATAAATAAATAAATAAATAAATATGCCCAAATTTGAATGCAGATGGAGTTCAAGGGAAATAGACCTTGACATTTGGGAGTTGTAGTTGCTGGGATTTATAGTTCCCCTACAATCAAAGAGCATTTCTGAATCCCACCAATGATAGAACTAGGCCAAACTTCCCACACAGAACCCCCAGGAGGCAAGAGGAGGTCTCAAGAGGGAGGCGGGCCTTCCCAATGCATGGAGAGGGAGAGACCAAGTAGACAACCGGTGGGGCAGGGGGGGTGTTTGTAATTTTGTGCCTTTATCAAGGTAGGTTTCTTAGGGTTTTTATACTTCAACACACTAGACTCTTCCCCCCACCCCCTTCCTGGAGGTTCCAATTTCCCATGGCACAGCTGATGATCGCTCACGGCACACTGGTTGGGAAACACTGACGTAGACGGAGTCAAGAACAGAGCCTCTTCAGATGATCTTAATGTCCTAGATGGTTCATAAGGGGAGATGCATTCGGACAGGTAAGTTGGACCAGAACTGTTTAGGGCTTTATAGGCTAAATGGGGTTTATATATCTGTGGAATGACCCGTGTGGGAGAAAGAACTCTTGTCTGTTTGAGGTAGGTGTGAATGTTTCAATTGACCACCTTGATTAGCATTTAATGACCTGGCAGTTTCAGGTGTCGCGTCTTACTTCCTGGGGTAATCCTTTGTTATCCTTTGTTGGGGGTGGTTAGCTGTCCCTGGCTGTTTCTTGTCTGGAGTTCCCCGAAGTTCTTTTTTTAGTGTTATTTATTTACTAGGCATGAGAAAAATGAAACGGAAATTAAAAGGATTCGTAAGAGATTCGTATGTAATGGGACTTTTGAGCTTTTACGGATCGCTGCAGCGAACCCGGAAGTAGACTTCCTTTACGGTCCTTGAGGCCAACAATTTGCGTTATGATCGTAATAAATTCTTAATTATTGTACTACGTACTCACTTCTCCCTGTCTTCTCCCCTCATTTCCTTCCTGCCTTCATTCAGCTTCTTCTTTTTCCCGCATTTCTATGGGGAACTGGAAGTGACGCTGCTGCTAGGTAGGCAATGCATTCTGGAAAGTGTAGTCCTCCACGCTTCCCCCCTCCTTCTCTTCCCCGTTGCTCTGCTGCCATGCCCCATCGCAGGGGCCAGCTTCACACACACACACACGCGCGCTTCTCCTCCTCTCTCTCCCTGCGCTCTCTCAGATGCTTCTCTTCCCCGTTGCTCTGCTGCCATGCCCCATCGCAGGGGCCAGCTTCAGCCCTCCAGGTACGTGTTTTGGACTTCAAATCCCACCATTCCTCACAGCCTCAGGCCTCTTCCTTTTCCTCTCAGCCTGGGCAAACTTGGGCCCTCGCTCCCTCAGGATCGGGGTGAGAGGCAGCGAGGAGCGAGGGGGGGGGGGCTCCTCCTTTTTTTGCTGCTTCCAAGAATAGAATACCCCCCCCTCCCTCCCTCCTTCCTATTGGGAGAGTCCCATCTAGAATTCAGTGTGATTTATTCAAGTTTTGGCCTACAACTCCCAGAAATCCCAGCCAATTTACCAGCTGTTCGGATTTCTGGGAGTTGTAGGCCAAAACCATCTGGAATGCGCATGCGCTGGCATACGAACTACTAACGAATTTCGTTAGTACTTAAGTTAAATTTTAGAAATTTTTGGAAATTTTTTTGTAAGTCTTTCTTTTATTAATCAAAAAAATCCCCCCCATTTGATTTTAGAATCGCCATTTTTGGATTCAAAACCATGCCTATTATTTACAGTCCTGATTTTAGAGGTTTTTTAAAATACTGGGTAGCCAGATTTTGTTCATTTTCATGGTTTCTTCCTTTCTGTTGAAATTGTCCAATTGTGGATATGCTTGTTTATAACTTTGCCTGCTGGCTAGGTTTTGCCTTGCAGGCTGAGCCATCCCACATGCTCTTATTTATGTATTTTTAAACAAAGCTTTTGGACACATGACTTACAAGAAATCCTTCCTTCTCTGAACAGGCCTCACTTTCACTTTCGGGAATGCTTTCCTTCCCATTGTTTTTTCCAGCATCACCGATAAGCTCTAGCATTTGTGCAAACTTTTGAACTGTCCCGCCTCCCAAATAGGTAAGAGACAAACATTCTTCTGATCAGTGTCTATAGATCAAATTGCACAGGGGAGGAATGTGGAAAACATGGGGAAATCTATTAAGTAAGTGGAAACCAAAGAGCGGTCAGGGGAAGACTTATGTTCTGGAAAACCACATTAACTTTGTGGGGAGATTGCAAGAGATGGATAGTTCTGTTTTGTTAGTATATAGTTCAAAGCAGATATTGTGGTATTTTCTGCTTTGATATTCTGGGATATAGGGCTGAATGGAAGGGCCCGGGTAAGGGGAGATTCTCCTGCCAGGGATATATCTTTGCCTGGGCTTCAGTGGATTAATTCTGCTACGGCTTTAAACGTGGAGGCCCCAATAGAAGAGGTGAAGGCTTTTTTTTTTAGAAGGGTACAAAGGAAGCCGAAGAAGGGCTCTTCAACAAGCTGTCCATAAAGTCCCAGTTACCTCATCTTCCAGACCAGTGTTTCTCAACCTGGGGGTCAGGTCAGGGGCGGTCTAAGGTAATTTTAAATGGTAGGCAAACATTATTTTGGTGTCCCCCCCCCCAAAACATTATTTTGCCGCCCCCCATGTAAAACAAATATACAATTATAATATCACAATACCATTAGTAGTATTATATTGTATCAATGTATATACAATATATTATACCATACTCATACTATATTATATCATAATTATATTATACTACATTACAATATAATTATATTATAATATATTGACATGATAATATAATGTAACATTCTATTATATTATTATTATAAAATAATAAAATTATTTATTTAAATAAAATTATCCTCTACTAAATATTTTCATTACTCCTATAAAACTCAAATAACCCAAAATAAAGTAAAATAAAATATTATATATTACTATTTTGTACAATACCACTATACTGCAATATTGTTTGTAATATTACTTGTAATATAAAATATATCATTATTCTATTGTTATATTGTATTTGTATTATATTGTATGACAATATTAAGCAGAACTGTATAATAATCAACAAGAAATGCAATGTAAATGCATCAAAATCAGAATATATTACCTATCACCCGACTCATAATTCATAGGAGTCTCCCAGTCCAAAATTAGGATCCCAATGTAAATGTAAATAAAAAACAGCCAAAATATTCAAATGAGGTCGAATACAGGCAGCGCGGCCTGGGCAAACTTGGGCCCTCCCTCCCTCCCTCTAGGTGTTTTGGACTCCAACTCCCACAACTCCTCATAGCCTCAGGCCCCTCAGGTCTAGACAGAAACAGAGCCGAAGAAAGGAAGGAGGGAGAGAAGAGGTCACAGAGGAGGAGGAGGAAAGCCCTTCATTCATTCCTTCACTTACACTTCCTTCACTGATTCTTTTCTCCTTCCCCGCAAACACGCACGTGTGGCGGAGACAAAGGGAGAGGGGAAGCACTCCCTGCCTGCCCGATAGAGAGTGCTTTGCTTACAGGCTTTGCGCAAGGGAGCTACTGGGCATGCGCGGAGGTTTCGCCGCATGTGCAGTTGCTCCCTGCGCGCCAACTTCAGCTCCGGAGCAACTGCGCCTGCGTGAAAACCTCCACGCGTGCCCAGAAGCGGCGCCGGAGTGCACAAGGCCGGGTCAAAAGCAGGCAGCTGCAGCACTGTCTGAGGAACATCGGCAGGGCCAGGATGGCGCCCCATGCGGCTGACCAGGATGGCGCCCCCTTCCCAGATGGCGCCCTAGGCGGCGGCCTACTTGGCCTATCTTGTAGGACCGCCCCTGGGTCAGGTCCCCGGTGGGATCGCGAGAAGGTGTCAAAGGGGTCACCAAAGACCATCAATAAATACAGTAAATACAGTATTTTCTGTTGGTCGTGGGGCTTCTGTGTGGGAAGTTTGGCCCAATTCTATCATTGGTGGGGTTCAGAATGCTCCGTGATTGTATAAAATCCCAGAAACTACCACTCCCAAATGCTAAGGTCTATTTTCCCCAAACTCCAATAGTGTTCACATTTGGACATTTCATTTCATTTCATTTCATTTCATTAATTAATTATTTATTTATTTATTTATTTATTTATTGTATTTATTTTCTCACCCCGCAGGGGACTTAGGGCAGATTACAGTGTACATACATGGCAAACATTCGATGCTATAGACACACAACACATACAGTATAGACAGACAGTCAGAGGCTATTTAACTTTTTTCTGGCCACCAGGGGAGCTGTCACTTCACTGTCCATCTGCAACACTGATGAAGTACTTTCCACATTCCCCGCATGCTTTTTATGGCCTCGTAAATTTGTTAAGTTAGCCTCCCCACACATAGGTGGTACCTAAATTTCCTATTTGACATATGCAACTGTCTTTCGGGTTGCAAAGGTCGACAACAAGCTACACAAAATTGGCTGGAAGCTCACTCCAACCCGGGCTGGCTTCGAACTCATGACCTTTAGGTCAGTAGTGATCTTAATGCAGCTGATACCCAGGCAGCTGCACCACAGTCCCGGTGTATATTGAGTATTCGTGTTAAGTTTGGTCCAGAACCATCATTGTTTGAGTCCATAGTACTCTCTGGGTGTAGGTGAACTACAACTCCAAAACTCAAGGTCAATGCCCACCAAACCCTTCCAGTATTTTATGTTGGTCATGGGGGTTCTGTGTGCCAAAACGGATTCAATTCCCTCGTTGGTGGAGTTCAGAATGCTCTTTGATTGTAGGTGAACTATAATTCCCAGCAACTAGAACTCCCAAATGACAAAATCAATCCCCTCAACCCCACCAATATTCAAATTTGGGTGTATCGGGTATTTGTGCCAAATTTGATCCAGTGAATGAAAATACATCCTGTATATCAGATATTTACATAACGATTCATGCCAGTAGCAAAATTACAGTTACGAAGCAGCAACGAAAATAATGTTATGGTTGGGGGGTCACCACAACATGAGGAACTGCATTAAGGGGTCATGGCATTACGAAGGTTGAGAACCACCAGACCCTCAACCTCCAAAGAGACCCTGGAGTTACTGGAGACCAGTATGGGATAACCACAAGCCAAGAAGGGAGAAAACTAGACCAGCTAACCTTGTGAAGCAGCTGGAGGCATCAATCCTGCTATCTCAGCGAGTATGAATGTTCGTAAGGGAGCGGAATCTGCTCGAACTTGCACCCACCACCAGACCTGAGCCTGGCAAGACCGAAGACGATTCTCGAGAGAGTGGTGGGGACAGAGAGAAAGGCTTTTCCAGGTGATCCTAGAGCTCTTTTGAGATCGCAAAGGGAGATATGGTCCTTTAGATCAGTGTTTCCCAACCAGTGTGCCGTGAGCGATCATCAGGTGTGCCGTGGGAAATTGGAACCTCCAATACCCTTTCTTCCCCCTCCTGCCGAACACTTTTTCTTCTCCACTTGGGCTCCCTTCTTCCCAGCCACACTCTGCTCGCTTTGCCTCACTTTGCTCAGGGGTGAGTCTGCGCAGTAGCGCCTGCACAGGTCATGTCTTCCTCCCCCCCCCCTCCTAAACATGCTCACGCTGCCCCCTTTGGATCAAAATGGTGGCAGAAGCGGCAGTGTAGAAGAAAAAGTAAGTGTTTGGCAGGAGGGGGAAGAAAGGGCGCGAAGGGGAAGGGGGAGGAAGAGGTCTTTGTCGAAAGCTGGCATGGGCAAACCTGGACCTTCCAGGTGTTTTGGACTCCAACTCCCACCATTCCTAGCAGCCTCGGGCTCTTTTCCTTCCCCCCCTCAGCCATTTTAGCAGGAAAGGGCCTCAGGCTGTTAGGAATGGTGGGAGTTGGAGTCCAAAGCACCCAGAGGGCCGAAGTTTTTCCATGCCTGTTTTAGGGACCTTAAAGTGGTGAGCCTCCTTCCAACATTGTGATTCTGGATAGGAAAAAAACCCCAACATAACATAACATTGTTTGAGTCCACAGTGCTCTCGAGGTGTAGGTGAACTACAACTTCCAAACTCAAGGTCAATACCGAGGCAAACCCTTTCAGTACTTTCTGTTGGTAATGTGAGTTCAATATGCCAACTTTGCTTCAATTTCATTCTTGCAAGAGTTCAGGATGCTCTTTGATTGTGTGTTAACTATAAATCCCAGAAACTGTAACTCCCAAATGTCAAGGTCTATTTTCCCCAAGCTCCATCTGTGTTCACATTTGGGCATACTGAGTATTCATGCCAAGTTTGGTCCTGATCCAACATTGTTTCAGTCCACAGTGGTCTCTGGATATAGGTGAACTACAACTCCAAAACTCAAGGTCAATGCCCACCAAACTCTTATAGTATTTTCTCTTGGTTATGGGAGTTCTGTGTGCGAAGTTTGGGTCTTTCTGCCATTCCTGCCAGGATATCTATGTTGTGTTCATCGAAACAGGCCCAGGTTTCACACTGAGTGTATAAATACATTTAAAAACATACGAACTATATGTATTACTGTGTTAGAGTGTCATTTTGTGTCATTTTGGTTGGTGGTGTGCCCCAGGATTTTGTAAATGTAAAAAGTGTGCCGCGTCTCAAAAAATGTTGAAAAACACTGCTTTAGATCACCATGGACCCAAGCTATATTGGGCTTGTATCTCTTCTAGTAATTGGTCCTGCTACTACTTAAACCTGAAGGTCTAGGTTTCAGCAGTTTTGTGTGTGTGTGTGTGTGTGTGTGTGTGGCAACTTGAGAAGCTGTAAGTCGCTTCTGGTGTGAGAGAATTGGCTGTCTGCAAGGATGTTGCCCAGGGGACCCCTGAATATTTTGATGTTTTACTATCCTTGTGGGAGGCTTCTCTCATGTCCCTGCATGGGGAGCTGGAGCTGACAGAGGGAGCTCATCCGTGCCTGGAAAAGTCAGACCTGGCCACAGTGGTACATGGCTTGGTGACATCCTGTTTGGATTACTGTAAACTTGCTAGGTTGGTAGGAGTTAGTGCTAACAGCGGGACCCGTGGCTTTAAACCCCCAACCTTCAGGTCAGTAGATTCAGCAGCACAAGGGTTTAACCCATTGCGCCAACTGCGTCCCTGATAAAAGTTTCCAGTCGTTTGTTTACATTTCCTGCATAAATTTTATTTTTTATTTAGCATTGAGAGTTTTCCTGGTGTTATGTACCATGCTTCCATTTGCAACACAGTTTGCCATGAGGCAACAGCCTGGTATGATAAAAGTCCTTATTTTACGGTCTCTTGGCAGGTCACACGCGCAGCCTTAGCTCCGTCTCCCATGGCCTTCGCGGTCACAGCTCTCAGAGAGGACGTCACCTGCTCGATTTGCCTGGAATTCTTGAAAGATCCCGTGAGCGTAGACTGCGGCCACAACTTCTGCCAGCCTTGCATCACTGCCTATTGTGATTCGAGGCAAAATATCCGTGGGAATATAAGATGCCCTTTCTGCAAAGCCAGCATCCAGAAGTGGAATTTCCATCCCAATTGGCATCTGGTGAATATAATAGAAAACATCAAACGCCTGCCAGGGGAAGAGGTTTTGTGTAAAAGGCACAAGGAGAAATTAAACCTGTTTTGCAAAGAGGATGAGAAATTGCTGTGTGTGTTTTGTGAGCACTCCTCACAGCATCAGGAACACACCGTCCTTCTCCTGGAAAAGGCTGCCCAAGAATACAAGGTAAGAAGAAAATAATAGAGTTCTTTAGAAATGAATTGCCTTGCTTTCTGTAGATACGAGGGCGGGTCAATAACTCTGTGACTTTTTGAATGAAACACAGGTTTTTGGATAACAAATCATTTTTCAACGTAGTCTCCTTTGAGCTCCATACACTTTGTCCAACGTTTCTCCAATTTATTTATCCCTTCCAAAAAATAAGATTTGTCGAGGTCATCAAAATAGGTATTTGTGAGATGATTTCATTGTTGGAGTCAAATCTCTGTCCGCCAAGCCATTTCTTCAGGTTTGGAAACAAGAAATAGTCGCTTGGGGCTAAATCCGGAGAATAGGGCGGATGAGGGAGCAATTCGTCTCCCAATTCATGGATTGTTGCCATGGAAACTGCACATGTGTGCACCCTTGCATTGTCCTGGTGCAAAAGAACTTTTTTCTTGGCCAAATGCGGTAGTTTTTTTCCCCAAATCCTCATCAAATCGACCCAATAAGTTGACATAATATTCGCCATTGATTGTTTTACCCTTTTGAAGGTAGCCAATGTGGATTATACTGCATGCATCCCAAAAAACGGTCGCCATGACTTTATTGGCTGACAAACCCACCTTGGCCTTCTTTGGCGCCGATTCACCCCGGGAAACCCACTGTTTTGACTGCTGTTGGTCTCTGGTGTGTTGTGGTGGATCCACGTTTTATCCACGGTTATGAAACGGCGCAAAAACTCGTCCATACTGCGGTTGAACAACGCCAAACATTCTTGCGAAATTGTCACACGATTGCGTTTGTGGTCGATTGTGAGCAGACGCGGCACCCATCTTACGGAAAGCTTTCTCATACCCAAGTGATCATTTAAAATTGAAACCACTGAGCCATGTGAGATGCCTATGGCTTCCACAATCTCTCGCACTTCCAATCTCTGATCGACCAACATCATTTTGTGAACTTTTTCAATTGTTTCGGGTGTAGAGACCTCAACTGGGCATCCAGAACGTTCGGCATCTTGCGTGCTTGTACGGCCACAACGAAATTCAGTAAACTGGTTTTTACCATTGAAATTGATGGTGCAGAGTCCCCATAGTATTTATCAAGCTTAGCCTTGGTTTGAGGGTTTTTTCCGCAAAAAAAAAAAGAAAAGCTTAATGAGTACACAAAATTCACTTTTTTCCATTTTCTCCTCAAATCACGCTGTAGTCTGCTATCAATGGCTGTCAAACACAAACTAAATGACGCAGCTTGTTCAAATTTTGACAGGAGTCAACTGACAGATGCCTCTTGACAGGAGCAGTGTTGCCCTTTCAGTTAAGAGGCGGGAAATTCAAAAAGTCACAGAGTTATTGACCCGCCCTCGTACGAACGTTCATTAGAATGCAACTGGAGAGAATTTATTCACTGTAGAGTGGATGCAGTTTGATTCCACTTTAACAGCCATCGTTCAGTGCTATGGAATCCAGGGAGTAGGAAATGTTAAGACCTTTTGGGCCCTTCCAGACAGGCCCTATATCCCAGGATCCGATCTTAGGTTTTCTGCTTTAAACTGGATTATATGAGTCCACACTGCCAGATAATCTCGGATAAACAGAAAACCTGGGATCAGATCCTGGGATAAAGGGCCTGCCTGGAAAGGCCCTTAGTCTCCTTCTGCAAAAGAGTGCTGGTGCCCCACCAAACTAGAACTCCCAGGATTCCATAGCATTAAGCCATGGCAGTTAAGTGGGATCAAACTGCATTAATTCTACAGTGTAGATGCACCCACAGAATCATAGAGTTGGAAGACACCACAAGGGCCATCCAGTCCATCCACTTGCTAATTCTCTTCCTCTCCACTTTTAGTTTTACGAGGCATTTTATTTGAAATATCTGAGTTATCTGTATATTTTCTTTTGATTTTAAATTAATTTTTATTGATGAAAACAATCAAGACATACCGACAATATGTGACACACAGATCTGTATATTTTCTTGTAAAGAGTGAATAATAAACTCAAAACATATTGTTTCAAGTTGTTTTTCCCGTGTTAATATTTGTCGTATAAGGAAACATGAAATATAAACAGGATTTTTTTGTTTATTGTTCAGGATCGTATCCACTGTCATCTTCAAAATTTGAGGAAGGAAAAAGAAAAAGTTATGGTATATAAAGAAGTCACCGAAAAGGATAGTCAACATCTGCTTGTAAGTGGCTTGTTATTATTGGGAGAAGAATGAATGATTGCTCATAACTCAGATTTAGAAAAACTAAATTTGGAACGAAAGTATCACAAGCTGTGAAAGAAAATCACCGGTACTGTTCCTTTATCCCAGTGTTTCTCAACCTTCCCAATGCCGCGACCCCTTAATACAGTTCCTCATGTTGTGGTGACCCCCAACCATAAAATCATTTTCGTTGCTACTTCATAACTGTAATTTTGTTACTGTTCTGAATCATCATGTAAAATATCGGATATATTTTCATTCACCGGACCACATTTGGCACAAATACCCGATACACCCGATACTGGTGGGATTGTGGGGGGTGATTTTGTCATTTGGAAGGTGTAGTTTCTCCACCAACGATGGAGTTGAACCAAACTTGGCACACAGAACTCCCATGACCATCAGAAAATACCGGAAGGGTTTGGTGGACATTGACCTTGAGTTTGGGAGTTGCAGTTCACCTACATTTCAGAAAGCACTGTGGACTCAAACAATGATAGATCTGGATCAAACTTGGGACAAATACTTGTCCAAATGTGAACACTGGTGGAGTTTGGGGAAAATAGGCCTTTATATTTGGGAATTGTAGTTGCTGGGATGTATAGTTCACCTACAATCATGGAGCATTCTGAACCCCACCAACGATAGAATTGGGTCAAACTTCCCATAAAGAACCCCCATGACCAATAGAAAATAATGTGTTTTCTGATGGTCTTTGGTGACCCCTCTGACACCCCCTCGCGACCCCCATAGGGGTCCCGACCCCCAGGTTGAGAAACACTGCTTTATCCAGAGGGAGGCCACTAGAGGGTGCTAGAGAGAGAGAGATGGATAGTCCATTTTATGAGGGTTAGGGAGTTGAAGGAGGAAAACCATTTCTCGCATTTTTGCTGGTTATTCCCCCTCCCCACTTCCAATGTCATAAACAAGGATAGTTTCCACAACTGGAACATGGTTGGGGAGAATAACAGGAAAACGGGAAAATTGTTTTCTTCCTTCAACTCATCGTCCATCCCGTAAAATGAACTACCCTCTCTCTAGCACCCCCTAGTGGCCTCCGCCCAGATAATAGTACAGTACCAAATCACCTGATCTCCCAGGGCGCTTCCAGGCAGGCCCTATATCCCAGGATCCCATCCTCCGGGTTTTCTGTTTTAAACTGGATTATATGAGCCCGCACTGCCAGATAATCTGAGATAAACAGAAAACCTGGGATCAGATCCTGGGATATAGGGCCAGTCTGGAAGGGCCCTCAGAGAGAATGGTTGTATTGCACTTATTTCTAACTCATGTTTATAATATTCCATTTCGTTCATTGATTGTAAATACAATAGGTACATTCTGCATTAGAATGCAAGAGTGCATTTACACTGTAGAATTAATGCAGTTTGACACCACTTTAACAAATCCTGGGATGTATAATTAGGTGTGGCATCAGCAATCTTTGGCAGAAAAAAATACATTGTCAAATGACAGTTCTCATGGATCCACATGAGATCCACATTGAGCTATGTGGATCCACATTGAGATCCACATTCAGCCATGACAGTCGAAGTGGTGCAAAACTGCATTAATTCCACGTGCAGTTGGATGGAAAGACACTTCCTATCATAAACTAACATCAGTTTAAATACCAACTTAGCATTAACATACGATTTAAAAAAAAAACCTCTGTACAATATAAATCTTCACAGTTTCCAGTAACATTCCCATCGTTGAGTTTCCTTGTGGAGAGAAAAAGCAGAGTATTATTATTATTATTAATAATAATAGATCAAATTTGAGTAGGTTCAACCCAATATTTGGGGGTATGGAACTCCTCTCCAGCTTGAACTGCAACGGGGCAGATACACACTGTCAAAACACAGAGGAAGAAGATAAGACTGTAGTTTTAAGCAAAGTCCTATTCTTCTCTTCCCAAAAACAGCTATTTAGGGTTCATCTACACCAGTGTTTCCCAACCATTTTTGAGCCGTGGCACATTTTTTACATTTACGAAATCCTGGGGCACAGCACCAATCAAAATGACACAAAATGACACTCTAACACAATAATACATATAGTTAATATGTTTTAAATGTATTTATACACTCAGTGTGAAACCTGGGCCTGTTTCGATGAACACAACATAGATATCCTGGCAGGAATGGCAGAAAGACTGAAAGTACTGAAAGGGTTTGCTTGGGAATTGACCTTGAGTTTTGGAGTTGTAGTTCACCTATATCCAGGGAGCACTCTGGACTCAAATAATGTTGGATCAGGACCAAACTTGGCATGAATACTCAATATGCCCAAATGTGAACACAGATGGAGTTTGAGAAAAATAGACCTTGACATTTGGGAGTTACAGTTTCTGGGATTTATAGTTAACACACAAACAAGGAGCATCCTGAACTCTTGCAACAATGGAATTGAACCAAACTTGGCATATTGAACTCTCATTACCAACAAAAAGTACTGAAAGGGTTTGCTTGGGAATTGACCTTGAGTTTGGAAGTTGTAGTTCACCTACACCCAGAGAGCACTGTGGACTCAAATAATGATGGATCTGGACCACACTTGAAATGAATACTCAATATGCCCAAATATGAATGCAGATGGAGTTCAGGGGAAATAGACCTTGCCATTTGGGAGTTTTAGTTGCTGGGATTTATAGTTCCCCTACAGTCAAAGAGCATTCCGAACCCCACCAATGGTAGAACTGGGCCAAACTTCCCACACAGAACCCCCAGGTGGCTCCCTTCCTGAATGGCTCTCTCCCTCTTCCACACCAGAAGGGAAAGCACTCACTCGGTCCTCGGTTGCCTGCGTTCCTTCCTTCTTTCCTGCGGTTTCGAAAGAAGAAGCCAGTGGGCCTGCCTCGGACTGCGCTCCTCACTTCCGCTTCCATTCCCCGCCCGCCTTCGATTGGAGGCTGGCTGGCTGGGGAAACTGCCAAAGGAGGTGACGCCCCAGCCCCTTCTTCGTCGCCGCCACCTGGCCCTCCCTCCTCGCCCCCAAGCAGCAGCAGCAGCAGCAGCAGGAGTTCCGCAGGAGGAGGAAGAAAGGGGGGAAGAGAGGTTTTCCGCGGCACACCAGGTGATCGCTCACGGCACATTAGTGTGCCGTGGAACAGCAGTTGGGAAACACTGATCTACACCAGGGCTGTCCAACTGGCGGCCCGGGGGCCGTATACGGCCCTCCAGCCCCTTCCCTCCGCCCCCCTAAGCATTTTAATAAAAAATAAAAATTGAAAAATAAAATAAATAATAATTTTTTTAAAAAAACCTCCTACTTCCGGGTTCGGAGCAAGTATCGCGAGAATACGCAATCCACACGGGATTTCGCTGTCAACGCGAGATCACGCCGGATTATATTTGAATTATTTAATATTATTGGATTATTTAAACCAAGATTATATTTGACTGTATGGATGCCCCTTTTGAATGCTCACCCTGCATTTTATCTCAGTAAAAGATTATATTTGACTGTATACATGCAGGGGCGGGGCGGGGACGGGGGGTGGAGCCGGGGAGAGTGCGGAGCTAGGGGTGGGGGCAGACCCTACGGCCCCCCAGGTCATCAGTGACCAAAATTCAGGCCCCTGGGCCGGTAGAAGTTGGACAGCCCTGATCTACACTATAGAATTAATGCCCTTAAACTACCATGGCTCAATACTATAGAATCCTTTGAGCTGTAGTTTGCTATACTGGACGCTGAGCCATTTTTCTTCTGCTTCTCTCTGCTTCTCACAGAAACAAATACAAGCAGAAAGAGTAACGGCAGCGATGGAATTCAGGCAATTACGGCAGTTCTTGGAAGGACAAGAGAAACTTCTGCTGGACCAGATCGAAAATCTACAGCGAGATATTGAAAGGATAAGGGATGAGCACCTGACCAAGTTGTCCAGTGAGATCTCCTCTCTTGACAGTATCATGCAAGAGATGGAGGAGAAGCAACAGCAGTCAGCAGATCAACTTCTGCGGGTAAGATTGTGGTCATATCCTTCCCATTTGACTGCACCCACAGATGTCTATGGCTTTGTCTACACTTACTTCTTATTCCAGCTCCAGTCCGGAGCATTGTTCTCTGGAGTGGATCTGGATTGACCAGAAGAGCATGGCACAGTTGGAGTGCCACAGCACAGAAGGCTCTTCTGGTGCTCTTTCACTGCTCATGGCATGCAGAGGACAGCCCAAGGACATTATTGCACATGGCTGGTAGCATAGGCTTTGATGCTCTGCATGCATGAAGTGCTTACGACCACGCAATATCAATGTGGAGTCACTCTAAACCACTCTCCTACTTATGATGGAGTATTTTTCACAAATAGCAGCTGAAATTTATTATTATTTATTTATTTACAATATTTATATTCCAGCCTTCTCATCCCGCAGGTGGATTATAATGCACATATACATGGCAAACATTCAATGCTATTTAGAAATACTACAGAGGCAATTTAACATTCCCTGTCGTGGTCACTGTGAATACGTACATATGGTATGTTCTGCGCCAGCGCAGAGCAGCTTCGGAACCTTCTAGAGCAGGGCTGTCCAACTTCTACCTGCCCAGGGGTCTGAATTCCAGTCACTGATGACCTGGGGAGCCGAAGGGTCTGACCCCGCCCCCGGCTCTGCCCCCGCCACAGCTCCACCCCTGCCCCACCCCCAGCTCCGCCCCACCCCGCCCCCAGCTCCAATTTACTTACAATTCATAAGGGGCATCCATACAATCAGATATAATCTTTTACTAAGGGGAAATGCAGGGTGGGAATTCATAAGGGGCATCCATACAATCAAATATAATCTTTTACTAAGGGGAAATGCAGGGAGGGAATACAGAAGGGGCATCCATACACAATTACATAATAATAACATAAAGGTTAGCCTACCTTCCCAAACGCGCAGGATCCAGGAGTAGCCGGACCACGAGCAGAGGCGACGACCGACCGAGGCAGCAGCCGAGAAGGTCCAAATCGCGTCTGCGTGGGCGCTGAGGATTAAGTAGCCGAGATTTCGGCAACAGGAGTATCGCGAGACTACAGAAGCCACACGGGATTTCGCTCTCAACGCAGGCGTGATCTCGCGTTGAGAGCGGAATCCCCTGTGGCTTCCGTAGTCTCGCGATACTTGCTCTGGAACCCGGAAGTGGGTAATTTTTAAAAATATTATTATTATTATTTATTATTTTATTTTTATTAAAAAGCTTAGGGGGCTGCAGGGAAGGGGCTGGGGAGGCGTAAATGGCCCCCGGGCCGCCAGTTGGACAGCCCTGTTCTAGAGAGATAAATGACAGATTATTAGAAGCCCCGCCCACTCCCCTATATATAGCCCATGGGAGGGGCTACTACCTCAGTTCTCTTCATCCGCGTGAGCAGCAAGAGAACCTTCGCTTGTGCTGATTGCTCTTTATATTTCGGACTGCTTGTATGTTTGACGATTCTTACCTGCTATTTTGGACTATTGTGATTGTGTGTTTGACCTGGACTGTCTGACTACATGATTTCTCTAACACCATTCACCTCTGCCATGTCGTCGACCACCTCCTTTAAGAGGTGTGCACAGTGTCCAAATGTCCTCCCTGGCACGGCTGGACACGCCCTATGTCTCATGTGCCTGGGCGAAGGACACCTGGGGCAGCCCTGTGCGATATGACGGGCCTTTATGCCCCAAACCATGCTCGATTCCAGCCACAGGGGGAGCTGCCGCTTCACCATCCACTTGTGACACCAAGTCCTTGATGGAGTACTTCCTCATTCTTACGCCCACTACTGGAAGGTTTTATGGTGTCGTTGATTAGTTAAGTTAGCCTCCCTGCATAAAGCAGTACCTATATTTCCTATTTGACAGATGCAACTGTCTTTTGGGCCGCATAGGTCAACAGCAAGCTAGATTATTAATGAACAGGATCTTACTCCGCCCCGGGCTGTCTTTGAACTCATGACCTCTCGGTCAGTAGTGATTTAATGCAGCTGGCTACTAACTAACTGCACCACAATTTGAATTTGTGTTCAAAGTGTTTTCAAGTGGTGCGGTAATCCAGAAGTGCTTCAACAGTCAGTTTGGGGACAGTGACATTTCATGTCATTGTATGTCAGGGGCATCACTTTGAACTGCTTCACATCCCCATGTTAGCCATTTTACTTCCAGAAATTAGATTGAGAGGGCCTCTGGCTGTAAACCATCCCTTCCTTCCTCTCTTCCTCCTTCCTTCAAAAGAAAAACATTTGCTATGCCATTTTCCTGCTGATTCTTTTTCTCTTTCCTTTTTAGGATGTTAAAGGCATGATACGGAGGTAAGTGAGCACCACTAATACCTCTTCTTCTTTTTTTTGTTCAATAATTTTTATTGGGGTTTTCAATTATAGCATAACAGGGGGTTGAAAAGGGGTGGGAGGGGGGACATTCCAGGAATCTTGGTAAGGATAAGAGGGGGGGAGGAAAGGGGGCTGGGCAGGGGTAGAGGGTATTGAGGGAATCTGGGTGGGGGTACAAGAGGGGACGGGTGTTGGGAAGGGGGTGGAGGAGGCGGGGGGTTGAGCTTCCATCCTCGTTCTCCATCATTTGGAATTTGACGTAGCCGATAATTAGATTCTGACCTTCAGGGTGTCGACATACCCCGGCTTTTGTCTCTCTTGGTGCTAGTAATATAAGAGTTCGTTTGTGGTTTGGGGGGGTCGTCCCGATTCCAGGTAGGCTCTAACTAGTCGCCCATCGCTGCGTACCAGCATCGGGTCTTCATATACCTCTTGAAGGGTAATCAATCTGTTGTCTTTTTCTCTTGACTGTAGAAACTTTTAATTGTTTGGTAAGGGTGTCTATGTCCATTGTCCGTTCCTTGTCTTTTAAAGCAGTTGTATCCGTGCCTTTCATTTTCCGTGGGTTCCTTCCTAACAGTACTCTTTGGGAGATTTTAGATCTTCTTCATCCACCTCTGGGGCTTCACATCTCGGAGGACTATAGTTTGTGAACATCCCTGGAGAGTGGGGACAGCTTTCCTCTGAACATTTTTTCCTTCTTTGTTGTGTTGATTTCATCCGGCTTCTCTTTCTATTGAGCCGCATCCCAATCCTTTTGTCTTTATTCTTATTTGCACACAGGGTGAAGCTTTTAGATCTTGCATCGGCCTTTTGGTTCTTTCTCTCTCTTTCTTTTTGGGGATTAGACACCTTAGAGTTCTTATTGGACATTCGAGTTACTCCCCGTGTAATTTCCACACTTTTTAAAGATAAAATTCTCTTTCTTCTGATGATTCCTGCACTTTTATATTCTCCTCCATTCTCTTCTCCAGACCCTCATGTAGTGCTGTGTTTCTTCCCTGCTCTGGGGCACCTCTTTTCCATCTTCATAGATGGCTTTCAGTTCTAGCTTTGTAGGGATCGCTTCTTCGGTTGATTCCAATCCTGCATATTGCGATTGTTCCTGTATCCCTTTGATTTGCTTTTCTTGATTTGCGATCCTCTGTATACACCCCTCCTGTGCTTCTCCCAGTCTTCGCAATTCTTTAAGGATGTCCTCTAAAGATATCTTTTCCTCCTCTAGTTTCCTTCCTTGCGTTCTCTCTCGTTCTTTTACTTCTGCGTGCAAACTGTTTAGTGCTGACATATCTTCTTATCAGTTGATCTAATCAATGGGTGAGATTGTTCTGCTCTTTGGCAGCAAAGCTCGCAACGTGGGTGGTTTGTGCTACTTGGTCTCTGTCTCCCAGATGGGTGTGGGCCTCTTCCTTTTTTCAAAATGGCGCTCCCGCCAAAAGTGCTTGTCTTCTTCTCCAATTTCAGAACTACAAGGGCTTGTCCTCCATTTTGGATCTTCTAGTGCCTGCTTCTTTCCCCTTGCTCCCTCCTGCCTGGGGCAGGTAGCTGAACTCAGTGTGGCCTTCCTAAGGAGCTTGGGATTGGGAGAGCTTGCCCTCCAAACTAAATGGATCCCCCTTTGTTGGCAAGGGGCCCCTTTTGTTACTCACAGCCTCTCATATGGTTTTTTCTTTCCCTTCTTCCTTCGGTGTTCCTTTGTTTGTGGGCTGGGCTGGGAGTAAATACGGGCCTTCGCCCGCTTCCCACGTCCCGATCCGCTCGCCAGTCGGGCCTGTTACCGGGCCCACTCAGCCTCCCCCTCTTGAGGAAGGGGGGACTTTTGGGGCCTGTGGCGTCGACCCTTGGCTTCGCGTCGCCTTGGTGAGTTTTTCCCACCTGGAGAGGGGGCGCAAATCGCCCTCCGATCAGGGCAGTGGTTGGTGTTATGAGGAGCCTCAGAACACCCGTCCTGCCGCCATCTTTGCCCCCTTCGTCAATACCTCTTCTTCTTAAACCACAGGCAGCCATAGCTTTAATGGACCAGTTCCCAAGCATAACATGCATTGTGCCAGCTTTTGAAGTCTCACTGGCTTCAAATATGTTAAAAGCCACAATGAAGGAAAATGGAGACTACAACACAGGATTAAATTTTTTCCTGAGGTGTCATAAGTTAAGATGTCATAAGTTAAAACTCAAATACGCATATGCCAATGAAATCAAGGAAAATTGGGTTGAAATGTTTTATATGTGGTACTTGACTCCTGAGAAATTGGCGAAATTTAGTAAAGGGAAAATTAATGAAAAGTGTTGGAAATGCGGAAAAAATACGGGTACTTTCCTCCACCTCTGGTGGGAATGTAAGATTGTGAAAAAATGTTGGTGGGAGGTGTACCAGAGAATGAAAGAAATTCTACATTTAAGTTTTGAGTTCAAACCAGAAAACTTTTTGTTGGGAACCTTTGATTTTCAAATCAACAAAAATGATGACAAGATACTATTCTACCTCGCAACAGCAGCTAGAATATGCATTGCGCGTAAGTGGAAAATGAAGGAAACAGCTACATTCAATAACTGGATGATAAAATCACTGGATATCATGAATATGGATCTTCTAACACAGAGGATCGCCCAAAATAGAACTGGGACGAATAACACAAAAAATACAAATTGGGTAAAATTTATAGAATTTATTAAAAGGAACAAATACAAATACATACAAATGGCAGATCAATGAAGGAATTGACATCAATGTATACTTATTTTTTTAATTTTCAATATCAGAAGGAATGAGTACAAAACCAAAGGATCAATGGTGGTACGATTAATTGACAGGATAGGAAACCTAATTGGTCATCACAGAAGTCTAGGGAGTCAAGAAACTAATTGTGGGGGGAGGGGGAGTGATTGTGGGGATGATTGCAGGTTGTATGTAGTGTAATGTCTTTTCTTCTGGAGTCTCTGCTGTCCCCTTTGTGATGTATGATGTATTGGTTCTGATTGTGGAATACATGTTGTTTGTCTTTTTTATTTGCAATCTCTCGGCATTACTTCGCGAACGAAGATTCAGGAAGGACTCATCCCACGCTTTTTACAAGCGCGTTGATGACTAAAAAGGCCCATCTGAGATAGGCAAGTCCGGTTGCAGAAAGCACAGCAGAAAGTCTCCTTGGGTAATGTTGTTTCCAAGTTGCGGTTCTTTCTGCGTTGTCGTTTCCCTTCGAGACCCGTTTGGCGTGTCTTCTCGAAAGAGGCCGCAGCATTGTGGATAGTGTGTCTCCATGCCTCCCGATGTGAGGCCAGGGTGGGCCATTGTTGGTGATCAATCTGGCCGAGCCTGAGATGTTGTTTCAGGAGTCCTTATATCTCTTTTGGGGCGCCTCTCTTGCGCTGACCTGTGGCGGGTTCACCATAGAGTAGTATCTTTGGGAGGCGGTGGTCCTCCATCCTAGAGATGTGCCCTGCCCAGCGCAGCTGTGTTCTCAATAGCATGGCCTCAATGCTGGAGATCCCTGCTTGCTCAAGGACAGCGACATTAGTCACATCGTCGGTCCAGTGTATATTTAGGATTGTGCGAAGACAGCGCTGATGAAAGCGTTCGAGGAGTCGTAGGTGTTGGCGATAGGTGGCCCATGTTTCAGACCCATATAGGAGAATATTTGCAATAAAAACTCATTTAAAAAAGAAAGTTAAGACGGTGTGGAGGGATTTCAGTGTGGGCAGATGCAGCCGCCCTTCTTGGCCATGTGAGGAACAGGGTCAAAGAGCAATAAAAGATAGGCAATATGAATTCAACTTCTTTAGCAACAGGAAAGTAACTTTTCTGGAGATCCAGCTGTCCCTGGCAGTATATTTTGCTGCACAGTCAATGCGGCCACTGTTCTCTCCTTAATATATTTTGGAAGGTTCCTCTTCGTGTGTTGTACATAGTTTGAAGCCCAGGCTCAATTATATATTTGCAAGGTGATCATCTATCTCAAGTTGGTTTACCTTTCCAAAATCACACTTGTGGTGGGGGAGGCATGATCCAGAATGAACATATGGGGCAGGTTTTTAGTTTCCTCCCTACAAAGACACACACACACACCACAAGAGGTTAGTGGCATAGCAGTTCGGGGATGTGATGAATCGGTATAGGAAACATTAAAAGTCAAACCGCTCTTACTGTCAGGAAGTTCTTCTTTCATTAATATTTTTAATACGTTTTCTTAAAGTACATTGATTCTTATTGGTTGCTTACCTGTAACCGTAGTTCCCTGAGTGGTCACCTGTGAATTCGTACATATGGTAATTCCTGCGCCTGCGCAGACAGTTCGGAATCTTTTAGGAAGTTATTATCACTTTAAATGGAAGCCCCGCCTACTCCCCTTGAGTATATATAGCCAATGGGAGGGGCTGCCACCTCAGATCTTTTACTCTGCCGCAAAAAGCAGCTCGAAGGATTGAGGCATAACAACAGTGGGGAGGATGGGCGGGGATGTACGAATTCACAGGTGACCACTCAGGGAACTACGGTTACAGGTAAGCAACCAATAAGAATCAATGTACTTTAAGAAAACCTATTAAAATATTAATGAAAGAAGAACTTCCTGACAGTAAGAGCAGTTTGACTTTTAATGTTTCCTATACCGATTCATCACATCCCCAAACAGCTATGCCACTAACCTCTTGTGGTGTGTGTGTGTGTATGTCATTGTAGGGAGGAAACTAAAAACCTGTCCCATATTTTGATTCTGGATCATTACATTTCTTCACAGTTTCATAGTTACTGTATAAGTTCAAATGTCGTGGAAGTCCTGAACTTTAGAGAATTTTCTTTTTTACCAAAATCAAAACAATGTGCTGGTGTGTAGTTGCCAATTTCTCCTGCTCAGAGCAAGTTTCTTCATTTATGGGCCTGTCTGTGTTCTATTTCTTCACCAGACCTTTGGAATGAATAAATGGCGAGTCCATAAATAGATATGACAATAAATCAAGACTATGCCCTCCCTCAAAGCCAGAATAAAATTCTTAGCACTATTGGTGGTTTGAATCCAGGAAGCGGGGTGAGCTCACGCTGTTAGTCCCAGCTTCTGTGAACCTAGTAGTTCGAAAACATGCTAATGTGATTAGATCAATAGGTACCACTTCGGTGGGAAGGTAATAGTGCTCCATGCAGTCATGCCAGCCACATGACCTTGGAGGTGTCTACAGACAACACCGGCTCTTTGGCTTAGAAATGGAGATGAGCAGCACCCCCCAGAGTCGGACCTGACTAGACTTAAAGTCAAGGGGAAACCTTTAACTGTTTACTATTTTATCAGTGGTATATATTATTTGGACATGCCATAAGACATGATTCATTAGGAATGATAATCTATTATATAAAGGAGGTCCCGTCATCGAACGACTGACAGAGACAGAGAAACCTTCCAAGGCAGAGACACCAAACTTGCCAACAAAAATAGGCCTCAGGCAAGGAAGGTTTTTAGCAAAGAAACTTTCCCCCCCAAAACCTAGAAGGCCCCCAAAACGATTTAAAAAACTACATTTCCCAGCATCCTCTGCAGCAGCCAGCGAAACCCATTGGCCAACATCGGCCCACACAAAATGCAGGGAGGCTGAGTAACCATAGTAACGCTGGGCAGAGCAAGCCAAGGCTAGGATAGAATGCTGAGTGATTTGAGTTCAGTCAGTTGGTGTTTGAGGGTTAAACTGTCAAGGCCAAGATCTAGGAGGGAGCAGGTTACCACACTCGAGAAACACAATCCAAAAGACCAAGCCAGCAAAAAATATCACACAACGCCAATATGCAGAAGATACACAACTATGTGCACAGAGCACATACATACCACTCACAGGACAAAAGACACCCACAACAAAAGACACCCACTTTACAAACACCACACCCACAACATGACAGCCACACAACTCGCGATGCCTACCTCTACAGACCCACAACACAACAGACACACAACACACACAATGCATACATACCACTGCTAAACAGAAACCTACACAGTACAACCAACTAACACAGGAGGACATAACAACTACCAGGAGGACATAACACTAACACAAATAGGGCACCAGGGACACAGGTACCACTGACCAACACATACCGCCAGAATAACACAAACTTGAAAAACCCACAAAAAAAAAACAATCCTGCAACACAAAAACCCAACCCAACCAAAATTCACAACAAACACCACTGGCAAAAGCCGCACCCCCTCCACATCACAACCTGCACACAGCCAGACTGAGACAACTATGTCACTGTCGCCCCCTTGGGCCCTGGCACTTGACCTCCCTGAACAAACCACACAGCAGCTGAGGTACAACAAGATTTATTGTGCAGGTAAAAGGAAGAAAGCTTGAAGGCAGGTATAGTGCCTTTAAGTAGCAGCAATCAGGATCAAGCCGGATGCAATAAAGAGTCTTTGGATAGATTCCCTCTGCATCAGCAACCGTAGTAACTTGGAAAGCAATGGATACAAAGAAACAGAGTCTCTTCAAGATCACGACTTGAACACAACGCTGTCAGGAACAAGCGAACCAAGGCGGCCCGCTGGGAAGGGCTGGTGCAGCTTAAGGTAGGCCGGTAACGGCCAATGCTTCAAAGGAGCATCTTCCCAGCATCGACGTTGATCCGAGATGGATCCCGCTGTATCCCGACCACAGATATAGGGTTCGCTGACCAGTTCCGGTGCGTCGAACATCAAGCTGGGTGATTGATGAGAAGCTATATGTTTTTGTTACCTAGTGTCCATTGGAATTCGCTGCCAATTAACGGGCGCAGATGTTCCGCAGGGAGTTCTTTATGGGCCTCTTCGAGGCATCTTGCAATCAGGGAGGCTTAGTTTAGGTAACCTTGAACATAGCTAGCTAGGCATTCCGTACCAGCTCCTCACAGGAAGGCAGAGAGGCCCCGATGGGGCCTAGATGAAAACAAGCTGGCTTGGAAACTGTCTTACAGTCATATTGGCTAAATGTAGACCCAAGCAAAAGTGATGCCTGAGGTCTCTGTGGTGTGACAGTCACCACAACACACACAAAATAAACCCCACAAATACCTGACAACTTCCCCAACACAAAACCCAGGACTGCACTCACTACTCACCACCACGCACACCTCCAAATACACACACGTCCCAGGCACAATACTCCAGCAATTTCTACCCACACAACACAACACAACTTCCTATCACAACCCATCCCCCCAACCTTACGAGACCCCGCACACACAACGCCTACCACCACCACAAACAAAAACCAACTCCACCTATACTCCAACCACAACACAACACTACAAACACAGGACAACTCCACAGGACTTCAACATCCCACCCACCAGAACAACCCACAACTACACAGCCATGACCCCACCAAGACCGTAAGTAACATCATTTTCAACCCTTACATACTCAGACTTTCTCGCATCTCCTAAATAGGGCACAGCAACGCGTGCCGGGTACAGCTAGTGCTTGCTAAATTAAAGACAGTAGAGAAAGAGAAAGACTGTATGATAGGTGAATAGACTCCATCAAGGAAGCCTTGGTCTTGAAAGGGGTCTTGGAGGTCTGTCATTCATATGGTCATCATAAGCTGAAGCCAAATTGACAGTCAATAAAAAAGAACAAATGCTGTTTTTCACCAGGTCGGAGAAGAAAGACACATTTCTAAATTCAGTTACATTTCCTTCTGCACTGAAATGGAAGATCTGGGACTTCTGTGGCAAAAACCCTTACCTGAAAAGTGTCTTTGAAAAATTCAAAGGTAATGAAAAACAATTGCAATTTATCTTAATTCAAATGTTGAATGTGGCATGCTGCAAGTCTCACATATTCGATTGGATAAGTTGTCTATGGCTGGGCAAGCTTCCTGCCTTAAGGGTAGTAGCCCTTACCAAAAGGTAACCAGTATGAATAAATTTGGAAACTAAATCAGATGAATCTAGATTAATTACTTCAGTACAACCCAGTTGTATTTTATTTTAGCTGGATTGCGACCTTAGACATCAGTCCTTCACAAACTTCCTAGAACTAAATTCATATAAGACAAGATCGTTAATTCCTCAATAACCAGGATTCAGAACTGTAAATGTTGTCTAAGTACCAGCTTGCTGAAATACCATATACAAGATAGGTTTTGTAGGTTTGTTCTTCAGTTGAACTTGTATGTAAGTTGGAACAGGTACATTTTCAGTGTAACGTGTGTGTGTGTGTGTGTGTGTATATATATATATATATATATATATCTGTGTGTGAGTATGTATGTATGTATGTATGAGGAGCCCCCGGTGGCACAGCAGGTTAAACTGCTAATCTGCTGAACTTGCTGACTGAAAGGTCAGCGGATCAAATCCAGGGAGCAGGGTGAGCTCCCACTGTTAGTGCCAGCTTCTGCAAACCTAGCTGTTCGAAAACATGCAAATGTGAGTATTTATTTATTTATTTAAAACTTTTATACCCGAAGAGGAACTCAGACCGGCAAACAGCAAGTATTCAATGCCAACACTTAAAATCTAAAAACATCATAAATTTACAATAAAATTTACAATACAATACAATACAATAAATACATTTATAAAGCCTTTCGCCAAAGTAAAATCAAGTCCAACTTAACCCATATATTCGGTCCATATCAAGTGGTTAGCTTCGCGATCTCCTCCTTCATTCTGCGAAGGCCTCATTGCACAGCCACGTTTTCACCCGCTTCCTAAAAGTCAGGAGGGAGGGGCGATGTAATTTCATTTGGGAAGGAATGCCACAGCCAGGGGGCCACCACAGAAAAGGCCCTGTCCCTCGTCCCCACCAGACGCGCCTGCGAAGGTGGTGGGACCAAGAGCAGGGCCTCTCCAGACGATCTTAGCACTCTTGACGGTTCATAGGGGAGAATACGTTCGTAGTAGATCAATAGGTCCCGTTTTGGTGGGAAGGAAACAGCACTCCATGCAGTTATGCTGACCACATGACTTTGGAGATGTCTGTGGAAAGCACCGGCTCTTCGGCTTAGAAATGGAGACGAGCACCAACCCCCAAAGTCAGACACGACTAGACTTAATGTCAAGGGGAAACCTTTAACCCCCCCGCCCCCACATACACACACACACAGAGTATTAACTTTGGATAGCATAGGGAAGGGCTAAGACCCCTGTGGTGTTTATTTTGCTGTCTGTTCCCCTGTTCAGAAAATTTCACTTCACTTACTGTCCCTGTGATCATTGGATTTTGGAAAATTTGGCTTGTTGTGGAAACAAGGATTGGTGATAAAGCTTCAGTGGAGACCCCTTTTCCCCATTATAACTCTTCCAGGAGTGAATTTCCCTTCCTGGGGTAGATTTTTTCTCATTTTTTGTTGTCTCAGCCTCATTCTTAACTATGAGTCATTTGTAAGTCGGATGTTTGTAACCCAGGGACTGCCTGTATACTCCCATGTAAATGACATCATGTATAAGTCAAGGGAAGGTTTGAAGTCAAAATTAATGGATTTTTAATCTGACCTGTGGATAAGTCAAAGGTAGAGAAGAGAAGGCCAGCACCTCTGTAAGAGGCCAGCTGCCCCTGGCTTCCACTCCCATTTTCTTGGGCCGGCAATGAAAGAAGAGAGAGGTGATTCTGCGAGGGAGATAAGAGTGTTTCTTTTACATTCTCCCAGGATGGACTCAACGAGTGGTTCCCAACCTCTGGTCCTCCAGTTTTTATGGACTTCAACTCCCAGAAATCCCAACTTACCAACTGTTAGGAATTGTGGGAACTGAAGTCCAAAACACCTGGAGGACCAAAGGTTAGGAACCACTGGACTACACACTCACCTTTCACCACTCTATTCCGACATGGTTTTCTTATTTTAAAAAACAGTTAAAGTACAGTATTTACCCTGATCTACGGATAAATGGGCCCAGGTTCTTTGAGTCATTTCCTAGACCTCCAACTGAGCATATACAGCAGATATTTTAAATTATATATATCTATTATATAAATGGGTTCACGTCATGTGATGTATACCTCAAACAAAGAAACCATACAACGCAGAAACGCAATACTTGCCAGCAGAAATAGGCCTCAAGCAAGGTACGTTTGTAGCAAAGAAACTTTCCCCCCCCAAAACCTAAAAAGCCCCCAAAACAACGAATAAAAATAAAACTACATTTACCAGCATCCTCCGGGGCAGCCAAAGACTCACCCAGCCTCTACATTCTGAACAACATGATTGGCTGCCAATAAGGGCGGATTTGCATAACTGCTGCACTGGCCAGCCAACATGAAAATTCCGATCCATAATAAACTGCCAAAACAGAATAAGGAAAAGGCCTGAGCCAATCCCCAACACAAACACCCAAATCACTTCCAACCGAAAATTTACACCCCAAAAAATCACAGACCACGCCCAAAATTGACAGTAAGGCTTCATTAACTAGATTTCCCTAACTAGCCCTCACTTACTGGGAAGCTGTTTACGCTCTAAATTGACAGTAAGACTTCATTAACTTGATTTCCCTAACTAGCCCTCACTTACTGGGAAGCTGTTTACGCTCTGAATTGACAGTAAGACTTCATTAACTTGATTCTCCCGACTAGGCCTCAGCTCATTGGACATTGTGTATGGCCTGAATTGACAGTAAGGCTTCATTAACTTGCTGTTCCTAACTAGGCCTCAGCTCATGGGACATTGTGTATGGCCTGAATTTACAGTAACCTACCTTGGCACACAGAGCCCCGACCATGCATGATGGGACTTGAAGTACCACCATGGAAAATGGGATTTGTAGTACTTCAAAACCCATCATTCCCCACAGACCACTGTGGCCCAGAACCAAGACCAATAAAGACCCAACTTGGCACACCATGCCCCCATGACCCACACTCCATCCAACTGCAGTTTAGAGGAGGGCACACCGTGGATGATTGAACTTTCTCGCATCTCCTAAAAAGGGCACAGCAACGCGTGCCGGGTACAGCTAGTATATGTGTGTGTGTGTGTGTGTGTGTGTGTGTGTGTGAGAGAGAGAGAGAGAGAGAGAGAGAGAGAGAGAGAGAGAGAGAGAGATACTAACTAACTAACTAACTTTATTTCTTATGAGTCGCCGTCCACCAAAGGTGTTCTGGGTGACTTACACAATTAAAATAAACAGGTTACACAGTCACCGCTTGTTACTCAATCATAGGCTCTTCTGAAGAGCCATGTCTTAAGTGCCCCTAAAATGCATGTAGATCAGGAGTGGCTCTTTGGTCTGGCGGTAGGGAGTTCCACAAGATTGGGGCTACAATGGAGAAGGATCTCTGTCTTGTGGACTCCAAATGGACCTCTCTAGGGCCAGGGACATAGAGGAGATTCTCATGAGCTGACCGTGGCAGTCTTTGGTGGTGGAGTGGCATTAAACGGTCTCTTAGGTATGAAGGACCCTGACCTCGAAAGGCCTTGAATGCTAGGACCAGGGTCTTATAGAGGACTCTGTGTTCAACCGGCAGCCAATGCAAGTGCTGCAGAGACGGCATTATATGGCACCTCATTGATGTTTTTGTGAGGAGTCTAGCGGCTGCATTTTGCACAATTTGGATCTTGTGAATTGCTGGTCGAGGTAAGCCCACATACAAAGCATTGCAGTAATCCAGCCTCGACGTAACCGTGGCATGGATTACCGTAGCCAGCGCCTCTGTTGGTAAATAAGGTGCCAACTGCCTCGTTTGGCGTAGATGAAAGAAGGCCCTTTTACTAGCGGAGGCAATCTGGGCTTCCATCATCACTTTGGAATCCAGGATAACACCGAGACTCTTCACAGGGGGGGATGGGGCGAACGGCTACCCTTCAAAAGATGGTAATAGACCGACCAAATCTGATGGTCACCCAGGCCACAAGATTTCAGTTTTTGCTGGATTTACTTTCAATTTATGGGCACGTAGCCATCTTGTCACCACTCCAAGACACCGGGTGAAGTTATCTGGTACTGAAGTTGTTCCAGGTTCTAGTTTTAGGAGAAGCTGGGTGTCATCAGCGTATTGGAAACATTCTAATCCAAATCTCCGGACTAGCTTGGCGAGAGGTCGAACATAGATGTTAAACAGCATTGGCGATAGAATAGCGCCTTGGGGTAGTCCACAGTCGAGAGGGGATTTCTCTGAGACTTGGCCCAGCCACTCCACTCGTTGGCTACGTCCTCGCAAGAATGAGCTGAACCACGTTATTGCTGATCCTTGCTGACACACACACATGAAAATTTGAATCGGTGTTGAGGAGATCCCCTTACGCAAAGACAAAATGTAAATATTTGCAAGCACAGTAGATGTTTATCAGCATCTCTTAGTTGCTCCTTTTAGCTAAAATAAAACAACACTATAATATCAACTGATCCATTATGTTTTACAACAGTCTTTCTCAACTAGTGTGCCGTGGCACACTGGTGTGCCGTGGCACACTAGTGTGCCGTGACGGACCTCCTGCTGTGCCGTGGGAAAAGCTCTCTGCCCCCCTTCCTCCCCCCCTCCTGCTGAACTCCTGCTGCTTGGGGGAGGAGGAGGAAGGGTCGGGCAGTGGCGAAGAAAAAGAAGAAGGGACCGGGGCGCCGCCTCGGCCGCCGTTCCCAGCCAGCCTCCAATCCGCCATGACTCCCACCATGATTCTCGCCCCTCTCTCGCTGAAGCCGCGTGGGGGAGGAGCCCCGCCCACTGAAGCCCATCCACCGCTCATGCTCCTCCTCTGTAGGAGAGCTGAAGCTGGGGGGGAGGGGGCGGGACATGGAGCGGCCTGTAGGAGAGCTGAAGCTGGGGGAGTGGGGGGGGCATGGCGCGACCTGTAGGAGAGCTGAAGCTGGGGGGGGGGGGGTGCATGGCGCGGCCTGTAGGAGAGCTGAAGCTGGGGGGGTGGGGCGGGGCATGGCACGGCCTGTAGGAGAGCTGAAGCTGGGGGAGGGGGCGGGGCATGGCGCAGCCTGGCTCCGCTCCCTCTCCCGGCTTCGGCACTCCCAGCAGCTGCTCCAGCCTGGAGGGGACAGTGCGAAGCCAGCATTGTGCTAGCTCTGGCACTGCTGGCTTGGCACTGCCCCCTCAAGGCTGGAGCAGCTGCTGGGAGAGGTGAAGCGGGGGTAGGGGGCGGGACATGGTGCAGCCTGGCTCCGCCCCTCCCCGGCTTCGCACTCCCAGCAGCTGCTCCCAGCAGGCCACAAACCCCAGCCGTTCTTTACTGTGTTATGGTGTCATTTTGTGACATTCTGGTTGGTGGTGTGCCCCCCCGGATTTTTTTAATGTTAAAAGTGTGCCTCGGCTCAAAAAAGGTTGGGAAACACTGTTTTACAAGGTTTGTGATAACCATTTAATTCCCATTGCTTTTTCTTCCGCAGAGACTATCGAATGCTTACCTCTTCTACAAACAGGTATATTTCTGAATGTCATAAAATAACAAATTCAAAGTGTGGTTATTTATTTATTTATTTATTTACAACACTTATGTGCCACCCTTCTCACCCCAAAGGGGACTCAGAGCAGCTTACAAGTCATATGAACATACAACATACTACATTACTAGCATAGTACTAATACATCATTCATAATATTAGTATTATATAATATTATATTGTTGCTGGGGGAGGGGCCATGTTATGAACTATTAAGGCTTCTACTTGTGGGTGTCATGCTCCATCTGGCAAGCATCACCATTTAGTGAGGCTTAATATTAACATTTCATTTATTATTTTATTAATATGGATCACTGGGGCACCATCCACTCCTAAGTCCAGCACGGGCACTGCTAGCACTCCTGTCATTGTGGATGCTTGCTGACATCGAAACAGGGCTCCCATGCAGCCAGCAAGAGGGAGGGGAGATCACCTTTGTTCATGCAGGAGCTCAATCTGATATCGGCAAAGGTACTGTAATGGCCAGGCGGTCAGGTGGAGTTCTGTATCTGGCTAGACACAGAAGCAGCAACACAGAGGAGGAGACACGGCCAACCCAGTGAAGTGCATTCATTGCGGAGCCCTCTAGACTTGGACCTCTTAAACGTTTTCCATTTCCTCCTTTTTACCTGAGTAATTTTACATGGCCGCAAATATATGTGTGTATATAACACAGATTTAAAACCAAGTGTTTGGTGATAATAAATCAGCATTTGCAGCTCTTGCTAATCAGACTGATTTTCCTTTTTTATGGGGTACAGATGAAGCGTTTTCTGCAGAGAGGACTGTAAACACTGTTAAGTTTAGGAAACAACTAAAAACCTGGATGTGGGCCCAGGCGTTTGACTAGGGTTATTGATTATTAGAAATTGGCAACTGGACTTGAATCTTTGTGAGATGACGATATTGGAATGATTCTTTGAACTCTGGTGGTAGCATGTAAATATGATAGTTAATGGTTTTTATTGCTGTTTTATAATATTTTGTATTAACTGTTTTTATGGATTGTATTCATAAGCACCGGGAATGTGGTGCAGCTGGCTGGGAGTCAGCTGCATAAGATCTCTACTGACCAGAAGGTCATGAGTTCAAGGCCTGCCCGGGTCGGGGTGAGCTCTCGACCAATTGTGTAGCTCGTTGTCTGTCTATATATGTTGTATGTCTATGGCATTGAATGTTTGCCTGTATATGTGTGTTGTGATTCGCCCTGAGTCCCCTGCGGGGTGAGAAGGCCGCAATATAAATGAAGCAAATAAATAAATAAATAAATAAAATAAATATGGCATCATTGATGTGGTTGTGAAGCTGCCCTGAGTCCCAGGCCCGGATTACCCCTTAGGCCAACAAGGCCAAGGCCTATGGGCGTAGGCCTAGGGGGGGGGGGGGTGCCAAATCACGGACCAAAAAAAAACCCCCTTCCTGCAGCACCTCCTTCCTTCCTTCCCTCCCATTCCTTCACCCACATCCGAGAGGGGGCAGGGGCCGCTGCAGGGGGGTGGGGAGGGCGCCCTGGTGCCTCTTCCCGAGCGCTGCGGCCTCTGCCTCCTCCGCCAAGTTCCTGGGTGCCGCAGCGGCTGCCCGTGAGCTTTACTTCCTTCCTCTTCCTTCTCCAAGGAGGAGGAAGGAAAGGAAGCTCACAGGCGGCGGCTGCGGCACCCAGGAACATGCTGGAGGAGGCAGAGAGGCCGCAGCGCTCGGGAAGAGGCCTCTCTGCCTCTCTGCGCATGTGCGGAAGCGGCCCCGCCCCCGAGGGCAGAGCTTTCAAAGTGTGGCCTAGGGCGCCACAACCACTTAATCCGGGCCTGCTGAGTCCCCTTGTGGGAGAAGGGTGGGGTAGAAATAAAGTAAATAAATAAATAAATAAATAAGTTGGTGCTAACACCTTTACTGTTACCAAACTTTTTGTGACCCCGACCTTGAGCTAAGGCAACCCCATTTGGGGTGGGGCCCACAGTTTAAGAAGCAACAGACAACTTCTGTGGGTCCTGACCTCAAATGAGGTCCCCTTAGTAGCTCAAGGTTGAGGTCACGAAAAATTTAACTGTATACAGGGGGCAGCACTGTCTAGTACAAGCAAAAAACTACTAAGGCGGTAATATAATCAAAATATCTTTAAGTATCAATCAAAAACTCACAATGTGAGAATAGCAATATAGCACATACATGTGACATAGAAATACATTAGTATTACGTGTGTATCACAATCATACAGTTATACAAACAGCAGAATGCATATAAGCAATGAAGCATACAGTTCAACAAGCCACAGAAAACATGAGTCAATACAATACCATATGGTAATACAGTCATTGTCAACCGGTGTGACGCAGCACACCAGTGTGCCATGCGAGAGCACGTGGTGTGCCGGAACGTCCCCTCCCCGCCTTTCTTCCCCTTCCTGCTGCTGCTGCTTGGAGGAGGAGGAGAAGGCCAGCGGGGGGAGGCGGATCCGGGCCTACCGGGTGAGGTGGGCTCTGAGGTCTTGTGTGTGTGAGAGAGAGAGGAGAGGGTTGGAGGAGCGGGAGGCGCCGGGCTGGGGAGGCTTTTCCGCCTGGCCTCCGTGCCCTTCCGAAGTCGGAAGGACGCGAGAGCCGGGCGAAAAAGCTTCCCCCGCGAGCCAACGAGGCCTGCGGGAGGCTTCTCCACCTGTCCCGCGCCCTTCCCAAATTGGGCTGGCGAGGGGCCAGGAGGAGCGCTTCCCCAGGCAGCAAGGTCCTCGCTGCCTCAGGGAGGCATCTCCGCCTGTCCCCGCGCCCTTCCCAAATTGGGGATGGGCGAGGGGGCAGGAGGTGCACTCCCCAAGGCAGCAAGGTCCTTGCTGCCTCAGGGAGAGCGTCTCCGCCTGTCCCCCACCCTTCCCAAATTGGGGACGGGCAAGGGGGCCAGGAGGAGCGCTTCCCCCAGGCAGCGACTTTGAAGTTGCAAGGCCATTAAATGCTAATCAGCATGGCCATTTGCAACATTCGCACTTGCCTAAAGCAGGCAAGAGTTCTTTCTTCCACCCTGGACATTATTCCACAGATATATACACGTCACTTGCCTAGTTTCTAACAGCTTACCACCTCTGAGGATGCCTGTCATAGATGTGACTGAAACGTCAGAAGAGAATGCTTCTGGAACATGGCCATACAGCCTGAAAACCTCACAGCAACCCGGTGATTCTGGCCATGAAAGCCTTTAGCAAAAGCTCTTTGATTTCTGCCAGGATATCTATGTTGTGTTCATTGAAACAGGCCCAGGTTTCACACCAAGTGTATACTTTAAAAATCATATTAACTATATGTATTACTGTGTTAGAGTGTCATTTTGTTTCATTTTGGTTGGTGGTGTGCCCCGGATTTTTAAATGTCAAAAGTGTGCCTCGGCTCAAAAAAGGTTGAGAAACACTGTGGTAATAGAAGGGCTGGAAGAACGCTGACAAGGTGTGTCTCTTGTAAATCAGCACTAAGATAGTGAGAGACAGAACCTTTCTGTAAGAGGAATGTACCCTGGAGCACTTAAGCTCCAAAAGGAACCCGTAGATCGGGTGGCGAAAGTGGGTGAAGTCAGCGGGGTCTGGCCCAGCCGGAGAACGTCTTCCTGGTTGGAGACGCCGGCCCCGCCTATGCGGTGTCCGCAAAGGATGGCGGGAGTGGTAGTCCACACAATGGCAGCAGACGCCCGGGCTCGATAGTTGCGAGCGACGCGGGGAGAACTCGGGCCCCACAACCAGATGTCACCGGGGACGAGTGGTGTGGGGACAAAGCCTGACGGCGAAGAGCTCTGTGTACAGCCGGCGGCAAGCCGTTTCGTCCTACAACCCTAAAGGCGGGGCAGGCGTCTCCTATCAGGAAGACGTTCTCCGGCTGGGCCAGACCCCACTGACTTCACCCGCTTTCGCCACCCGATCTACGGGTTCCTTTTGGAACTTAAGTGCTCCAGGGTACATTCCTCTTACAGAAAGGTTCTGTCTCTCACTATCTTAGTGCTGATTTACAAGAGACGCACCTTGTCAGCGTTCTTCCAGCCCTTCTATTACCATATGGTATTGTATTGACTCATGTTTTCTGTGGCTTGTTGAACTGTATGCTTCATTGCTTATATGCATTCTGCTGTTTGTATAACTGTATGATTGTGATACACACGTAATACTTATGTATTTCTATGTCACATGTATGTGCTATATTGCTATTCTCACATTGTGAGTTTTTGATTGATACTTAAAGCTATTTTGATTATATTACCGCCTTAGTAGTTTTTTGCTTGTCACGAAAAATTTGGCAACAATAAATTTTGCCTCCCAACATTTACATGAATCTATTAGCAGGAATACTTCATTAAAAGGAAAATCAGCCTATTAAATAAACTTTATTTACAGTATTATCACAGAATGTTTGGTTTTTATCTATATTCCTGGGGTTGCTTAAAATGTATTGGGCAGAAAGGAGTTATGATTGGAAAAATCATATGATTAAGAAGCACAGACCTAGACAACTGCCTTGGATTTGGCATAAACATGTCAGGACTGGGGCTACTCAAGGGCATGTTTATTCCAGGCCAAACTGCCCTATATAGATGACTCTTTAGTGCAGTGTTTCCCAACCAGTGTGCTGTAGCACACTAGTGTGCCGTGAGTGATCATCAGGTGTGCTGTGGGAAATCGGAACCTCCAATACCCTTTCTTCCCCCTCCTGCCGAACACTTTTTCTTCTCCACTCGGGCTCCCTTCTTCCCAGCCTCGCTCTGCTTGCTTTGCCTCGCTTTGCTCACGCTGCCGCTTCTGCGGGAGGCGGGAAGACGTGAACCGTGCGGGCGCTACTGCGCAGATTCGCCCCACGTCTTCCTCCCTCCACTCCACAGTGCTCTCTGGATATACAGTAGGTGAACTACAACTCCAAAACTCAAGGTCAATGCCAACCAAACTCTTATAGTATTTTCTCTTGGTTATGGTAGTTCTGTGTGGGAAGTTTGATTCCATTCTATCATTGGTGGAGTTCAGAATGCTCTTTGATTGCAAGTGAACTATAACTCCCAGCTGTTGAGCAAGACCTTCGTGTGTGTCTTTCTGCCATTCCTGCCAGGATATCTATGGTGTGTTCATTGAAACAGGCCCAGGTTTCACACTGAGTGTATAAATACATTTAAAAATATATTAACTATCTGTATTACTGTGTTAGAGTGTCATTTTGTGTTATTTTGGTTGGTGGTGCGCCCCAGGATTTTGTAAATGTAAAAAATGTGCTGCGGCTCAAAAAAGGTTGAAAAACACTGCTTTAGTGCACATAGACAGAATATTATTGTGTTGTTAAATAGTGCCATGCAAAATGCTTATGTAAGTTTGTGGTTCATAGTGATGGGTGTCAGCTAGCCTTCAGTTGATTCTGCTTTCCTTCTCTTACCTCCAACAGCAGATATAACCATGGATCCAGACACAGCCCATCCCAGACTCCTGTTGTCTGAAGATGGCAAAAACCTCAGGCGGAACGACATGATTCAAGATCTTCCCAACAATCTTGAGAGATTTACTGAATATCCCTCTGTGCTGGGGTGTCAGGGATTCACGGAAGGCAGGCATTCTTGGGAAGTCACTGGGGGAAATGAAGGATTTTGGGTTGTTGGAGTTGCCAGAGAATCCGTGAAGAGAAAGGAGGACATTGAATTTGTTCCTGAAGAGGGGATCTGGGCAATGGAAAGCTTTGAAGGGAAATACCAGGCATCCTCTACCTTTTGTTCCTCTCCTCTGCCCTTGAGTAGGAAGCCAGAGAAGATCCGAGTGATTCTGAATTACGATGGGGGACACTTGGCCTTTTTTGATGGCGATACTGCAGATCTGCTCTTAGCATTTTCTCATGCCTCATTCTGTGGGGAGACTCTGTTCCCCTTTTTTTATGTATTTGGAAATGCCCATCTCAGATTACTTCCCTGAGGTACTAACCGTGATCCTTCGGCAATGCTAGTACAAAGCATACATGTAATACATACGTTTTTATACTTTTTCCAAAACAGAAGTTTTTCAAAACTCCTGCCCGCTTGCCTCAATTGACTGTGGGTCTAAGCCAATGGGAGGAAAGAGGGGGAATGAATGGAATAATGAGTCAGGGTTTCGAAGACTAAGATGTGTTAATGAAGTTTTGAGATTATAACATGTCTGATTGGCAAGGGAAGACCCCTGCAGTTCTGCAATCTTACCACCTATTGTTTGGTTCTTGGAATAAATGGTTTTCCTGGTTTTGGTCATGGGTCTGGCCGTCTGTCATTTCCTAAGTGGCATGTTCTATTTGTGTTATCGAACAACCGCCAATCCCACAGGCCTGTTGTCGGACAACCGGGCAAGCCCCGTGGACCGACCATTGGGCCAAAGACAGCGAGGGTTCAGTTAACCTGGCGAGCCCGGAGCGACTAGGTCCTCGTAGCCTACCCGCCTCCCGTAGATCCAATTATGCTCACCAATGCTGCAAGGTAGATGCCACGAAATTGTTTTATTCTGCTCAGCTGAGAGGATGCGAACCGCAATACCCTGATTCCCGCAAAGAACGCATGCATATACATTGAAAACATTGGCTTTTAAAGGTTACAGAACTGTCAAAACAATTGAATTTCCCGCCCGCCTTCTTCTGGGCCGGCTCTGCTGGTGATTGGTTGGAACGTTTGAGGCCAGCTGATGGGCGGGACGCCGGCCAGTTCCAGGGAGCCTATCAGCGTTCGCTCCCATTTGCCGGCTTTGGCCAATCAGAGGTCTGAGCCATATATGGAGTTCCAGGAAGGAAGGCTTAGGCGGGGATCACTGACAGGTTGGCATATGAATGTAAACAAAGAGTCCGAGCCAGGTAACGTCCTGGGGCAACACCTGGAAGTGATGAAATCATTGAGTTGATGTGTCCCATCCGTATGTGAATGGGGGAGAAAGAGGAAGAAGGCCTGGTGATTTACTCAGACCCTTTTGGTGACAAAAGGACTTATTTTGGGGCATCCCTGGGTTCCGAGGCCAGCTATGTCACCCGCTGTGAAGAACAAACTTTCATTGTCCAGGTTCCAAAGACGAGTTTAGTTAGACTGGAAATCCGACCGTTAAACTGCCTCAGGACTGATGAAACGTGGGGCTTAAGTCAAGAGCTTAGCTTATCCATAACAAGATTTCCATCAGAAAGCGCATGCAATATGAATAATGGTGATCCATAAAGGTTTTGGGAACAGGGCTCAGCCGCATTTCCTCTTGCCAAATACCACAAACACTTTCAAGGCAGTCTTTTCTCAACAAGGGCAAAGGGGGGAAGGGAAGGGTTACAAGGGAACAAGGGAGGCATGGGGCAACATAGTATGCAACATAGAGATCCCCAGCAATTTCCCAGTACATTCCCATACAGTTCTTGCTCCCAGAGTTATGATCTTTAAACCAGGCAACGCAGTGCTGCCTTCCTTCTGGGAGTTGTAGTTCTCCTTGATGTAATTACTGTCCTTGGGAACTGCAGAGCCTTTGGGGCTTGGGGTGCAAAGCAGTGAGAATAGCAGCAAGAGGAGTCCATGACCAGTGTCCTTGGGTGAACTTCAGGTCCCAGCTGGGAGCCAGGCCGCTGATTGCGAGCGGCCGCTTTTCCGGGCTTTCCCCAGGCATGGGAGGGAGACCGGGGAGAAGCAAAGAGCAGAGACAAGATGGGGGAAGAGGCAGAGTGCTTTGGGGCAACAACGGGGCAAATCGGGGGAACTTCCAACTTGTGGATACTGAATGCATGGGTTCTATTGGCTGTGCAAATGTTGTGTGGATGGGGCAATGGGAGGCAATGGTGACTGGGTGTACTGGGAGGGACGAAGTTGGTGCAGTGTGATGTATGGAACTGAGTGAGGCAGAAGGGAAGGGGGGGAAAGGGGTCTGGTACTGGTGCAACTTAGGCCATGGGCCAAAAGGAATACTGGGGACTCTCTGTGGTTTGACCTTCTGGATTCGGGGCTTCCTGGTTCGACTACAAATGTAGGTTCTTTCTTAAGTAAATATGTGTAGCAATTTGGCTATGTCCTGGGTTTGAGTCTTGTGAAATGACCCTCCATGTTATACAAAGGATGTGGCCAGGTGGCCTTTCCTGTCTCTTGAAATAATCATTGATACCTGGGAGAGGCTAATTAGCACTCTTCAGTCTTGCAAAGGCTTATGCCGGATCTTCCTAAATGTTTGGGGCTTCCTTACAGTCAGTATAATTTATCTTTCTAAAATACATTTCCTGGGGGTTAGGGCATGCAAAGGGAGAACTTACACAGAAATCTAGGAAAATCTAGGAAAATATCATGCTTGACTTTCATACAGCTTCGGTATTTCATACAGTTTCATAGCGAGAGTGTCCAGGGAAACAATTATTTCATATTCAGGGAGTAGAAAGAAAGTCCATATGATCTAGAAAGGGGAAAGAAAAGTCCTTAGCAAGTCTGCATGCTGCATGGAAGTGTCCATAAACGTTGGTATGATGAATCAGGAGCTAGAGTCATTGAATTATGGGGAAAGTTCATGAAAATAAGTCTTTAGAGCAGTGTTTCCCAACCTTTTTTGAGCTGCGGCACACTTTTAACATAAAAAAAATCCGGGGGCACACCACCAACCGAAATGACACAAAATGACACTTTAACATAGTAAAGAACGGCTGGGGGTTGGTGGCCTGCTGGGAGAAGCTGCTGGGAGCGCCGAAGCTGGGGAGGGGGCGGAGCCAGGCTGTGCCATGCCCCACCCCCTACCCCGGCTTCACCTCTCCCAGCAGCTGCACAATGCTGGCTTGGCACTGTCCCCTCAAGGCTGGAGCAGCTGCTGGGAGAGCCAAGCCGGGGTAGGGGTGGGGCATGGCACAGCCTGGCTCCGCCCCTCCCCAGCTTTCGGCGCTGGGAGTGCGAAGCCAGGGAGGGCAGAGCCAGGCGCACCATGCCCACCCCTTCCCCCAGCTTCAGCTCTCCTACAGAGGAGGAGCATGAGCGGTGGGCGGGCTTCAGTGGGTGGTGCTCCTCCTCCACGCGCGGCTTCAGCGCGAGGGGCGAGAGTCATGGTGGGAGTCATGACGGATTGGAGGCTGGCTGGGGAAATGGCCAAAGGAGGCGGCGCCCCGGCCCCTTCTTCTTTTTCTTCGCCACTGCCCGGCCCTTCCTCCTCCTCCCCCAGGCAGCAGGAGTTTGGCAGGAGGGGGGAGGAAGGGGGGCAGAGAGCTTTTCTCGCGGCACAGCAGGAGGTCCGTCACGGCACACTAGTGTGCCACGGCACACTGGTTGAGAAAGACTGCTTTAGAGAGTCCTTGGAGATCAATTGAAAAAGCATGTGCAGAGGGAAAAGTCTTGTCCTTGGAGGTAGAAGTGAACTATACGAGCCATCTTACCTTTCTGGGGCTCCTTGGGATTAGCACAAGGCAAACTCACATGGGGCACAGGCCTCTGGAATCCTCGATATCAGAACTATCCTGGGACTTTATAGACCACATAAACCGGGATTTTACATATGGACACAGTTTCGCGATAGGTAGGAAGTCAGACTGGTTCTTTTTCTACTGTGTGGTGACCTTTACGCATATATACATGCTTTATTTACTTTTGACACTATAGAAATATTGAAGTAGAGTTCAAGTTCTGGCACTTGGCTACAGAAGGCATCCTTGTCGCAATGACGTGTACATTCTTTGAGGATTTCAACGTTCCAGTGTTTTGGCCAATTCTCGTGATATGTTTAGCTGTTCTGAGTCCCTCCACGGAGGTAGAGAAGAACGGGATACAAAAGTTCTAAATAAATATTTCATTATACTTTTCTGCATCACCATGAAGAGGCCAATCAAAGCATATGATAAAACACCGATATATACCCTTCACGCATGGCAAGAGAAAATATAAAGGGAAGGAAGAGGTGGGGAAGACTTGAGGCTGCTGACCAACTCCTTACATTGTAATCAAAAAGACTGATTTTGAGCCATTGTTTTAAAAAAGAAAAAGGAGAATCTATATATATAAAAAGAGAGAGTCCGTTTTTGACGCTTATGCACGGACACACCATAACACCCAGACCCTCAAAACCCACCACACACATTTCAACAGACCAACACTTACAATCGTCGCACAAAAAACCCCAAAAGCATAACTCCTAAGACCCCTAAAACCGGCCCCCAAAAAACCCCATACAAACCTATGGAGGGATCCGGAACACCAAAAAACTACAAACAAAATGGCGCAAAAACCACTTCCTGTCCCGTAAATAACACTCCCCCGGAAGTTGTCCCTCAAAAAAAAACCCGGCAGGAAACACATACCTAAAACACTAACAGAAAGTTCGTAGCCTTCTCCCGCTCCTCCGCTGCCTCTCTTCCGCTCCCAGCAGAGGAGGGAAAGGGAGGAGAGGGACCGTGCGAGCCACTTCGCAGGAGGAGCTGAGGGACGTGCGCCCAACCACAGCAACGTTCTCCAACGCAGCCCTCCTCCCTCCGAAGGTCACTCTTCGGCCCACCCTGTGGCTGGGAAGTGACAAAGGGGGAGCGATGGCGGCGGCGCCATGGCCGCTTTTCCAGCCTCTTTTCGCTCTCCTCCGCCGCCTCCGTGCTGCTCCCTGAAGAGGAGGACAAAAGGGACCCCCGCGCGATCGCTCTCCCTTCACCCTTTTCTTCTGGAAGCGGAAGAGAGATCGCGAGGGCCCCTTTCGTCCTCCTCTTCAGGGAGCAGCACTGAACCGGCGGAGGAGAGCGCACAGGGGCCGGAAGAACGGCCATGGCGCGCCGCCATCGCTCCCCCTTCACCACTACCCTGCCACAGCCCTCCTCTTCTGGGAACGGCAGACAGGCACCGGAGGAGAGCGAGAAGGCGGCCATCAGGAACCAGAACAGACGGACAACGAAAACACAGGCAAGCTGACAAAAAACAAAACAAAACAACCCCCACTACTGAACAAAAAAACACAAACCTAAACAAATAAACACATATATAGACACCAACAGTATATATACACACACATACAAATATATACACACACAAAACCACAAACACATATATACACAAACCCATACAGTCACCCACACACACACAAACACCCCCAAATATACACAGACACAAATAAAAACACACACACAATTAAACACACATACAGCCATACATACACACAACCAAACACATATATACCCTCACACAACACACACTCACATCATAACATACCCTTACATACTTTTCAACATCTCCTACATAGGGCACAGCAACGCGTGCCGGGTTAAGCTAGTTGGTTACTAAAATTGATTCAGTTGACAGAGATGGATACAGTGCCTTGTTTATTCAAAGGCAAATCTATACCAGACTTCCAAAACAACTGGACAGTATTTTTATTGAATTTGAAAAAAATAAAAAAGGATTGAGTCTTAAGAGAATTTGATAAGTATTTTTTTAAAAACCCTTTTTATATTTCTGCTTGATTTTGGAAAGCTAACAATATAAATGGTAAAATGTCATATAGACCAAAGCAAATAGTTAAGGATAGTTTTCTAGTCTATATTTAGTTATCCCGGAGTGACAGCGGGGAGTCAATTAAATAGAATGTATAAAAGGATAAGGTGCAGCTACAAAATTGTAAATGCATGCTTTATATATGTTTATCTCATTGCTAACATCAATATTCAACAGCCGTGGTTCCCAAAGTGGGTGGTACCACCCCCTAGTGGGCGGTGAGATGATCCAAGGGGGTGGTGGGAAGCTCAGGAGAATTTGGGGAGCACTGAAGCCCTGTAAGGGGGCGGTGGCGGGATTCCAACTCACAAGCGCGTGAGTGTGCGCCTGCCAGTTGGAAACCCATGCAGGCGCTGCCTGGAAACCGCAGTGCGCGCCCCCTTCCTCTCCTCGACTCCACCCATGGCGCAGTCCTGTATCACCCCTTCCAATCCAACGGGTCCCTTGGAAGGAAGGGGCGATATGGGACTGCGCCATGGGCAGAGTTGAGGAGAGGAAGGGCACGCGCGCTGCGTGTTTCCAGGCAACGCCTGCCCAGGGATTCTAACTGGCAGGCTGAGACAGTCGTGTGCTTGCGAGTGTGTGCCTGCCAGTTGGCCCAGCGGAGAAGGAAAGCCTCCGCATCTGCAAACACCCCCTGAGTCGCTATGGCATTTGCAGGTGCCTCCTGGGAGGTGGACGTGGCACGGAGTAAAATGCAAGCAGCTCCCAATGTCCAAGGTCCAGTATTCTCTATTGCTTAAGTTTAATTCAATTCCATTGCTGTTGGGAGTACAAAATGCTCTTTGATTATAGGTGAACTATAAATCCCAGCAACTACAACTCCCAAATGACAAAATCAATCCCCCACAACTCCACCAGTGTTCAACTTTGGGTATATTGAGTCCAGATCCAGGGTTATTTGGGTTCAGAGTGCTCTCCAAATGTAGGTGAACTACATCTCCCCTAAATCACTGTGGATTCCTCCCAAACCCCTCCAGTATTTTCTGTTGGTCATGGGGTTCTGTGTGCCACGTTTGGTCCAGGTCTGTCATTCATGGGGTCTCGGCTGTGGAGGTCAGAGCTGAATTGGTCGAAGGTACTGCAAATCCCATCATCCGTTGTCCATACTCCCCCAAACATATTGTTTTTGTGATGAATCACTATGCTTTAATTATGTTCAATTGGTAACAATGAAAATACATCCTGGATATTAGATATTTGCATTAGAATTCAGAAGAGTAGCAAAATAATTTATGAAGTTACAACAAAAATATAGATGGGGTCACCACAACATGAGGAACCTTATTTAGGGCTCACGGCATTAGAAAGGTTGAGAACCACTGCATTAATACATATTCTCTGGGTGGAAAGAGGTGAGAAGTGGTGTACCCCAAGGTTCAGTTTTAGGACCGTTACTTTTTAATTTATTCATAAATGATCTGGATGTAGAAGTAAATTCTGAGGTAGCAAAGTTTGCAGATGACACTAAACTGTTCAGGGTAGTTAAAAATGAAACTGACTGTAAAGAGCTCCAGAAAGATCTCTCGAAATTGAGTGAATGGGCAACAAAGTGGCAAATGCATTTTAACCTAAACAAGTGTAAAGTCATGCACATCGGGGCAAAGAACCCCAAATACACTTATCAACTGATGGGATCAAAGCTTTCTGAGACAAACCAGGAAAGGGATCTTGGGGTTTTGGTGGACAGCTCAATGAAGATGTCAACCCAGTGCGCTGCAGCAGTGAAAATAGTAAATTCTATGCATGGCAAGATCAGGAAGGGAACCGAAAATAGGTCGGCAAATGTTGTATTGCCTCTCTACAAATCTATGGTGAGGCCACATCTGAGTACTGTGTACAATTCTGGTCACCGCACCTCAAGAAGGATATAACGGAACTGGAAAAGGTACAAAGAAGGGCAACAAAATGATCCAAGGGATGGAGCAGCTCCCTTATGAAATCAGGTTGCAACGCCTTGGTCTTTTCAGCCTTGAAAGACGGCGTCTAAGAGGTGACTTGATCGAAGTGTATAAAATCATGCATGGGATAGAAAAGGTGAACAAAGAAAAAATATTTTCTCTGTCACACAATACTAGGACTAGGGGGCACTCCCTGAAGCTCCAAGGTAGGAAAGTTAGGACTAATAAAGGGAAATATTTCTTCACCCAGAGGGTCATTGGGTTATGGAACTCACTTCCAGAGGAGGTGACAGCTGTCAGCCTGGACAGCTTCAAGGCAGGATTAGACAGATTCATGGATACCAAGGGAATCAGTAGTTACTGAAATGGACATCCAAGTGCCACCTCTGTGTTGATGGAGGCAGGCAGGATTTTCCCGGGTACTGGTTGGGGGTCGGGAGCAGGTGAGGGTTTTGCCCTCCTTTCTGCTAGAGATCCCTGTGTACAACTGGTGGGCCACTGTGTGACACAGAATGCTGGACTAGATGGGCTGAGGCCCGATTCAGCATGGCTCTTCTTATGTTCTTCTTATATATATATGTCTGTTTAATTGCTATTACATTTAAAAAAAATAATTTCTAGGGGGGTGGTGAGTAATTTTTTTTCTTGAAAGAAGGCGGTAGACCAAAAAAGTTTGGGAACCACTGTTCAACAGGATGACTATGGGATGCCTTTTTATGTGTGTATGCATCAGATGAAGTCAACTATAAATAATACGGTTAAAAACATAAATAAATATATATACATGAAAATATTGGAATCCTTAATGGAGTTTTTGAAGAAAAGGGAAAATGATTTCGTAACTCATGGTTTTGAAAAACATGAGGTAGTTGTGAGAAGATTGGTGCAATGTAGTTTATAGGGAGGGGGAAGACCCTGACTGTGAGAGCTGTTCAGTAGTGGAACTCTCTGCCCTGGAGTGTGGTGGAGGCTCCTTCTTTGGATGCTTTTAAACAGAGGCTGGATGGCCATCTGTCGGGGGTGCTTTGAATGCAATTTTCCTGCTTCTTGACGGGGGATTGGACTGGATGGCCCATGAGGTCTCTTCCAAGTCTAGGATTCTATGATTTTACTCACAGCAGGTCATTCAGAGATATAATACTTTCTTCTTTGGAAATTAAAGCACTAATCACAACCAACACGACAGTCCTCATTACCGTACTTAGAAATAGGAGCATTGGGCCCTTCTACACTGCCATATAATTCAGAATATCATGTCAGATTATCTACATTATCTGCTTTGAACTGGATTATCAGAGTCTACACTGCCATATAATAATAATACATTTTATTTATATTCCGCTCTTCTCACCCCGAAGGGGACTCAGAGCGGATAACAGGTACACATACTTAGCTGACAATCCCTGCCGTTTCCACATACATACATATAGACGAACAGAGGCAAACTCTGGCCACCAGGGGGAGCTGACACACTCCTCATTTCTCAGCATCCCCAGTGTCCCTTGTGGTTCCTTCCGCATTCCTCATTGTTCTTTAATGGCCTCATAATTCAGTCAAAATTTGCCTCCCCACTTAATGTGGTATCTTTATCTCCTACTTGACATATGCAACTGTCTTTCGGGCTGCAAAGGTTAACAGCAGGCTACACTTAAAGGTCGAGCACCCACCTCGACCCGGGCAGGCCTCGAACGCATGACCTACTGGTTCAGAGAGATCTTATGCAGCTGATACTTAGTCAGCTGCGCCACATTCCCTGTTCAAAGCAGATAATCTGGATTTTATGCAGCTGTGTAGAAGGGGCCATAGTGCAATGATCTGAATGTTGGGATACTACTATAGAGATCAGAGTTCAAATCAATGCTGTGCCACACAAATGCACTGTGTGACTTTGGGTAAGTCATGCTCTCTCTTAACCACAAAGGGTGGCAAAAACAACCCCACCTTTGGATGAATCTGGCCAAGAAATCCTTGTGATATGACTGGAAGGCACACAGCAACTTGAGTCTAGCTACAAATAGGATACAGTGGAGAAGCGAGGCTCGCTGCAAATCAATTATGTCTTGCCAAACTGTTGCAGCAAATCGATTAAATCTTGCAAAATTATAGCAATTAACTGCGCTCATATTTTGCTGGAGGTTTAGTTGGGGATGATTCACAAAAACTGGAGATTCAGGATCTGACATCCCTGAGTATATCAGTAAAGTGGACATGGCAAAATGCAAGAGATGGCACAGCTGTTAAAGCAGTGGTGGGCAACCTACGGCCCGTGGGCCGAATGCGGCCCGGCAGCTGATTCTGTCCAGCCCGGGGAGAAGGGCTTCGGGGGCGGGGCTAAGAAGAAGGGGTGTCGCTGCTGCCATCCCATCGCAGGCTCTGTGGGGCCTGTGTTGGCAGACAGGCTCGAGGAGCTTTGGAGTGCCTGCCATTCCTGGAGGCGATCCGCGCCTCCAGCAGGAGCACTCTGCGACCTGCAGGGGCTGATCACCCTAGCGACCCGGAAGACTTGATCGTCTTCCGGGTCGCCAGGTCGAATAAGCCACCTTAGATCGTCGACTGCTCCCCCTGCAGGCCTGGGGATGGCAGGCACTCCATAGCAGGGCGATCAGCTGGGGAACGGTTAGGGGCGAGAGCGGACGGAGTCCTGCAGCCTCCAATCGCCTCCTGCTCTCCTCTGCTCTGCGGCGGCGGCGGCTGGGTCTGCTTTGCCATCCTCTGGGCTGGGGCCATTGGGCCATTCCATCTTGGGATCCTTCCTCTCTTGAGGATGTCAGCCTTCGTCTTGGTTCGCACCTTGTCTTCATTAATTTAATTTAATTTAATTTTAGTGGTTTTTATTATTATTTTATAATAATTTTATAATAATTTTATAATAATATAATAAATAATATAATATAATAATGTTATATTATATTATAATTTCAATATATTATGTCTATATATACTATACTATAATATAATAATTATGATATTAATACTAATAATATATGAATATTTCTTGATATATTAATATGTTAATATTAATGAGGTATAATATATAGTAAATATAGTAAATAAATAAATAAATTATGTAGATTAGAATGTAGTTCAGCCTTTAGGTGCGGCTATCCATAATATTTTTTGGCTCTCGTGTGTCCCCTTGGAAAAAATAATTGCCCACCCCTGTGTTAAAGAGAGGTTGTTTTTGACTTGCTGCAGAACAGTGACAGAACAGGCAGAAAGCAGGAGGCACTAGGACCTGGGAGGAGCCTTGGCAGGAAGTGGTACCCGACTCATCAGATGCAGGAGGAGGATCTGAGCATCCTTGCTGATCTGAGGATCCTTGCTAAGGAGCCATGGCCAGCCAGACCCAGGGAATCCAGCAGCTGCTGCAGGCCGAAAAGAGGGCCGCCGAGAAGGTGGCAGAGGCTCGGAAACGTAAGACAGGGTCTTTTTTTGTGATTATAGATTTGGCTGATAATCACCATCCTTTTATGGTCATGGGGATATATTATCACACAGAGTGGGATTGGGAAGAAGTGACTTCGAACATCACCCAAGGCCTTTCCTTTTTAGAAAAAGGGGAGATGATCCATAGTTTTTTCAAGACACTTAAATGCCCAGAGGAGGAATCCAAATGTAAACACAACCTTTCTCCCCACCTTCACAGCAAGGGCAGGGAATATCGCCCCCTCTGATGTTTTGAACTACTGTTCCCATAAGCCCTTGCCATAGGCTGTGCTGAATGGGGTCTCTGGGAGGTGAAGTTCACAATATCTGGAAAGAGATCCAGCATCTGCGACCTGTCGTGTAATAAGATTGTCAAGATTGATGAAGCATATACTGTATGTTTATTTCAGTCAGTAACTAGCAGTAAAACAAACAATATAAGATAAATAAAACATAAGGTGTGTGTGTGTATATATATGTATGTATATATATATACTGTATGTATGTATGTATATATACTGTATGTATGTATGTATATATATATACAGAGAGAGAGAGAGAGAGAGAGAGAGAGAGAGAACATTTGTGCCACAAAGGCTGTTGCTAGGTGAAGTGGCCCTATGCCATGACACTTGATTGGCTGTTGCCAGGTGAAGTGGCCCTCTTTGGTTTCCCTGGATGTCATGTATAAGAGGAAAGGAGGAAGGAAGGGAGGAGCCACAAAGAGAACCATTTTGCCATGGAGACACTGTGAGGTAGACCCTTTCAGAGCTGGAGAATGGAGGAAGGAAGGAAGAGAAGCAAGGGAATTGAAAGGAAGAGAGGGGGAAGGAAGGGAGAAGTGAAGGAGGGGTAAGTAAGAAGGAAGGAAAGAAGGAAGGAAGGGAAAAGAAGGGGGAAAAGATATAAGGGGAGGGAAATAGGAAAAAAGGGAGGTAGACCCTTTCAGAGCTGGAAAATGGAGGAAGCAGGGGAAGGAAGGAAGGGAATTGAAAGAAAGAGAGGGGGAGGGAAGAGAGAAGTGAAGGAGGGGTAAGAAAGAAGGAAAGAAGGAAGGAAGGGAAAAGAAAGGGGAAAAGATATAAGGGGAGGGAAATAGGGGGAAAGGGGAGGTAGACCCTTTCAGAGCTGGAGAATGAAGTAAGTAAGTAAGTAAGTAAGTAAGGAAGGAAGGAAGGAAGGAAGGAAGGAAATTGAAAGGAAGAGTGGGGGAAAGGAAGTGAGAAGTGAAGGAGGGGTAAGAAAGAAGGAAAGAAAGAAGGAAGGAAGGGAAACGAAAAGGGAAAAGATAAGGGTAGGGAAACAGGAAAAAAGGGAGGTAGACCTTTTCAGAGCTGGAGAAGGAAGGAAGGAAGGAAGGAAGGAAGGAAGGAAGGAAGGAAATTGAAAGAAAGAGAGGGGGAAGGAAGAGAGAAGTGAAGGAGGGGTAGGAAGGAAGGGAAAAGAAAGGGGAAAAGATATAAGGGGAGGGAAGTAGGAAAAATAGGGAGGTAGACCCTTTCAGAGCTGGAGAATGGAGGAAGGAAGGAAGGAAGGAAGGAAGGAAGGAAGGAAGGAAGGAAGGAAGGAAGGAAGGAAGGAAAAAGAAATAAAGGAAGGAGAAAAGAAAAGAAAGAAGGAATAATAAACTTAATAATAAACTTTGATTATACCCCGCCTCCATCTCCCCAATGGGGACTCGGGGCGGCTCACATGAGGCCAAGCCCAGACAACAAATTACAATAAAATAAAATCAAAACATCAACAATAATAGCATATATATATATATATATATATATATATATATATATATATATATATGCAGATAGATATCTAAAATGCGGGCCACATGCACGATGATAAAATGTTAAAGCTCAGGGTGAGATAAGCAGAGTAGCTTCTTTACGAAGGAGAGTATATATAAACATGGGGGGGGGGGACTCCAAAAACGGGGGCATTGAGGAGAGCAATGGTAAAAAGTTAAATGACTACTCTCTCTAAAGACACAGCGGAAAAGCCCGGTTTTAAGGTGTTTTTTGAAGGAAGGAAGGAAGGAAGGAAGGAAGGAAGGAAGGAAGGAAGGAAGGAAGGAAGGAAGGAGGAAAAGATACAAGAGAAGGGAAATAGGAAGAAGAGATGAAAGCCGGGAGTCCCTCTGACACCAGGGCAACGCTAGTGCAACATATAAAAGTTAAAACAGTATTAAATATTTAAAATACAATGATTACAACTAAGATCAATTGGCAATACCTCTTGAGATTCAGATAACAAGACTGATGTGATTTGGCGCATATCCCTCAAAGGGGTCTAGAACAGTGTTTCCCAACCGCTGTGACGTGGCACAGTAGTGTGCCGTGATGGACCTCCTGCTGTGCCGCAAGAAAAGCTCTCTGCCCCCCTTCCTTCCCCCCTCCTCCTGCCGAACTCCTGCTGCTTGGGGGAGGAGGAGGAAGGGTTGGGCGGCGGCGAAGAAAAAGAAGAAGTGGCTGGGGCGCTGCCTCCTTCGGCCGTTTCCCCAGCCAGCCTCCAATCTGCCTCGTTTCGAGGAGGAGCCCAGCCCAGCCGCCCACCGCTCATCCTGCCTCCTGAGCCTGCCTCTGCCCCCTCTCGCTCGCTGCCAGCCTTCAGGGGCAGTGCCAAGCCAGCAGTGGCAGAGCAAGCACAATGCTGGCTTGGCACTGCCCCTCAAGGCTGGAGCAGCTGTGGGAGAGCTGAAGCCGGAGAAGGGGCAGGGCATGGCGCGGCCTGGCTTCGCCCCCTCCCCCGGCTTCGGCACTCCCACAGCTTCGCCAGCCTTCAAGGGGCAGTGCCAAGCCAACGGTGGAGAGCCAGCACAATGCTGGCTTGGCACTGCCCCCTCAAGGCTGGAGCAGCTGCTGGGAGAGCTCAAGCTGGGGAGGGGCGGGGCATGGCAGCCTGGCTCCTCCCCCCCCGGCCCGACACTCCCAGCAGCTGCTCCCAGCAGGCCACCATCCCCAGCCGTTCTTTACTGTGTTAGAGTGTCATTTTGTGTCATTTTGGTTGGTGTGTCCCCGAATTTTTTTAATGTTAAAAGTGCCGCGGCTCAAAAAAGGTTGGGAAACTCTGGTCTAGAAAGTCCAGTTTGTCCCTCTCTCTCTCTCTCTCTCTCTCTCCTCTCTCTCTCTCTCTCTCTCTCTCTCTCTCTTCCTTTCCCACCTGGACCTCCACCCTAGGGAAGGCTCGGCGGCTGAAGCAAGCCAAGGAAGAAGCCCAGGCTGAGATTGAGCAATACCGCATGGAGCGCGAGAGGGAGTTCCAGCAGAAGCAGCAGGCGGTGAGATGTGGGGAAGACATAGGTCTTTTGAGGGGTGATATTTGGGGTTTCATTGTTGGAAAGCTTGGAGGATGGGTCTCAGAAGTAATACAGTCAGCCCTCCGCATTTGCTGTGTTTAGAAGTGCAGGATCTCACACAAGTGTGAAAAATTATGGGGGGAATCTATTTTTAAAACCTGAGATAATTTCTAGGTCTTCCAGTGTGTTTCTATGCTCAACTTCTGCCAGACATTTGCCATTGAGTTCTGCGGAGGATGTAGAAATTGCTAGAGATGTGTCCATTTTTAACTGAATTTTAACCTGCATGTTATTGGTGTTGATCTTGTGTGTATTTTTTTTAATTTTATTTGTTTACATCAGGGCTGTCCAACTGGCGGCCCCGGGGCCGGATCCGGCCCCGTAGCCTGTTGGACACGGCCCCACCTATGCCCTCAGCCGCCATTTTTAAATTAAATTTTTTTTAAAAAAAAAAAAGGCGGCCGGGGGAGGGGGAGGGGGGGGGAGGAGGAAGAGAGCTAGCTCCTCCTTTCCTCCCTACCTAGGCGGGGGGAGCCGAAAAAGGGCAGAAGGCGGCGCCAAGAGCAGCGTCACAGGCCTGGCGTGACGCGCTGCTTGGCACCGCCTACCCTCCCGGCGGCTCCCGGCCTAGGAAGGGGGGGGCGCCGAAAAGGAGGAGTAGGGCGGTGCCAAGGGGCAGCGCGTCATGCCAGGCTCAGACGCGCGCTGCCGTTGGCGCCGCCTTCTGCCCTTTTCGCGCCCCTCCCTTCCTAGGGCAGGGGAGCCGCCCGAAAAGGGCAGAAGGCGGCACCAAGAGCAGCGCGTCCCAGGCCTGGCGTGACGCGCTGCTCTTGGCACCGCGTACTCCTCCTTTGCGGCGGCTCCCCTGGCCTAGGAAGGGAGGGGGGCCGCCGAAAAGGAGGAGTAGGCGGTGCCAAGGGGCAGCGCGTCATGCCAGGCCTGTGACGCGCTGCCGTTGGCGCCGCCTTCTGCCCTTTTTCGGTGGCTCCCCCGGCCTAGGAAGGGAGGGGGGGCGCCGAAAAGGAGGAGTAGGCGGTGCCAAGGCGGTGCTACTCCTTTTTGGTGGCTTTAGGAGGGGCGGGGCCTGGCCTGGGGCGGGGCCTGGGGCGGGCCTGGGGGCGGGCCGAGTGGCCCCGCAGGTCATCAGTGACCTCTTATCCGGCCCTGGACCCGCCAGAAGTTGGACAGCCCTGGTTTACATCATTTATATTCCGCCCTTCTCACCCCGCAGGGGACTCAGGGCGGATCACAATGCACATATACAGGCAAACATTCAATGCCATTTGGCATACAACATATATAGACAGACGTAGAGGCAATTTAACATTCCAGCTTCTGGCCACCAGGAGGAGCTGTCGCATTCCTTCATTCATTTTGTGTACTTCCTGGAGAGATTTTACGGCCTCGTAAATCAGTTAAATTTAGCCTCCCCACACAAGTGGTACCTAAATTTCCTACTTGACAGATGCAACTGTCTTTTGGGTTGCAAAGATCGACAACGAGCTACACAATTGGTCGAGAGCTCACCCCAACATGGACAGGCCTCAAACTCATGACCTTGTCGTCAGTAGTGATCTTATGCAGATGACATCCAGCCAGTTGCGCCACATTCCCGTTATGTATTTTGGTGGCGTTGTATTTTGTCTCTCTGTTTTGGCTGCATTGTACCCTGCCTTGAGCTGCGAGGAGAGGCAGGTCACAAATTAATTGATCATGATGATGCAAGGACTCTCTCACACTATGGTTAACTTCCTGCAAAACCTAAACCTGCAAATGTGGAGTGCCGACTGTAATCAAGGGAAACAACAGGGGAGGGATTGCAAAGGATTTGTTGTAATTTAGTTAAGGAATTATGATAACTTCATTCCTGGACTGTGGCACATCTGGCTGGGAGTCAGCTGCATTAAGATCACTACTGACCGATTTATAGTTCACCTACAATCAAAGAACATTCTGAACTCCACCAACGATGGAATTGAATCAGTCTTGGCACACAGATCTCCCATGACCAACATAAAATGCTGGAAGGGTCTGGTGGGCATTGACCTTGAATTTTGGAGTTGTAGTTCACCTACACCCAGAAAGTACTATGGATTCAAACAATTATGGTTCTGGACCAAACTTAACACGAATACTCAATATACACTGGGACTGTGGTGCAGCTGCCTGAGTGTCAGCTGCATTAAGATCACTACTGACTGAAAGGTCATGAGTTTGAAGCCAGACCGGGTCGGAGTGAGATTCTGACCAATTTGTGTAGCTTGCTGTCGACCTTTGCAGCCCGAAAGACAGTTGCATCTGTCAAGTAGGAAATTTAGGTACCACTTTGTGGGGAGGCTAATTTAACTGATTTACTGATTAAAATCTCCAGGAAGTATGTTAAGAATGAAGGAAGCGACAGCTCCCCTGGTGGCCAGAAGCTGGAATGTTAAATAGCCTCTGAGTGTCTGTCTATATATGATGTGTCAAAACCAAAAGGAGCTGAAGCCAGCAATAGAGTTCAATGTAATAATATCAACGGATATATATCAAAATCAATATATTTTCATTAGTATAGTCACAAAATTTCTAGGAAATTACATCTAGGCAAGACGGGAGAGAAATAGTCCGTAATATATCAATTGCGGCTAAATGCTTGCATAATTACTCATGACGAAGATGGAGGAGCATAGGAAGTCAATAAAGTCTTTCTCAGAGTGAAAGTCACAAGGTCCGAAAAGAACCAAAAAATAGTCTCTGTTTGTAAATCCAAATAAAGTAGAGTGCTCCGTGCCGGTCGACGGAAGGACGTTTCCTGCGCTTAATCCGTTTCGCCTGTGAAAGATCCGTGGTAAAGGGACAAACACTCTGTAGTAGCCCACGTATGATGCTAAAATAAATGTATTAGAGTCAATAAATAGCATAAATGCTCCAAAGTGGAACTGAAAGCATGCCAAATAAACTAGCATACTATATATGTTGTGTGTCTATGGCATTGAATGTTTGCCATGTATATGTACATTGTAATCCGCCCTGAGTCCCCTGCGGGGTGAAAAGGGCGGAATATAAATACTGTAAATCTATATATACTGTATAAAGGAAGAGTCATCATGGAAAGACCGTCCCAAACAGAGAAACAACGCAGAAACACCAAACTTGCCAACAGAAATAGGCCTCAAGCAAGGTACGTTTGTAGCAAAGAAACTTTCCCCTCCAAAACCTAAAAGGGCCCCAAAACAACGAAAAAAACTACATTTCCCAGCATCCTCCGGGGCTGCCAACGACTCTCCCAGTCTCTACATTCTGACAACATGATTGGCTGCCAATAAGGGCCGATTTGCATAACTCCTGTACTGGCCAGCCAACATGAACATTCCGACCCATAATAAACTGCCAGAGTAGGATAAGGCAAAGGGCTGAGGCACAAACACAAACACCCAATTCACTTCCCACAGAAAATTTACACCCCTACAAATCACAGACCACGCCCAAAATTGACAGTAAGGCTTCATTAACTTAATTTCCCTGACTAGGCCTCACTTAATGGAATGCTGTTTACGCTCTGAATTGACAGTAAGGCTTCGTTAACTTGATTCTCCCGACTAGCCCTCAGCTCATGGGACATTGTGTATGGCCTGAATTGACAGTAAGGCTTCATTAACTTGCTGTTCCTGACTAGGCCTCAGCTCATGGGACACTGTGTATGGCCTGAATTTACAGTAACCTACCTTGGCACACAGAGCCCCTATGACCCACACTACATTATACTACAGTTTGGAGGAGGGTGGACCATGGATTATGGGACTTGAAGTACCTCCATGGATAATGGGATTTGTACTACTTCAAAACTCATCATTCCCCACAGACCACTGTGGCCCAGAACCAAGACCAATAAATACCAAACTTGGCACACAATGCCCCCCATTACCCACACTCCATCCAACTGCAGTTCAGAGGAGGACACGCCATGGATGATGGGATTTCAAGTACCTCCACTCACTTCCAAAGTACCCCACCCATACAAGCATCAACCTCTACATCAACACAGCAGACGGAAAGACAAAAAACATTGTATATCCACAAGCTATGCAGAACGCCAGCAACACCACACACCAACAACTCCCCAGGACTTCAACATCCCACCCACCAGAACAACCCACAACGACACAGCCATGGCCCCAACAACACCATAACTAACAACAATTCCAACCCTTACATACTCAGAGTTTCTCGCATCTCCTAAATAGGGCACAGCAACACGTGCCGGGTACAGCTAGTAAATAATAAATAATAAAATACCTTCTAGTATTCTACAGAGGAAAATCAGGACATGTGATGCTAAACACAACCTTATGGTAAAGATGGCAAAATTTCTTTAATAAGAACAGACAAGCTAAGAAACGCTGCAGCTGATTGCTTTTGCCTCAGCCTCCTGGGAAAGGCGTATTTCTGCTCCTTCTCATTAATTAAATACAAACTATTTGTGCATTTTTTTTACTCAATCTGCAGCCATTGAAGCAAGCTGGGTACAAAAGAGGAACATGGGAGGAGGAGACTGAAACTAGGTCATTTTAAAAGCTTCTGACCAAATACTGAAACCGAATGAGCAGAGTTGGGAGACACATGTCTATCATAATTTGGGACTAATTTTGGCCCTTCTCCTTCCCTCCTTCCCTCCTTCCTTCCTTCCTTCCCTCCTTCCTTCCTTCTCCCTCCAGGCTCTGGGCTCTCAAGGGAACCTGTCTGCAGAGGTGGAGGCACAGACCCGGAAGAAACTGCAGGCGATGCAAGGAGGACAGGCCCGGGGCAAGGATCGGGTCCTGCGCCAACTTCTCACCATTGTTTGGGATGTGCGGCCCCAAATACACGCCAATTACCGTGCTATTTAGGGGGACCCACTAACAGAGGCGATCATCTCCACTTGGTTGTCAAGCAAACCTTCCTGACTCATATCCTGCATAAAGCCCTGGCTAGTATTAGTTTCTTGACCGCTGTGGGTCTGTCTTGATGTCCCCCCTGACAATATAAAACCTTCACCTGTGTCCAAAATTGAATCCCACCTGATTGAATTATCTCTGTCCCAAGAATCTTTCCATATCCAGAAATGTCAGGGATGCCTTCACGCCTCTCATGAGAAAGATACGCTGTAGGCTTAAATCAATTTTGAAGGATTGTTTGCATATAGAATCATAGAGTTGGAAGAGAACTCATGGGCCGTCCAGTCCAACCCCCTGCCAAGAAGGACAATCGTGTTCAAAGCACCCCCAACAGATGGCCATCCAGCCTCTCTTTAAAAGCCTCCATAGAAGGAGCCTCCACCACACTTTGGGGCAGAGAGTTCCACTGCTGAACAGCTCTCACAGCCAGGAAGTTCTTCCTAATGTTCAGGTGGAATCTCCATTCCTGTAGTTTGAAGCCATTGTTCCACATCCTAGTCTCCAGGGCAGCAGAAAACAAGCTTGCTCCCTCTTCCCTATGACTTATACCAGGGGTAGGGAACCTATGGCTCGAGAGCCAGATGTGACTCTTTTCATGATTGCATCTGGCTCTCCAGAGCAGCCCGGGCCTCGGTTTCCCAGCATGCAGCAGGGAGGAGTGACGCATTCTATATTCTCCCCCTTCCTTCCTTCCTTCCTTCCTTCCTTCCTTCCTTCCTTCTTCCTTCCTTCCTTCCTTCCTTCCTTTCTTTCTCCCCTTCACCCTTTCCTTTTCCTTCTCTTTCCTTTTCCCTCCTTCCTTCTCCCCTTCTTTTCTCCATTGTCTCTCCCTTCCTTCCTTCCTCTTCCTTTCTTTCTCCCCTTCACCCTTTCCTTCTCCTTCTCTTTCCTTTTCCCTCCCTCCTTCTTCCCTTCTTTTCTCCATTGTCTCTCCCTTCCTTCCTTCCTTCCTTCCTTTCTTTCCCCCAAGTCTTCCTTTCCTTCTCCTTCCTTTCTTTTCACTTCCTTCTCCCCTTCTTTCTTTTCTTCTTTTCCCTTCATTATTTTACTTTTTTCTCACTTCCTTTCTTTTCCCCTCCCTTTCCTTTCCTCCCTTCCCATTTCCTTCTTTCTTTTCCCCTCCTTGTCTCTCTCCTGCTTTTCTTTTCTTCCTTTTCCATAGTTTGTTCTTCTTTTCTTTCTTCCTCTCCCTTTTTATTTCCTCTGTCTTTCTTTCTTTCTTCCTTCCTTCCTTCCTTCCTTCCTTCCTTCCTTCCGTCTCCTCTTCCTTCCCAGAGTCCTGAGCATGCCTTTTGCAGAGCCAGGTCTGAAGTGTACCGTCATTCTGCCTCTATGGGAATCCTTTTCTCATAGTATGTACGTATATACTCACATTTAGTTGAATTCAGTCTCTCTCTCTCTCTCTCTCACACACACACACACACACACACACACACACACACATATATATATATATATATATATGGGGCTCTCACTGAAATAAATTTCAAAATATTTTGCTTTCATGGCTCTCTGAGTCAAAAAGGTTCCTGACCCCTGACTTATACTAATGTATATATACCCAAGACCCCTGAAATTGTGGAATCCATATTAAGCATCTCCTGGATGCTTAATCAGGAGAAAATCACCTTTTTAGGAATTTGATGAGCCACAATGGCGCAATGGGTTAAACCCTTGTGCCGGCTGAAGTGCTGACCTGACGGTCTGCAGTTCAAATTCGTGAGTTGGGGTGAGCTCCCGTCTGTCAGTTCCAGCTTCCTATGTGGGAGCATGAGAGAAGCCTTCCACAGGATGGTAAAACATCCAGGCATCCCCTGGGCAATGTCCTTGCAGACGGCCAATTCTCTCACACCAGAAGTGACTTGCAGTTTCTCAACTTGCTTCTGACATGGGAAAAAAAGGAATTTGACAGGTCCTTCAGGTGATTCTGAAGTATGGTTCCCCAAAGTTATTATACAGCTGCTATGGCATAAAGGGGTATTTCTCGCTACACCGAGGCTTTACAAACACCCCTTTTGTCTTGCTGGTATATATGTGTGCTGAAAATGTGGTTCCTTGTCTTTGTTCTCTGATACATGCTGCTTAATTCTTTCTAATCATTCATCCCACCAAAGGGTATCTGTTTACAACTGGGCACATTGTCAGTTTTGGTCATGATAAATAAAAAGTGACATGATTAAAACGGAGAACCTGAGATCTTATTCATTTTTTGTATTTTTATTTGGTTATATAAGTAAATTATAACATCATTACAGTCACCTTTACACAAAAAAATTTCCCATATATTCTCATAACATTCCGATGATTCCTGTTTTCCCAACCTTTACATTTCTATACTTATTTACTATTTTATATATCCAACCGTTGTACCCCTGCTCTTTGTATTATTTTTATTATTCAATCAATCATGAAGATTGTCTAATTCAATTCCTTATATTTCCCTTTCACTTTGGCAATAAGCCTTTCCCATTTCAACTCCCAGTTCTTCTTAGGATGTTCATTCATATATTTTATGCTCTTTTCAGTGATATAATCTTGAAACATATAATCTGATATTCATACCATTTTTAAAGTTCCCATTTCCCTTGCTCTTTCCATACTAAGATTACCATTGCTTGAGTTGCTGCTAAGATATAGTCTCCGATTTCTACCCATTCTTTATTTCCACCTTTACCTTTAATAAAATATGGGTTAACCCAGTGTTTTTCAACCTTATTTGAGCTGTGGCACATTTTTTTACATTTACAAAATCCTGGGGCACACCACCAACCAAAATGACACAAAGTGACACTCTAGCACAGTAATACATATAGTTAATATGTTTTAAAATGTATTTATACACTCAGTGTGAAACCTGGGCCTGTTTCGATAAACGCAACATAGATATCCTGGCAGGAATGGCAGAAAGACACACACGAAGGTCTTGCTCAACAGCTGGGAGTTATAGTTCACCCGCAATCAAAGAGCATTCTGAACTCCACCAATGATGGAATGGAATCAAACTTCCCACACAGAACTACCATAACCAAGAGAAAATACTATAAGAGTTTGCTGGGCATTGACCTTGAGTTTTGGAGTTGTAGTTCACCTCTATCCTGAGAGCACTGTGGAGGGGAGGGAGAAAGACGTGGGGCAAGTTTGCGCAGTAGCGCCCGCACGGGTCACGTCTTCCTCCCTCCCCCCTCCCGCAGAAGGGGCAGCGGGACAAAGCGAGGCAAAGCGAGCAGAGTGAGGCTGGGAAGAAGGGAGCCCGAGTGGAGAAGAAAAAGTGTTCGGCAGGAGGGGGAAGAAAGGGCATTGGAGGTCCCAATTTCCCACGGCACACCTGATGATCGCTCACGGCACACTAGTGTGCCACGGCACACTGGTTGAGAAACACTGGGTTAATCAGTGTTTCCCAACCTTTTTTTGAGCCGCTGCACATTTTTTACATTTGCAAAATCCTGGGGCACGCCACCAACCAAAATGACACTCTTAACACAGTAATACATATAGTTAATATGTTTTTAATTGTATTCATACACTCAGTGTGAAACCTGGGCCTGTTTCGATGAACACAACATAAATGACTTCCTCTCACATACTTATACATGGCTATCATGTCTTCCCTTAGCCTTCTCTTCTTCAGGCTAAACATGCCTAGCTCTTCAAGCCGCTCCTCATAGGGCTTGTTCTCCAGACCCTTGTGAAATTTCACCCTGAGTGAAACTTGCTTTCAGTTAACTATGGATGTCATGAAGCTGTTATAAACAGTTCCTTGGGGGGGAGGCAACTCTAAAAAAATCCAGTAAAATAGTAAAAAAAACCAAACAACCCAAACATTTCCAAGCGGAGAGGCTCAATTTGTTTCTTGGAAACCTGTGAGGGGGCTTCTAGGAGGGGGGAGAGTGCCAATTTCCCACGGCAGCACACTTGTGTGCCACGGCACACTGGTTGGGAAACACTGGGTTAGACAATGCTACTGTCAATTGGATTGGGAACTGGTTGACTGGATCCAAAGGGTGCTTCTGTCCAATGGATCGTAGTTTTCCACCTGGAAAGAAGTGACCAGTGGAGTGCCAGAGGGGCCTGTCCTGGGCCCAGTGCTATTCTAGATCTTCATCAAGGACTTGAACAATGGAATAGAAGATGTGCTTATCAAGTTTGCTGATGACATCAAATTGGAAGGGATAACGAATACCCCAGAGGACAGGATCAGAATCCAAAATTACCAGTGCAACTGCTGCAAAATTGGAGTAATATGACACCTTGCTGGCACCCCAGCGAGAAGCCGAGCAGCAGCATTTTGCACCAGTTTAAGTTTCCGGATTACCGACAAAGGCAGGCCAATGTAGAAGGCGTTACAGTAGTCTAATCTTGAGATGACCGTAGCCTGGATCATCGTAGCCAGGTCGTCCCTGGACAGATAGGGAGCCAGTCGCTTAGCCTGACGCAGTTGGAATAATACGACTCTGCTCATGGCGGAGATCTGGGCCTCCATCGTGAGTAGAGGGTCCAAAAGGACCCCAGACTCTTTACCAAGGACGACAGGCATAGTGCCTCGCCATCCAGGGTAGGCAACTGGATCTCCGTCCGGACGACCCAGCCATAGGATCTCTGTCTTCGCTTCACCCTCAACCTGCTGGCACGCAACGATCTAGTAACGGCCTCAAGGCATTGATGGAAATTATCAGGTATGGAGTCCAGCTGGCCTTCCATCCACAGAATGAGCTGAGTGTCATCAGCGTACTGATAGCATTCAAGCCCAAAGCTTCACACCAACTGGGCAAGTTTTTTGCACTTTCTTCTTTCACTTTGATTAGAAGGCTCCTCATTTCCTCCTCGCTTTCGGCCATCATAGTGGTATCATCTGCATATCTAACGTTGTTAATGTTTCTTCTGCGCTGGCCCTCATGTCAAGTCAGATACGGCGATGCCCTCTCGGAGCCCTTTCTAATAACTAATGAAGTGAAACAAGGTTGTGTTCTTGCACCAACCCTATTTACAATCTTCTTCAGCATGATGCTCCAAAAGGCTACGGCAGACCTCGAAGAAGAAGACGGCATATATATACGCTACCGTACTGATGGTAGCTTGTTTAACTTAAGCCGCCTGAGGGCTCGCACTAAGACTCTAAACTATCTAGTCCGTGAGCTGCTTTTTGCTGACGATGCTGCCCTTGTCGCCCATTCAGAAGCAGCCCTGCCGCGCCTCACATCCTCCTTTGCAACAGCTGCAGAGCTGTTTGGGCTGGAAGTCAGCCTGAAGAAAACGGAAGTCCTCTACCAGCCCGCACCACGGGAAGAACACCATCATCCCCACGTCAGCATAGGCAAATCTGTGCTTAAGTCCGTTCAGCAGTTCACCTACCTGGGAAGCATCATCTCTTCAGACGCCAAGATTGACAAAGAGATAGATCACAGATTATCAAAGGCATATAGTTCATTTGGAAGGCTTCACAAGAGTCTGGAGCAACAAACACCTGAGGCAAAGCACCAAAATCAGTGTGTACAGAGCTATTGTACTGTGTATTCTATATGGGTCTGAAACATGGGCCACCTATCGCCAACACCTACGACTCCTCGAACGCTTTCATCAGCGCTGTCTTTGCACAATCCTAAATGTACACTGGACTGACGATGTGACGAATGTTGCTATCCTTGAGCAGAGATCATCAGCATTGAGGCCATGCTATTGAGAACACAGCTGCGCTGGGCAGGGCAAGTCTCTCGCATGGAGGACCACCGCCCCACAAAGATACTACTCTAGGGTGAACTCACCACGGGTCAGCGCAAGAGAGGTGCAACAAAGAAGAGATATAAGGACTCCCTGAAACAACATCTCAGGCTCGGCCAGATTGATCACCAACAATGGTCCACCCTGGCTTCACATCGGGAGGCATGGAGATGCACTCTCCACAATGCTGCGGCCTCTTTCGAGAAGACACGGCGAAAGGGTCTCGAAGAGAAACGACAACGCAGAAAGAACCGCAACTTGGAAACGACACCACCCAAGGAGACTTTCTGCTGTGCTTTCTGCAACCGGACTTGCCTATCTCAGATTGACCTTTTTAGTCATCAACGCGCTTGTAAAAAGCGTGCGATGCGTCCTTCCTAAGAATCTTTGTTCGCGAAGTAATGCCGAGAGAGAGACAAGTTGAATACGCCTTTCCCAATCCTGAACCAGTCTGTTATTCCATGGCTAGTTCTTACTGTTCCTACTTGGTCATGACTGCATTACATTTCTCCTATTTGGTGTCCATTGCAGACGCCTCCCCTAAAATCTTCCTATAATACCGAATATTTTTGAATAAACGCCATAATATTAAAATAATTTGCACGTGATTCTTGTTGTTTTTTTTTAAAACGAGAACACGAATAACCACCATTATTGCCATTATTCCAATCAGGCACTGATTTAGACAGAAAGCCCGCGAGAAAGCCGCGGGGTCCTCACATCAGGTTCTTTTTGGAGCTTCCGCTGTGCTCTGCGCTGGCCGGAAGTCGCTCTCACTCGACTGTGGCCGCCGCTTCGCGCACTCGACCCGCTCCTCCCCTTCGCCAGAGGTAAGATGCTCCTCTTTAATCTCCTGTCCATCGGCGTTCCGTTGTGCCATCCGCTCCATCACGGGGTCGATATCGGTTTTATAAGCGATTGTGCGTCCGATGGTTGGCTTATTGGGGGCTTTTTCCCGACCCAAGTGCCTTAAATCCGGGTTTAAAAATGGAGGGGGGTAACAACGCATTCATTGTTATGGAGTGAATCCAAGATGGCGCGTTGGCGTTGTTTTCACCGCGCTGTTTGTAATCTGGAAACATCGGTTGGATGCTGCGAGGCAGCTCTTCGGCGCCTGGTTGGGGGGCGAGGGGGAACTCTTCTGCACCCCTTGAAACGGAAATTGGGGGAGAAATTAGAAATTAAAAGGGTTTAAACCTGGCCTTTCCACCTGCCCCCCCCTCCATTGAGGATTATTATATAGTTTCAACAGAGCGCTCTTTTTTGCTGGATGATTTCTTAATGCAGCTTCATATTTGGCTGCTTTGGGCCATTTTGAAGGAAGTCATTCCAAACCGTTTGGCACCGGCTTTGATTCCATTTTGAAATTTACAGTATTGCTTACTATTAATTGTAAATGCAGCTATGATGCAGATACTCCTTGGTGCATCTTGGTATATCTGGGTGATAAAAGAACTGAATTAATGGTAGACTCAAATAGGATTGGAAGCAGTTTTTTAAAGGAATGTGTGTATATATATACACACACACATATACATACATACAAAGTCTTAAAGGGGCCCTGTAACCTCATGTGGCTTTGCTTGGGTTTGCATTTAGAAGTAATGTGCTGCAACCATTTTAATAGGGAGAGCAAGAGAGAGCTCTCTCTTGCTATGTGCTCTTTTGTCCTTTGTATGGGCGTAACCTCTCTCATCAGAGATACCCACATGGAGTATGGCTGGGTCTCGTCCAGTTTCAGAACCCAGACTATCTGTTGTGAACTGGATTATCTGCGTCTACACTGCCATATAATTCAGTTCTAAGCAGATCATCTGGATTCAGATACTGGGTTATGTGGCCGTTTAGATGAGGCCAGCCATGCTGGCGGTGGCATAATAGCCACCGGTAGGGCCTCCCATGCCAGACAAGTCACAACCGAAGGGTCTGACAAATACATACAAAATTTATTACGGTCAATGACCAGCATAAAAATGTACAAACATATTCAAATCATTCTCCTGGCTGCAGCTGATGCAGGTCAAAGAGCATTTTAAAAAAGACAAGGTTATGGGTTTCGCCGAAAAGGATGAATTTTTTGAGAAAATAGTTAATAAGGAAAAAAAGAATATTACGAACATCTATAATATATTATTAGAATGGGCAACAGAAAAGGAGACAGTAAAAGACTGTATGATTAAATGGGCACAAAATATTGGCAGGACAATAGCATTGAAAGAATGGGAAGAAATATGGCAGAGAAAAATTAAATACACATATGCTATAGAATTGAAAGAAAATTGGTTTAAAATGTTTTATAGGTGGTATATTACACCACAGAAATTAGGGCTAATGTACAAGACGGCGAATAGTCATTGCTGGAAGTGTGATAAAGAGGTGGGCACATTCTATCACATGTGGTGGACCTGCCCAAGGGCAGTGACATATTGGAAGGAAATACAAAAAGTTTGTGAAAAGATACTGCAAAGAAAGATCAGTAGGAAACAGAATACTTCTTGTTGGGGATTACTGACGAGGAGTTAAAGCTGGATGTAAACCAGGATATCTTATTTAATTATTTGAGTACAGCAGCCAGAATAACTTACGCAAAAAAATGGAAACAAAATGACTTACCTACAATTGAGGAGTGGTTAAGCAAGATCGACGAGATAAAAGATATGGACAAATTAACATATGCTCTGAAAACATCTTATGGTAGACCCATTTAAAAACAGACTGGCTAACTTATGAAGCATTCAAAGAACACATGTAAAGATATAAGTGGAGGCAACGCTGGAGTAACTGACCAAACACTAGAAGATATGAGGAAAAATAGAAATAGGTAATAAAGGAGTAGTCAAAGGCAAGAAAGATATACAGGAATAAATAGAGACAAAAATCGAAGAAGGAAGATTTGGAAGTCAGATATCCCCGACCCTAGATGTGTTATCCTTGCTTACCTTTCCCAATTCCATCCCCCTCTTCCCTTCCCGAACTATCCGACCTCTCTTATCCTACCCCAATTCACTAGTTAGGTATTGTGTGTGTTTTTCCTTTTTATGTATAACATGTGAAAAAATCTTGAATAAAAATAAAATTTAAAAAAATGTACAAACATCAGCATGTGCAAACATTAGGGTACACATACATGTACAAACACACGTACACAAATGTACAAACGTCAGGGTACACACAGGCAAAGTTTAAAACCCAATATTGAATAAGATAGTTAAAATGGTATTAAACATTTAGATGCTAAAATGACAATGGTAAAACCGAAATAAATATTAAAACTTTCTAAGACTGTGACAGCATCTTGCACCGACAAGCTATTGCTGCTGCACAGAAGCTGGCAACCCTAACAGTGACCTTGGGGTGTTGGTCAGACAAGAGATAATCTGTATAAAACCTTGCAGATCCCCCTGATAGACTTTCTAAAATTAGATTTATAAAATGTTTACGAAGGTCACGGTAAAAAGAGCAGTACAACAAAACGTGCTCCACAGTTTCCAGAGAGTCAAACGGCAGGATGGGCTCTCTAACTTTTTGGCAACCATCCTAAGAGAAGGAAAACTCTGATTTCAAACCCGGGCAGATGGTGCTTGTCTAACCCTGTAAGGTCAACCATCTAGAGAAGGAAACACAAATCAAACCTACGACCTGAGGACCTCGCTGCCACCGTCTTAAGCTTGCTAGGCCCAGACAGATGAAAAGGTTGAGGCCAGTTCTGTGCACGCTGTGCTCCACCAGAAAAATCCATTGCACAGGCTCGAAGGGCACATCCAACTTCCGAAAAAGCCCTGTAGCGATAGGCGAGGGACGAAACGGCAGGTGTAAAGATGCACTGGAAGAAACGCAACGCAGAAAGAACCGCAACTTGGAAACAACATCACCCAAGGAGACTTTCTGCTGTGCTTTCTGCAACCGAACTTGCCTATCTCAGATTGGTCTTTTTAGTCATCAACGCGCTTGTAAAAAGCGTGGGATGAGTCCTTCCTAAGAATCTTTGTTCGCGAAGTAATGCCGAGGCCTATGTTCCTAAGACTAGAACAGTGGCGCCCAAACTTTTTTGGCCTGCCGTCCCATTTTCAGGAAAAAAAATTTACTCACCGCCCTCCTAGAAATTATTATTTTTAAAATTTAATAACAATTAAACAGAAAGATATATATATATATATATATATATATATTAATGCAGTGGTTCTCAACCTTTCTACTGCCATGACCCCTAAATAAGGTTCCTCATGTTGTGGTGACCCCCAACCATATTTTCGTTGTTACTTCATAAATAATTTTGCTACTCTTACGAATTCTAATCCAAATATCTAATATGCAGGTCAAAGCGAAGGGGGCAGGGCGAGGCCAAAGAAGAGGGCTGCGCGACCCCTCCTAAATGGCCAATCGTTCACTGCCCCTTTAAAGGGGTTCACCGCCCCCCAAATTCCCCTGAGCTTCTCACCGCCCCCTTGGATCGCCTCACCGCCCACCAGGGGGTGGTACCGCCCACTTTGAGAGTCAGTGGCGTAACCTCTCCCATCAGAGATACCCACATGGGGTATGGCTGGGTCTATGCTGCCCTATCATCTAGTTTCTGAACCCAGATTATCTGTTGTGAACTGGATTATCTGCGTCTACACTGACATATAATTCAGTTCTAAGCAAATAATCTGGATTCAGAAACTGGGTTATGTGGCCGTGTAGATGAGGCCTATGTTCCTAAGACTAGAACAGTGGTTCCCAAACTTTTTTGGCCTACCACCCCCTTTCCAGAAAACCTTTTACTCTCCGCCCCCCTAGAATTTTTTTTTAAAAAAATGTAATAGCAATTAAACAGAAAGATATAAGTATTAATGCAGTGGTTCTCAACCTTTCTAATGCCGTGATCCCAAAATAAGGTTCTTCATGTTGTGACCCCCAACCATATTTTAGTTGCTACTTCATAAATAATTTTGCTACTCCTACGAATTCTAATGCAAATATCTAATATGCAGGATGTATTTTCATTGTTACAAATTGAACATAATTAAAGCATAGTGATTAATCACAAAAACAATATGTTTGGGGGGAGTATTATTATTTACTTTATATTCTGCTCTTCTCACCCTGAAGGGGACTCAGAGTGGATTATAGTACACATACTTGCAGACAATCCCTGCAGTATGGACAACAGATGATGGGATTTGCGGTACCTTCAGCTGATTCAGCTCTGACTTCCACAGACCACTGAGACCCCCACAAATTACAGAACTGGACCAAACTTAGCACAGAGAACCCACATGACCAACAGAAAATACTGGAGGGGTTTGGGAGGAATTGGCAGTGATTTAGGGGACATGAAGTTTACCTACATTTGGAGAGCACTATGAACCCAAACAACAATGGATTTGGATGACATTTGGCACAAATACTCAGTATGCCCAAATTTGGACACTGGTGGAGTTTTGAGAGCCCTTCTTATTTGGGAGTTGTAGTTGCTGGGATTTATAGTTCACCTACAATCAAAGAGCATTTTGAACTCAATCAACAATGGAATTGAGCCAAACTTGGCACACAGAACCCCCAATCGTGCACCGCTCCCCAAATTCCCCTGAGCCTCCCACCGCCCCTTGGATCGCCTCACCGCCCACTAGGGAGCGGTACTGCCCACTTTGAGAATCAGTGGACTAGAAGGTCAAATTGTCAAAGTGAGAGAAGATTCCTCAATAAATATGTAGATAATAATAAACTTTATTTATAACCCGCCTCCATCTCCTCAAAGGGCACTCGGGGCGTCTAACATGAGGCCAAACCCAAAAAACAATAAAACACAGTTGAACATAAAACAGCAAAAGAAGCAAACAAAATCATAACAAAATATATAAAATGACAAATAAGATAAACAATATAGCAACACATAGTAAAGTCAACACAGTGGGCGGGCCAGATGTCTAGGATAAAATGTTAGAAGGTTCAAACCCTGGGTGTGATAGGAACTTAGAGTGTATTTGTAGAAAAGGAGCCCAAAAAGGAGGAGCAATGGGGTTTAACCTTTATAGAGGGGGAGCTGCTTTCTCAAGAGGGTGATTTGGAGGTAGGAGCAAATGATGGATTGAATGGTCACTCTCCGAAGTTCCTTATAGAATCATAGAATTGGAAGACACCCTCAGGGGCCATCTAGTCCAACCCGATTCTGCCATGCAGGAAGACACTATCAAAGCACCCCCCACAGATGGCCATCTAGCCTCTGCTTAAAAACCTCTAAATGCTCCAAGGCAAAGAATGTAAAACTCTTAGATTAGATAAAATAGATTGTAGTTTGCATTTATTTATTTGAGAAATTTACATCCTGCTTTTCTCTGAGCACAGACCCAAGGTGGTTACAACAGAATAACAACTTGCAATACAAAAGTTAAAACACGCCATTCAACATAAATATTTGAAACAGCAAATACAATAAAAACCGTGTGAACATTAAAACGAAAAAAACCCCCCAAAGCTTCCACCCCCACTTGTTTAGCTTAATCAAACATTTTTCGAAAAGGAAAGTCTTCACATCCTTATTGTTTTTTGATGTTTAGGATGTAATAGTAGCATTCTAGAAAAAAATATTTTAAATCTTTTCTTGGTGATGTTGTTTTGTTTTTTCTTGGTTTTATTTTTTATGTATGTAGATTTTGTTTTAATCGATTGAAATAAAAATAATTTTTAAAAAGCTCACTGACAGGTGGCTATCTACCCGCTGCTAAAAAAAACCTCCAGAGGAGGGGATTCCATCACACTCCAAGGCAGCATATTCTACTGCCTCTTAACTTCAGTTCTTCCTAAAGTCTCTTCTTTTTCTATGTATTTGTAGGTCAAGAAGAACTGTCACTCTGAGTCCCCCCTCGGGGGTTGAGAAGGGCAGGGTAAAAAGTACTGTAAAAAATAAATACAGGTCCTTCTCAAAAAAATTAGCATATAGTGCTAAAGTTCATTGTTTTCCATAATGTAATGATACAAATTAAACTTTCATATATTGCAGATCAACTGAAATATTTCAGATCTTTTTTTGTTTTGTACTGATGATTTTGGCATACAGCTCCTGAAAACCCAAAAATACCGTCTCAAAAAATTTAGCATATTTGGTCGGATGGAATATGCTAATTTTTTGAGATATGTATGCCAAAATCATCAGTATTAAAACAAAAAAAGACCTGAAATATTTCAGTTGGTGTGCAATGAATCGAAAATATATGAAAGTTTAATTTTTATCATTACATTATGGAAAATAATGAACTTTAGCACTATATGCTAATTTTTTTAGAAGGACCTGTAAGTGTATTTGTGCATGGTAAATGTAGGGAGGTTCTTACTGTATTTGCTCTAATATTGGAGCTGCTTCTTTTGTCTTTTTTTCCAACCCTCAAAGGTATTCTAAAGAGACACAGAAGGGCACCATGTGTGGAGCTGCTCATAGTCATGAGAAGATCATACTCCTGAATGTAGTAGGAGTAAATCTGGCTATCTAGTCACATTTCCTACGCTCAGAAAGTTGGGAGAGACTCTGAAGGGCCCTGTAGTCCAGGGGTGCCCACACTTTTTCAGTATGCGAGCTACTTATACTAAAACCAAGTCAGAAAGATCTACCAAGAGAGAAGCGGGGGGGGGGCTTGGCTCTGCCCCCCACCCCCTCTGGCTTTAGCATTTCCACAGCTTCTCCAGGGTAGAAAGCCACCACTGGCTTGGCATTACCCTCTTCTACCCTGGAGAAGCTATGGAAATGCTGAAGCCGGCAGAGGGGCCTGGGCTTGGTGCAGCATGGCTCTGCCCCCTCAGAAGCGCCCCATCCAGCTGGGATCGACCTCCCTTGGTCCCAGGATCGACCAGTTGATCGCGATCGACTTCCTGAGCACCCCTGCTCTAGTCCAAACCCATTGTGGTATGCAGGAATCATAACAGAAACACCCATACGACACAGTATATTTCAGAAACTGTGTCTCTTTGGTACTTAGAATCATAAGAGTTGGAAGAGACCAAAAGGCATTCCAAGCCAATCCTATTCTGCCAAGGCAGAAACGCACATAATCAAAATAACCCTTGACAGATGGTCATCCAGCCTCTTCTTTTAAAAACCTTCATAGAAGGAAATCCACTATACTTTGAGGTAGCGTATTTCACTGCCAAATAGCTTTTACAATCAGAAAGTACTTCCTAATGTTTGGATGGAATCTCTTCTCTTGCGGTTTGGACCCATTGCTCTGTGTCCTGGTCTCCAGAACAACATAAAACAAGTGTGCCCCCCCCCCTACTGTGTCCTCCTTTAAATGTCTTCAATTTTGATGTGTTTATTTAGAGTTCGGGTGGGCTATATATTGGGGAAAGTATGCTGTTAGACATTTTGGGGATCTGTATGTTTTGACATTAGCCATTTTCTGCCCTTTTCCCAAATACTTCCTTCTTTATTCTAATTGGGTAGATAATATTGGGTTACTTTGGTGTAAAATGTTGCAAGCCAATTTGAGCTCTACTCTTGGAAGGGCATGGTACAAATGAATATAATGACAATAATAGAATTAGGAGGATTGGTGAATGTGACCCTCCATATATAGTTAAGATTGCTGTCCACATCATTTCTCACAGTAGGCCATATTGTCTAGAGCTGAAAGGAGTTGCAAACAAGCAATAGATCAATTAGTAGTTAAAGGACCTAGTGATCTCTCTGCAGCAGATATAGACAGCTAACTCTATGACAGAAAGAAGCCACTGTTTGAAATGAGCACTGATTCGGTTTATCTTGAGTTGCTATATCTGATGTGTGGCTAGAGATTTCCCTCTTAATGTTTGTTGCTCTAGTTTCACTGGAGTATTTCTCTCAGATTTTAGAGCAATTGAGAGAGCCATCATAATGACTGAGAACGACGTAGACAATGAGCTGTTGGATTATGAAGATGATGAGGTGGAAAACCAGGCAGCTGGAGAAGGAGTCGATGTCCCGTCAAAGAAAGACGTCAAGGGGTCCTATGTCTCCATTCACAGTTCTGGCTTTCGTGATTTTTTGCTAAAACCGGAACTCCTCCGCGCCATTGTTGACTGTGGATTTGAGCACCCCTCAGAAGGTGAGTCCAAATCAAACCATTATCTTGAGCCTGGTGGGAGTTTATAGGTTAGAGGGGAGCTGAAAGCAAGAGCTTTTGGGGTCTGCAAAACCAGGAGGTATTGATTGTATTTTCATTTCCAATGCAGTACAACATGAATGCATCCCCCAGGCAATTTTGGGCATGGATGTCCTTTGCCAGGCCAAATCCGGTATGGGCAAGACTGCCGTTTTTGTTCTTGCCACACTTCAGCAGTTGGAGCCAGTCACAGGACAGGTATGTTTAGGAAAAGCAAAACAGTTTTTTTCGTGGGGGTAGAGTGGAGGGAAGGGCTGGATGGGCACATTGGGGGCATGACAATATTCCTAGTAAAATGACTTGAGGGAATATGTCATCTGTGATTACATGAGGAATAACAAATGCATTTCTGCTTCCTTGGCAGGTGTCTGTGCTCGTGATGTGTCACACCCGTGAGCTGGCCTTCCAGATCAGTAAGGAGTATGAACGCTTTTCCAAGTATATGCCCAGTGTCAAGGTGAGATTCATGAGTTAATTTTATCTCTCTTTCTCGAAGGGCCCTCTAGTCCAAACCCATTGTGATATGCAGGAGTGAAAAATGTTACAAAAGTAAATCTAGGGGATTGTGGGAAAGAAAGTGTGAAACTTATTTCTTTCTCCTGTAACCCAGGTGGCGGTGTTCTTTGGGGGGCTGTCCATCAAGAAGGATGAGGAGGTGCTGAAGAAGAACTGCCCGCACATCGTGGTGGGAACCCCGGGCCGCATCCTCGCTTTGGCCCGCAACAAGAGCCTCAACTTGAAACATATCAAGCACTTCATCCTGGACGAATGCGACAAGATGCTTGAGCAGCTTGGTGAGAGAGGGCTCTTTACTCTGGTGGGGTAAAGATGTGAGTGCTGTGCAAAACTTAATAGTATGAGGAGTGGGCCAGGTTAGGGAAACTGATGGTCTGAACTTCTTGGGCATCCATAAGCAGAAGTAGCAATGTTGACTACTTTTGAGACAGTACAGTGATCCTTTGCTCTAGTTCAGTGTTTCCCAACCGCTGTGACGTGGCACACTAGTGTGCTGTGAAGGACCTCCTGCTGTGCCGCCAGAAAAGCTCTCTGCCCCCCTTTCTTCTCCCTGCCTGCTGAACTCCTGTTGCTTGGGGGAGGAGGAGGAGGAAGGGCCGGGTGGCGGCGAAGGAAAAGAAGGGGCCGGGGCGCCGCCTCCTTTGGCCGTTTTCCCAGCCAGCCTCCAATCCGCCATGACTCCCGCCCCTCGCTTGCTGAAGCCGCGCGGAGGAGGAGCCCTGCCCACTGAAGCCCGTCCACTGCTCATGCTCCTCTGTGGGAGAGCTGAAGCCGGGGAGGAAGCGGGGCATGGTGCGGCCTGGCTCCGCCCCTCCCCCAGCTTCGGCACTCCCAGCAGCTGCTCCAGTCTTGAGGGGGCAGTGCCAAGCCAGCATTGTGCTGGCTCTCCCACCGCTGGCTTGGCACTGCCCCCTCAAGGCTGGAGCAGTTGCTGGGAGAGCTGAAGCCGGGGGAGGGGGCGGGTCATGGCGCGGCCTGGCTCCGCTCCCTCCCCCCGGCTTCGGCACTCCCAGCAGGCCACCATGCCCCAGCCATTCTTTATTGTGTTCGAGTGTCATTTTGGTTGGTGGTGTGCCCCCGGATTTTTTTTAATGTTAATAGTGTGTCGCAGCTCAAAAAAGGTTGGGAAACACTGCTCTAGTTGTTCTTTGAACTGGTGCCTTTGAACTGATTAAAGTTTTGATCATGAGCCTGACATGAAAGTAACTTTGTCTTGTCCTATGTTCAGTTCCTTTCTGCCTCAAGAGAGAGAGAGAGAATGAGAATGAGAATATGAATGTGTGTGTGTGTGTGTGTGTGTGTGTATATATATATATATATATATATTGGTCGTGCCGGGAGCGACTTGAGAAACCGCAAGTCGCCTCTGGTGTGAGAGAATTGGCTGTCTGCAAGGACGTTGCCCAGGGGACACCCAGATATTTTGGTGTTTTACCATCTTTGTGGGAGGCTTCTCTCATGTTCCCATATGGGGAGCTGGAGCGGATGGAGCTCATCCACACTCTCCCTGGATTCGAACCTGCGACCTGTCGGTCTTCAATCCTTCCGGCACAGGGGTTTAACCCACTGCGCCACCGGGGGCTCCCTCAAGAATAATACAGATGCTCTATTTTCTCTAAAATGAACCAGAAAGGGAAAAGTGGAGGTTGTGGCTGGAAATAATGTTTCTAACATCACATTTTAGTTTGCATCAAATGTTGCTTTTAATTTTTCTCACCAAATAGCCGGTGCATTGGTTGCAGCTAGGATGAAGTTGTGTGAAAAGAATTCCCATCTGTGTAGCTTTTTAGAGAGGATGAGAACCTCTCCTCTATAGTCAATAGATGTATTCTCAGGACTGCATGAAAACTCCCAGAAATCCCAGCCAGTTTACCAGCTGTTAGGATTTCTGGGAGTTGAAATCCAAAACACCTGGAGGGCCAGTAATTGCCCACCCCTGACCTAGAAGGTCCTTTAGACTAGAGCAGTGGTTCTCAACCTGTGGGTCCCCATGTGTTTTGGCCTTCAACACCCAGAAATCCTAACCGCTGATAAACTGGCTGGGCTTTCTGGATGTTGTAGGCCAAAACACCTGGGGACCCACAGGTGGAGAACCACTGGACTAGAGGGTCTAAAAATACTCATAGGCATCTGTTCCTTTCCTTATCCAGGAGCTACTGGAATTTATGGAACTGAAATAACTACTGAATGTAGATGTGGCCTAGTAGTGGAGCTTGGAGATGTTCCCTTTTTTAACCACAACTCTTACCTCCTTGCCAATGTGATTACTGGTCTTGTTTGTCTGGGAAATTCTGCAAGCTGTACTCTATTCATTCCCCCTCCAGCTCTACCTATTTGAGGAGTATCAAATTTACTGGGTATTCACAGTAGCACAGACAATCATATCTATTGTTTTATGTTTTATGTTGTGTATGTTCGATGTTTTATAGTTAACTGGTTTTAATCTATTGTTATATATTTTAGTTATGTATTGTATTTTATATTTTGTGAGGCATTGCATTTTGCTGTTTACTTTGTTGTGAACTGCTTTGAGTTTCCCCAGGGGTTGAGAAAAGTGATATACAGGTCCTTCTCAAAAAATTAGCATATAGTGCTAAAGTTCATTGTTTTCCATAATGTAATGACAACAATTAAACTTTCATATATTGCACACCATCTGAAATATTTCAGGTCTTTTTTGTTTTGTACTGATGATTTTGGCATACAGCTCCTGAAAACCCAAAAATACTGTCTCAAAAATTAGCATATTTGGTTGGATGGAATATGCTAATTTTTTGAGATATGTATGCCAAAATCATCAGTATTAAAACAGAAAAAGACCTAAAATATTTCAGTTGGTGTGCAATGAATTGAAAATATATGAAAGTTTAATTTTTATCATTACATTCTAGAAAATAATGAACTTTAGCACTATATGCTAATTTTTTGAGAAGGGCCTGTATAAATGAAATAAATAAACAATAATAATTTCTAACCTGCCTGTTCTTTCTTCTTTGTAGATATGCGCCGGGATGTCCAGGAGATCTTCCGCATGACCCCTCATGAAAAGCAGGTCATGATGTTCAGTGCCACTCTCAGCAAGGAAATCCGCCCCGTGTGCCGCAAATTCATGCAAGACGTAATTACACCCCTTCTACCTTCTTTATTCACCTGGCTGGCCAGCTGACCAGCCTCCCTCTCTCCCTCCCTCCCTTCCATCCAGGGAAGGAGGAGGGGATCAGAGCTTAGAGAGAGCGCCACAACCGTCGACAGCACCGTTGAGTTGTGCTGCTGCCACCCATCACTTACCCCAGCCCCCCCATAGGCATCTGTAGGGCACACACCTTCCGGAAGATCATTCGGGTTACATTAGCCAGAATAGCTACACACACGACAAAAATGATAGACCTCTCCCAAAAGGGCTAGAGAGCAATCATTCAGTGAGATATCGTTCTATTTTTTAAACGCTGCTTGGCGTATGAAGCGTCCATGTTTTGTTCAGAAGAGGATCCATTCCAGAAGGATCCTCTTGTACCGTCACACTGGGCAGGTGGTGCAGGATTAATTGCACTCCTCCTGCTGTCCTGTTTCCCTGCATTCCCTGCGCATGGGACCCATCTCTGTGCCTGCACCGTGTTCAGAAGATCCTGGCCCCCATGCACCCAAGATCGGAAGATCCTGGCCCACACACACACAGGCAAGTGGAGCCTTTTTCTTCTCACTGCCATGTCCACCCGCACGCAACATGCAGATACGTGTTCCTGCCCTCTCTGCCCTGTCCCTCCTGCCCATTCACTGTGGCTGGCACTCTGGAGACCTGCGGCGAAGGACTCCTTGGAGGATCGGAGAGATCAGCGGCAGCCAGTGGAGCGGACGCCTGGTGACCTGGAGGAGAAGTTTTATCCTTTTTTCAGTTCTGAACTGGCAAAAGCGCGTCATTCTGTTTTTGATTGCTCCCCTTTTCCTTCTCCTTCTTCCTTGTAGGAAAGTGGCAATTTGAAGGGCACCCCTGTGGGAGGAGAGGGAGGAAGGGGAGGATGGAAGGAAGAAAACTGCTTTGAGGGAGCTATCTTGTTACGTAGCCGGAAAGGGGTGGAGCTCATCTCAGTATTGATCTTGGGAAGATTCAGTGCAAGAAACAGCATTTCAGCTAGTTATCTCTTCAAGGCCAGTATTTATGTGGGAACGAATCAGATAGGGTGGTTTTCTGTGCTTGTTTAGGAAAACGGAAGGGGCAACTACTATTGTCCTTGCTCTTTTTGTGGCTTTTGATACCAGATAGCTGATACATTTTGGGAATTGGGATGTGAGCCAGGAAGGGACCCTTTGATAAGATGGTTAAGGGCAGCATAGTCTTGGGTGGTTGCAGCTCTTGGAACAAGCTCTAGTCACTTTCCCTATGCAAGTTTTGCCGTTTTTCTCTTTTTGTTTTGCGTATCTGAAGGAAGACATATGGTTCTTTAGGGGGGGGGTTGTTTTTCAAGTTCAGATCCTGCAAAGATAGATAAAACGTTGGTGCTTTGCAAAGGGAAAGCCTTTTTTTAAAGCCACAAGGTGCTTTGGAGGAAACTTTAGCAAACGAGGAGAATCTTCCTCCTTAGAAGCTTTGGACTGCTTGGATTTGTTGGCCGCAGAAAGGGGTGGGTCACCACTTTGCTTATTGCGCATTTCTTTACGGACTGCAGTAGCCAGGGGTGTGTGTGTGACAGGGGAAGATGCTGTTGCTGGGCCCGTCCGTGCTTTTCGCCCCTCCCCTCACCCCTCCCTCCAAACCCAGGTCTGCCTTGCCCTGGTCTAACCGGCCCTGGGTTTGCTCCTCAGCCCATGGAGATCTTCGTGGACGATGAGACCAAGCTGACGCTGCACGGTCTGCAGCAGTACTATGTCAAACTGAAAGACAACGAGAAGAACCGCAAGCTGTTTGACCTACTTGATGTACTGGAGTTCAATCAGGTGCCTTGGGGAGGTGGGCCCCACTTCAAGAATGAGGGAGGAGGAACCAGTCTTGGGAGGTGGAAGTAACGATTTGGGATTGGATCAAAGCAGAGTACGTGGAGCAGATGTAAATATTACCCACTTGCCTCGGGATGTCAGCTGTTAAAAGCATAGTAGAGCTCTCGAAAGTGAGCCTCGGTGCATCAACTTTCCAGTCCACAAACCAGAGCTTACCTTCCATGCCAATCCTGTCTTGACTTTAAGGGAGGCTATTGCCTCCAGTCCCTAAACATGAAAGACAAAAGCTGCTTAATAGACTGGTTTGGATCTTGGAAGTAATTTCATTTAAGAAAATAATATGAGCAGTGATGCTAATAAATATTTGGGAGTGTTGGAAATTATTGCTTGTAGCAAATTGAACAAATTAATGAGATCTAATTATAATTCATTTTATGGGTCTCAGGATTTACAATTAATGCATTTCCAACCTCTGAACCAGGAATTATTCTCTCCCCAGACAAGAACTTGTTTAAGTGGGCTCTGCCTGTTAAGACATTAAAAAATCAGCTTAATAGACTGAACGTGAGGAACGGGCTACACATGCAAACTTTGTGATTGGTCCAAGTCAGGAAGGTTAGATACAGTAATTTAACTGAGCTTTGAGCATGTAGGAATGGACTCTGGGGTAGTTTTCCTGTGGGACAATTGGTTTTTTTTTGTGATTGAGGGTTTGGTACTCATGACAGGTTTTGCAATGGGATTCAGCAGGATGGTAAAAATACCCCTACACATTTGCTGGGGCTGACATGCACAGGGCTCCTGTGATAATAATTAAAGTAATCAGATTTTCACAACTAAACCTGCAAATATGGAGGGCTTGCTATATGTGCCTTAGGTAAGGAAAACAAGGTCCCTGTCCCTCCTTACAGCTGAGAGCGGTGGTTGATCTTTCCTTTTCCCGTCTAGGTGGTCATCTTCGTGAAGTCTGTACAGCGATGCATTGCACTCGCTCAGCTGCTGGTGGAGCAGAACTTTCCTGCCATTGCCATACACAGGGGCATGCCTCAGGAAGAGAGGTGAGAAGGGCCGAAGGGAGGGGGTCATCTGAGGGTCTCCTCTGCAATGATGAGCTTGCTCAGACTAGAGTCTCTGATTCTGTTCTGTGAAGTTCCTCTTAAGCGCTGAGCAGCGGCCCCTGCAGATGTAATTTATGCTGAGATTCAGCAGGCGTTTGCCAACTATAGGTTGGCAGTAGGAAGACTTTAACATCCTTTATAGGCCCACATGTAATGTGACAGAATTATTCTGATTTGGAAGCAGTAGTGAAAACTAGTTTTTGTGTTGGTCCATGTTTTGAAGACCTTGTTTGAAATATTGGACGCCGGTAAACTAGGTCCCTTTATTTAGCAGCATGTGTCCTATTGCTGTTTTCTGGGACAGGATCCAAAACTTGAGGCTAAATTCACATTCCTTCTGGGGTGACTTATTGGGAAGAAATTCAAGTCAAACACTCAGTGAGAGCTGAGCCATGGTGGCGCAATGTGTTAAACCGTTGTGCCGGCCAGACTGCTGACCTGAAGGTTAGTGGTTTAAATCTGCGAGGCGGGTGAGCTCTCATCTGTCAGCTCCAGCTTCCTGTTCAAGGACGTGAGAGAAGTAGTCTACAATGTCAGCAACTGGCATTTTTGTTGTCTGAGCCAGAAATGTTGTAAAGATGTTCCAAATCAAGTAGCCATATTGAACACTGAAGCATTTTTGTTACACATGGCAAGTGTGTGTGTGTTTTTTAAAGACCCCACTCCAACCTGTAAATTAAACATCAAGGGTGCCTTCATGATCGGAGAAAAGGAGGAGAGATTGTGGTTAAGTCAGGATGGGGCTCTATTAAGTGCCCTTAAAGCGTGTAAGAGCAAATCGGCATTAACATCCAGATGCGTCCACTGGCCCAACTGGTGCGTAGTTTTGGTCTGGAGTGTCATCAGTATGCTGAACAAACCCAGCTGATGCTGAGGATAAAAGGCCGGCCGGACTCTGTACCCGATTATTTCCATCAGTGCCTTGAAGCTATGAATGGGTGGCTGCGGGCCAGCAGGTTGAAGGAGAACCCGTCCAAGATGGAGATCCTTTGGCTGGATTGCCCGGCGGGGAGGGGGCTCCAGCTGCCTGTTACAGACGGAGAAGCAGTTTGCCCGTCGTCCCTTGTAAAAAGCCAATTGGACCCTCTGCTGACAATGGAGGCCCAGGTCTCCACTGTAAGCAGAGCGGCATTTTCCCATCTGCCCCAGGCAAGGCAGCTAGCACCCTACCTCTCCGGTAACGACCTAGCTACGGTGATCCAGGCCCCCTGTCGCTTGTCATCTACGAGACAGCATGCCTTCTCGGTAGCAGCGCCTAACTTATGGAATGCCTTGCCGGAGGAGGTCCGAGCAATAACAGACTTGTCCTTCCGGAGGGCTTGCAAGACTAACCTCTTCCGGCAGGCGTTCAACCTTTAGAGGCCCCGCTTAATCCATATTCTCTGTTTTAGTATAAATTGCTTTTATTGTGTTTTAAATGCTGTTTTGTGATTATGTTTTATGCCTGTTCTGTGAACCACCCTGAGCCTATTGGGAAGGGTGGTATAGAAGTTGAAATAATAAATAAATAAATTGTGCCAATTCACCTGGCCCCGCCTTTTTTGGCCGTGCGTGTGAATGGTCCGAGAAATGCAAAACTTATGGGTACAGTGATGAAGTGATAATCTGACCTGAGAAAGTAGACATAGAGTGAATCTACACCAGGCATGGGCAAACTTTTCTTTATAAAGGGGGGCACACATTGCTGTCTATGGAGAGTGACGGGTCTCCATGTGGATGGTACAACATCCAGACATCCCCTAGGTAATGTCCTTGCAGACAGCCAATTTTCTCGCGCCAGAAGTGACTTGCACTTCTAATACGATTTTAAAAAGTGCGAGCTGGGTAAAGGTGTGGTGTCCAGATTAGCAAAGCGTGTGAGTGAAAAACAGTTTTCTTCTGGTGCCTTGTTAATAAGAGGTATCATATTTTGTTAAGATACACCTGCCATTCTAAGACATACCCCATTTTTTAGAGATGATTATCTAGGGCAGTGGTTCTCAGCCTGTGGGTCCCCAGGTGTTTTGGCCTACAACTCCCAGAAATCCCAGCCAGTTTAGCAGCTCTTGATATTTCTGGAAGTTGAAGGCCAAAACATCTGGGGACCCACAGGTTGAGAGCCACTGATCTAGGGGGAAAAAAACTTTGAGTCTTCGAATTAAAGAAACACAGTACTTCTAGGGGTGAAGAGGTAGGTAACTTGCTTTGTTTGCACATGGGGGTCTTATTTTTTTCTTTCAGGTTGTCACGGTACCAGCAGTTCAAGGATTTCCAACGCCGTATCTTGGTGGCCACCAATCTCTTTGGTCGTGGCATGGACATTGAGCGGGTCAATATCGCTTTCAACTACGACATGCCAGAAGATTCAGACACATACCTGCACCGGGTGAGTTGAGGCCCAGAGGTCCTGGAAGTGGGGAGGCACACGTTTATATAGATTTTTAAAAAAAATCCCAAGGTAGAGCTGCCCTGATGAGGTTGCTAGACTAGAGTCTCTGACTTGCTGATGTTTCTTTCAGCCCTGAGCAGCACTCTTGGCCTTGGGCTTTTGTGGGACAGGGGTCTTTTAATTTCAATAGGGTTTGCTGTTATCTGTCGAATCTTTGGGAGTTGTAGTCTGGTGAGGCCCCAGCACTCTGGGAGAAAAAAACTAAAGACCTTAGAAACTACAACTCCCAGGATTTCAAAAACCCTGAAACCTGAAGGGTATTTAATATCAGCCTAAGGACAGTGTCTTGGTTCCTTTTCCTTTTGGGTCCTCTATTGAATTGTGGGGGGAGCTGGATTGAAGTGCCCTGTGCCTGCACCAAATCTTGATTTTTCTTTTGTGGATCTTCCAGGTGGCACGTGCTGGGCGTTTCGGCACCAAGGGCTTGGCAATCACTTTCGTGTCAGATGAAAATGATGCCAAGATCCTCAACGAGGTGCAAGACCGCTTTGAGGTGAACATCAGCGAGCTTCCTGACGAGATTGACATCTCCTCCTACAGTGAGTGTTCCATGTTGACAGGAGGGGGGGATGAGGATGGAGGGAAATTTCCCCTGCTTGGCTGAGCTTAATAGTCAGCTGGGGCTTGGAGAAGGCATGAGCTGGCAAGGTAGATTGAATTAGTTGAATTATGGTTTAGATTAGCTAGAGAAAGGCATGGGAAACTCCCACAATTCCTAATGGGAAATTCCTAATTGGGGGAAAAACAGGAATTCCATACAAGAATCAATCAGGGCCAGCTAACACCTCCGAAAAAAGGATCCCCAGCAGCAACCAGCCAGGCTTTGAAGCTGTAAGGCTATTCATTGGTAATCAAGGTGGCCAATTGTAACATTCACACTTGCCTCAAGCAGACAAGAGTTCTTTCTCCCACCCTGGACATCATTCCACAGATATATAAACCTCACTTGCCTAGTTTCCAACAGACCTCACAACCTCTGAGGATGCCTGTCATAGATGCAGGCGAAACATCATGAGAAAATGCTTCTGAAACATGGCCATAAAGTCCGGAAAACTCACAGCAACTCTATATGTGTTTCAATTGTATGTTGTTTTTATGGCATTGAAATGTTGCCTGTGTGTAAATGCCGTTCTGAGCCCCCTTTGGGGTGAGAAGGGCGGGATATAAATACGGTAAATAAATAAATCATCTGTAGTATGATTACTTTTTAACTCAAGAAAACCTCAAAAGTCAGGGGTTGTCTTACACACCGGGAGTCATCTTTTAGAGCGGGTGCTGAAACTTCTAATCCGGATTGGAGAATTTGTGGTTGCCGCATATGGTGGGGGGAGCTCAAAAATGGCAATGGCATGTCCCTGCCGTATGCAGCGACTGTATGAAAGCATTAAGGGCGACGCTGTACAAGTACGGTACAAGGAAGTCCATTCATCAGGATTCGTGGACTTAATGCGGTCTCGATGGTGAGGTGAAGGGGCGCCTCACCAGGAAGGTGTAAGTGAAGGGCAGAGCAAGCTGCAGGCGTCTGGGTCGCCCGGGGTATGGAAAAACGAGATAGAGTGGATCTGGGTCCAGAAAAACTCACCTTTTTTACCTGTCCAGCCGTCCTTGTATCTTATTACCGTACCTCCTCCTCTGCCCTCAGATCTTGCTCCTGAAGACTGCAGTGAAGCGGTGCAGGTGCGCACGTGCGAGATCTGAGAGGCAGAGAAGGAGGTACAGTAATAGGAAAATTACCATATTGAAATCAAATCTGATGCTTTTATATTGTTATTCGGTGTGCGTTGGAAGAGGGGTAGTCTTATACAGCAAATATATCCCAAACTACAGGTCTGTATAGTGCTAAAGTTCATTATTTTCCATAATGTAATGATAAAAATTAAACTTTCATATATTTTAGATTCATTGCACACCAACTGAAATATTTCGGGGGTTTTTTTTGTTTTAATACTGATGATTTTGGCATACAGCTCCTGAAAACCCAAAAATCTTATCTCAAAAAATTAGCATATTTCATCCGACCAATAAAATAAAAGTGTTTTTCAAAAAAAAGTCAACCTTCAAATAATTATGTTCAGTTATGCAATCAATACTTGATTGGGAATCCTTTTGCAGAAATGACTGCTGCAATGTGGCATGGAGGCAATCAGCCTGTGGCAGTGCTGAGGTGTTATGGAGGCCCAGGATGCTTCGATAGCGGCCTTAAGCTCATCCAGAGTGTTGGGTCTTGCGTCTCTCAACTTTCTCTTCACAATATCCCACAGATTCTCTATGGGGTTCAGGTCAGGAGAGTTGGCAGGCCAATTGAGCACAGTAATACCATGGCCAGTAAACCATTTACCAGTGGTTTTGGCACTGTGAGCAGGTGCCAGGTCGTGCTGAAAAATGAAATCTTCATCTCCATAAAGCTTTTCAGCCGATGGAAGCATGAAGTGCTCCAAAATCTCCCGAGAGCTAGCTGCATTGACCCTGCCCTTGATAAAACACAGTGGGCCAACACCAGCAGCTGACATGGCACCCCACACCATCACTGACTGTGGGTGCTTGACACTGGACTTCAGGCATTTTGGCATTTCCTTCTCCCCAGTCTTCCTCCAGACTCTGGCACCTTGATTTCCGGATGACATGCAAAATTTGCTTTCATCAGAAAAAAGTACTTGGGCCCACTTAGCAGCAGTCCAGTGCTGCTTCTCTGTTGCCCAGGTCAGGCGCTTCTGCCGCTGTTTCTGGTTCAAAAGTGGCTGGGGAATGCGGCACCTGTAGCCCATTTCCGGAACACGCCTGTGCACGGTGGCTCTGGATGTTTCTACTCCAGACTCAGTCCACTGCTTCCGCAGGTCCCCCAAGGTCTGGAATCGGTCCTTCTCCACAATCTTCCTCAGGGTCCGGTCACCTCTTCTCGTTGTGCAGCGTTTTCTGCCACATTTTTTCCTTCCCACAGACTTCCCATTGAGGTGCCTTGATACAGCACTCTGGGAACAGCCTATTTGTTCAGAAATTTCTTTCTGGGTCTTACCCTCTTGCTTGAGGGTGTCAATGATGGCCTTCTGGACAGCAGTCAGGTCGGCAGTCTTACCCAGGATGGCGGTTTGGAATAATGAACCAAGCTGGGAGGTTTTAAAAGCCTCAGGAATCTTTTGCAGGTGTTTAGAATTAATTAGTTGAGTCGGATGATTAGGTTAATAGCTCGTTTAGAGGACCTTTTCCTGATATGCTAATTTTTTGAAATAGGATTTTTGGGTTTTCAGGAGTTGTATGCCAAAATCATCAGTATTAAAACAAAAAAGGCCTGAAATATTTCAGTTGGTGTGCAATGAATCTAACATATATGAAAGTTTAATTTTTATCATTACATTATGGAAAATAATGAACTTTAGCACTATATGCCAGTGTTTTTCAACCTTTTTTGAGCCACGGCACACTTTTTACATTTACAAAATCCTGGGGCACACCACCAACCAAAATGACAATCTAACACAGTAATACATATAGTTAATATGTTTTTAAATGTATTTATACACTCAGTGTGAAACATGGGCCTGTTTCAATGAACACAACATAGATATCCTAGCAGGAATGGCAGAAAGACACCAACTTCCTACACAGAACCCCCATAACCAAGAGAAAATGCTATAAGAGTTTGGTGGGCATTGACCTTGAGTTTTGGAGTTGTAGTTCACCTATATCCAGAGAGCACTGTGGACTCAAACAATGTTGGATCAGGACCAAACTTGGCATGAATACTCAATATGCCCAAATATGAATGCAGATGGAGTTCAGGGGAAATAGACCTTGACATTTGGGAGTTGTAGTTGCTGGGATTTATGGTACCCCAACAATCAAAGAGCATTCTGAACCCCACCAATATTAGAACTGGGCCAAACTTCCCATACAGAACCTCCAGGAGGCAAGAGGAGGTCTCTACTTGGGGAAAGGGAGGCGGGCCTTCCCAATGCATGGAGAGGGAGAGACCAAGCATACAACGGGTGGGGAGGGTGTGTGTGTAATTTTGTGCCTTTATCGAGGTATGTTTCTTAGGGTTTTATACTTCAACACACTAGACTCCCCCCCGGAGGTTCCAATTTCCCAAGGCACAGCTGATGATCGCTCACGGCACACTGGTTGAGAAACACTGCTATATGCTAATTTTTTGAAAAGGACCTGTATATTTTAACTGGAAAAGTTGGGGGTCGTCTTATACACCCAGTCATCTTATACACCGGAAAATACAGTAGCCATATCAGAAGACGTCCTAATGATTTAATTTGCAGAGTACTGGGTAAATTCTTCAGAAGTAGCAATAAACACGAGTGTAAAGCCACTACTCTCAAAACAATGGAAGTGCCAGTCATCCTGAGAGGGAAAAAAGGTTGTTTGGGAAGTTATAGAAAATCTTGAGAAATGATGAGTAGGAATTGTGTTAGGAATTGTTGGAGTTCACGTCTAAAACAGAAGTTTGGTTCTGGCTAACACTCATCATTGTCTCTTAACAGTTGAACAGACCCGATAAAAGGGGACCCCTTCCCTCTCTACGTTCACCATGGTTTTAGTTCCTGATATCCTCCGCTTCCCTGAAACTTCACCTTTAATTTCACCTGATGGAGAACGAGGGGACCGGCAGCCTGGAACACACAAACACACACCCCAATAACCCAAATCCTGCAGCAGGGATGGAAGAGTTGCTGTCCAAATGAGAAAGGGGTTTCCTGAGCTCCGCAGAGTCCCATGAGAAGCCCTCAGGTTGACTGTCCCGTTGTCCAGCCGGCATTTAAGAAGATAACGGAGGGGCCCACTACCGACACCTGCATGCGAGGCACATGTTCGAATTGATTCCGTCTGCCAGGACGATTTGTGGACTTCACCTGTCTGTTGGCTTTGCCCTGCTTCCTCTTCCCATCAGCACTTACCCGGTGACCGTCTTCCTGCGACGGGAGGCGCAAAAACAGGAGGAGTTTTGATGGCGGTGCTCTGTGAATTTCTGACATTTAGAATTACGTTGTGTTGTACAAGGGGGAAAAAACTTTTGGGGAGAGGGATTGAATGCACAGACATCTTTTTTTTTAATATGGCCATTCATGATGTTTTTAAGGCTTCTGTTTTTTTTTCCTTATGCGTGTTCCCCAACCTTTAAAAATTTTTGTTTGCATGTTAACATATGAAGCCCCTGTCCCAGCTGGTTTCTTCTGGCAGGTAAATTTAGTAGTGCGAGATCGACAAATGTTTTAGCCGTGGCTTGTTCTTTCTTCCCCCTTTGATATCCTCTTAATTTTATTTTTTGGTAATAAAGGAACCCAGTCTTATGGGTGTCGAATTAAACTAGTCTTGTGAATAACCTTTTCCGGGTGTTGCTTCATTCTTTACAGCATTTTCTTCCCCCCTCCATGTTAGATGAAGATGTGTGACAATGAGTCAGTGCTGGGAGCTTAAAAATAAACAACAAATGGGGGCTGAGTCCCTTTTTAATTTTTAAAGATGTCATGTCTTCTAGTGCGCCAGAAGGGATGTGTGTCGGAATATAGAAATATCAGTCTGAAATTAAAACACAACAACGGAAGATACGACCTGTCATGCTCAGCTGAGTGGATAAATCTTAGCCCAATAATAGAGAAAAATAATAAAAATATAATAATAATAATAGAGTAAAAATTAAATGTGATAATAAAGTAAAATAATGCCACAATAGAGTAAAATAACAAATGTAATAAACATAAGAGTAAAATAATGCCACAATAGAGTAAAATAATAATGTAATAATAAGGTAAAGGTTTCCCCTGGCATTAAGTCTAATAGTGTCTGACTCAGGAGTGGTGCTGATCTCAATTTCTAATCCGAAGAGCCAGGGTTGTCCATAGACACCTCTAAGGTCATGTGGTCTGCATGGAGCGCCCTTACCTTCCCGCAGAGGCGGTACCTATTGAGCTCACATTTGCATGTTTTTGAACTGCTAGATTGGCAGAAGCTGGGAGCTCACCCCATTCCCCAGAATCGAACCGCCAACCTTTTGGTCAGCAACTCAGCGGTTTAACCCACTGCGCCACCAGAGGGCCTACAATATAATAATAGTAAAATAAATGTAATAATAAAGTAAAATAATAAATGTAATAAAAGAGTAAAATAATGTAATAAAAATAGAGTAAAATAATGTAATAAAAATAGGGTAAAGTAATGTGAATGTAATATTAAGAGTAAAATAATAAACGTAATAAAAATAACGAGTATAAATTGGGGGCTTTTTCAGCCTTAAAAAAGGCTGAAAATCACGACTTAATACTCTAGTATATACGGTAAGTTTTTAAAAGCCAAACACGGCAGCAAGGAGTGAATCTTGCCCTTATTTCCCCTCCCAAATGATATGGCCATTCTTTCAATTTTGCAAGAATTTAGCTTTCAAGTCACGTTTATGTGGCAAGCAAACACTACTGGCCCCGGGTTCCGCGACATTCTCATAACTGATCTCTTCTTGTTTCCCTATCAAATTATAAACTTTTCTGGGGTTGAAAGAGTGACATGCCCAACATTAACCATTAGGGTTTCATGGCCAAGCGGGGATTAGAGGCCTAGAATCATCTAATCCAGTGTTTCCCAACCTTTTTTGAGCTGCGGCACACTTTTTACATTTACAAAATCCTGGGGCACACCACCAACCAAAATGACACTTAACACAGAAATACATATAGTTAATTGACCTTGAGTTTTGGAGCTGTAGTTCACCTACATCCAGAGAGCGCTCTGGACTCAATGTTGGATCAGGACCAAACTTGGCATGAATACTCAATATGGAGAAATGTGAACACGGATGGAGTTTGGGAAAAATAGACCTTGACACGTGGGAGTTACAGGCCTCGAAAGACCAGCAGTCTCCGTCTCACTTAGGTTGCCCCCTCCCCCGGTTTGTGGCTCTACCAAGCCCGTCGGAGACGAGCTTAGGGAGAACGGCTCCCCACAGGGCCCAGGCCTGGGAGCCGAGTTTGGCCAGCTCGCGCCTTCCGCTGAGCCCAACAACTAACCAGGAACTTACTCAGAAGCGCTGCTGTTAGCGCTCGGGAGTGTCGGGCGAATGGAGGAGCAGCTTTCTCGGGATGAAGGCAAACGCGTCCAAACGAAGGATGATCACAAAGATCCTTAAAGGGGACTACACATATTTGTGATGATCCTTCGTTTGGACTCGTTCTTTGCCGTCATCCCGAGAAAGCTGCTTCTCCATTCGCCCGACACTCCCGCGAGACTCCGAGCGCTAACAGCAGCGCTTCTGGGTAATGTAGTTTCGCTACAGTACAAACAAACAAAAGAGCAATATAGGACTGGTGCACAGTACTAAGCAAACACACTGAGGAGAAAATCACACTGAATAATCAGATACTACATCCAAGAGTAGCAAAATATCAATATAATGTAATGTAAGTCAAAACATTAAAAGAACCTCCCTATTCCTCACATAGGACAGTATGTTAAACATGAATGATAATGCATATCAGTGGGGGAAATACAATGTACACGTATATAGTATGTAATCAAGTACAGTACCTTCCAGGTGGGAAGTATCAATGCGAAAATAGCATTAACAGAAACAAATATCTGATCAATCATATGCTAGATGCAACAGCAAGTATATATGCACGCAGAGCTCCAGCGTCAGCTCAAAAAGCAAGTTAACCACATATAATACACATGGTGGATAGAGCAAAATACATCAAAGTAAACATAAGAGCAAATACTCAAAGTTCCAGATGGAAGATAACCAGTGAAGGAGGCTGAACAGTATGCTTGAGTGCCTCGCTAGGCTCAATTCACTCCAAGGGGCTCATAGGGAAGATAGGCTGTGGCGTCACTGATGTGTGCCGAGCAGGCTCGTCGCCCCAATACCGTGTCTAACGATGGAACGCGTCGCTCGTCTATGACGTAGACAAAGGTGGCATTCGGATTCAAAATAAAGTATAATTAAGGGAGAAGCCCCAAAATAATATATTACAGTAAACAAACTAGGGCAAATAAGCCATATACCGTATTTTTCGCACCATAAGACGCAGTTTTTCCTCCTAAAGTGGGATGAAAAATCAGCTGCGTCTTATGGAGCGAAGACGCAGGCAGGAGGGGGAGCAGAGGGGGCGATATATTATACTTACCGGGCGGCGGAGGAACCCGAGGTGGAGCAGGAGGAGGGAGGCCACGAGGCGGCCCCACGGAGACCGAAGACAGAGGCGCATCTTCGTGGCGTCAGGAAGATGCGCCTCTGCCGAGGAGGAGGAAGGGAGGAAGGCCTCGCCGTCGCGCGCTGTAAATACGCACGGAAGGAGAGAGGCCGGAGGGCCCTGCGGAGGCGCTGCGGCCTCTTCCTCCTTCCTTCCTCCCTCCCTCCCTCCGGCCTCTTCAGCGTATTTACAGTGCGCGGCTGGCGAGGCCTTCCTCCCTTTCCTCCTCGGCAGAGCGCATCTTCCTGACGTCAAGAAGATGCGCCTCTGTCTCGGTCTCCGTGGGGCCGCCCCGTGGCCGAAGACAGAGCGCATCTTCTTGACGTCAGGAAGATGCGCCTGCCGAGGAGGAGGAAAGGGAGGAAGGCTCGCCAGCCGCGCACTGTGGGGTACGCTGGGAAGAGAGGCCGGAGGAAGGGAGGAAGGAAGGAAGGAGGAAGAGGCCGCAGCGCCTCGCAGGGCTCTCTCTCCTGGTGGCGTGCGTACTGCGGCGCGAGGCCTTCCTCCTTCTCTCCTCCCGAGAGGCGCATCTTCCTGATGTCACGAAGATGCCTCTGTCTTCGGCCACGAGGCAGCCCCACGGTGACCGAAGACAGAGGCGCATCTTCGTGACGTCAGGAAGATGCGCCTCTGCCGAGGAGGAGGAAGGGGAGGAAGACCTCGCCGGCCGCACGCTGTAAGTACGCACGGAAGGAGAGAGGCCGGAGGGAGGGAGGGAAGGAAGGAGGAAGAGGCCGCAGCGCCTCCGCAGGGCTCCCTCCCTCCGTCCTCTCTCTTTCAGTTAAACACATTCATGTACATGTATGTGGGGCTGTGCAACTTTAGGGCAACCCCACATACATGTACATTTTTCCTATTTTCCTCCTCCAAAAACAGGGTGCGTCTTATCAGCAGGTGCGCCTTATGGTGCGAAAAATACGGTAAATGTACTAGTCAGCAAAGTGAAGTCTCCCTGGTCGCTGTGAAGCCGCTGAAGCCGGTAGAAACCCACTCGGAAGGAGGGGGGCTGATAGGGAGAGAAAGCAAGCCAAAAAGCGCCACAGTGCCGGAGCACTATGCAAGAGTGTAAACAAATGGCTATATAGCCTGTCTGTGGCAAAAAAAAGAAGGTAATAAAGCTGAAATATTGCAGCAGGCTTGTTTCTGAAACCCCAACCCCAGGTGTAGATAGATGGGGATGTCTGGGGTGAGACGAAGCAGACGCCTACGGGGATTTACCGCTGCGCTGCACCCGTTTCGGACCTCAATGGGTCCATCTTCAGGGCGAAAGTAAACACAGGCATATCTGTGGCTTCAAAGTAGTCTCAATACATCTGTAATAAATTATAACAAATCTTTCTCAGAATGCACAAAGTCACAGGAAAAGGGTGGAAGCAAAGGAAGGGTAGGTAACATACCTGTATACAACCATCAAATAGCATCAATAGTAGGTATGACCGCCATACGGTGGGGAAGAATTAGAGGGAGGAGTATAAATACCCTTAGAACAGCTGCTGAAAGTCAGGGAAATTAAGGGGATTAAGTCAACAAATTAGAAATACTGAGAGGCTCATTTAGGCCAGTAGGGGTCTCACTTCTGACCATTGAAATCCAGGCACTTTCCTTGCGAAGTAGCTGTTGTCTAATATCACCATGGGAATGGGTTTTCACCCGTTCTAATCCCATGAAATGGAAGTCCTCTTTGCCTTTGTGTATAAATTTAAAATGGCAGTAGAGTGCTGATTCTTCAGATCCCAGTCTGATCCTGCTGCGATGTTCACCTATCCTGACTTTGAGCATGCGAGAGCTTTGGCCTATGTAGATCTTATTGCACGAACAAACAATGCAATAAACGCACCCCTCAGATTTGCAGGTGATGGCATCCTTGATTTTGAACGATTTGGACTTGTGGGCGACATATAGTTCTCGTGTATTAAGGGCAAATTGACAGACACTGCAGTTACCACAGCGTCTCATGCCCGGTGTGAGGATGCTATGGGAGCTGTGTAATCTATGATCAGTATGGATCAATAGATCTCCAAGATTGGTGGTGCGTCTATAGGCAGGCATGGGTTTGTGTTGAAGATCAGGAATGTCAGCAATGAGGAGCCAATACTTGTTGACAATACGTAATATGTCATTGGAATGAGTAGAGAGAGTCAAAGGCCAAATGGGTCTGTTGGGTCTCTGTTTAACAGTAGTCTCTAGGGTGTGGGCCCTCTGTAGATTATCCACTTTGTGTTTGGCTTGCTGGAGGATATGTTGTGGGTATCCTCTGTCGCGAAATTTAGTTAGCATGGATTGTGAGTCCTTTTCATAATTATGTGGAGAAGTGGAATTCCTTTTCATTCTTAATAACTGGGAATATGGCAGGTTGTTCTTTAAAGGGAAAGGATGAAAGCTCTGATAGTGAAGCAAAGAGTTTTTATTAGTGGGTTTGCTGTAATTTTTGACACATAATTTATTGTCTATCTTGTGTATGGTAACATCTAGGAAGTTAACTTCTCTGCGGTTATATGTAGTATTAAAGACAATATTGGGGTGCCATGTTGAGAGCCAGGTGTCACAGATAGATGTATCAGTATTACCCCTCATTAAGAAAAAAATATCGTCTATGTATCTGCCCCAGAAGGAAATGTTGTCAAAAAAAGGATCAGCGTCACAAATGTGAATGTGTTCAAGCGAAGTCATATAAAGATTGGCAATTGTGGGTGCAAGGGGGGAACCCATAGCCACCCCAGAAGTCTGCAAGTAGTAGATGCCCTCAAAGCAAAAATAATTGTATTCTAACACACAATCGAGGAGTTCCAAAAGAAAACCCGTGGGTGGATTCTGCGGGTGAGGCCTGGAATCGAAAATGGAGGCAATGGTCTCTCTAGCATCATCTAGCGGGACATTCGTGTAGAGGGTAGAGATATCAGATGAAACAAGGTAAGTGTGAGGGAGAACATTCATCCCTTCGATTTGAAGTATCAGGTCCTTTGTGTCACGAATGTAAGAGGGTGTCAATTTGACATAAGGTTGTAGCATATTGTCCAAAAATTGCGCCAGAGGTTCCAATAAGCCACCACACCCTGAAATAATGGGGCGCCCCGGAAGGGGATTGATCCCTTTGTGTATCTTGGGGATATGGTAAAAATCGGGACGTGAGGATGTTGGTTGGTGAGAAATTGGGCTGTTTTTGGGGTGATGAAACCCATGATTTCACCATGATGGATGATATTGGAAATGATGTTAGAGAATCTCGATGTTGGATCACAGGTCAGGCGTTTATAGAATTTGTGATCATTAAGTTGTCTCAAGGCCTCCTTGGAATAGTCATCTCTATTGAGAACAACCAGGGCCCCTCCCTTATCTGCCCTTTTAAAGATGATTTCAGGATGATTGCCGAGTTCTTTGATGGTATCAATGTCCTTTTTGGACAGATTGGAGTGTTCTAGATCCTGCTTATGATTAAGGGCCGTCACTTCTTTGAGTACCATATTTTCGAAAGTCCTTACATTATGAGATGGCATGTTGGGTACAAAAGTACTCTTGATGCGCATCTCTGTCGAAGTGTTATCAGGTTGGGCAGGGGTGGGGGAAGTGTTAGCGTCTTTGGAGTAAAATTCTTTGAGTCTGACAATTCTAAATAGTGTGGCTAAATCACGTCTGACATCAATATCACGGCACATAGGAGTCATGGCAAAAGAGGGATGTAGTTTCACGGCAGTTCCATCCCTACTGGATCGCTTCCGCGGTTTTCTCGGGTTCCTTCTGATGAGGAAACCCTGTTTCCCAACCGCTGTTCCACGATCAGCTGGTGTGCCGCGGGAAAACCTCTCAGCAGCAGCAGGAGGGTGAAGAGAGGTTTTCACGCAGAACACCAGCTGATCGCTCACGGAACACTAGTGTGCAGCGGCACAGCGGTTGGGAAACACTGATCTAATCCTTCAACTAATAGAGTTGGCTACTCAGACTGAGCTTCATATATAAAGGGGGTGGGAGTATATAGTAGTAAGCACTCCTTTTTAAAACAAATCCTGATGGATAATTATATAAACATCTCAAGCCTTCCTAAGAACATCTGACGTGAAACTATTGGTATGATTTGTAATGCTATGTAATTCTGTGAGTTGTAGTTTTGCAAGGTCTTATCTGCTAAAGAGAGCTGGTGCCTAACTAAACGAGACATCTCAAAATTATATAGCACTGAGCCATATCTGTTCAAGTGGTATCAAACTGCATTCGTCCTGCAGTGCAGATGCAGCCTTGGCTCAAGATTGAATTGTAACTAGTTTACAATTACGAACGTTCTGCTAAAATCAACGCTTGCCACATTAATTAAAATTTTCTTCGAGTCCTGGCACGGTTTATAGCTTGGCTTACAACAGCGTCTGCTAGAGGTGAAGATGGCCCTCCAAGTAGATTCTGTTTCCATAGCAACAATCACACATTGGGCCCCCTCTTTTTTTCCTTTTATTTTTGGAGCTGAAATAGAACCAGAAAATCCTTACTGATTCTGAGCCTATTTTAATCAAATCCTGAAATGTTAAGCTGCATTACGTAAATCATCCTGTATTCAATCCTTGACTTGTTTTGGGCTATTGCAACTGTCACAAGAAATTCAATGTGCAGATTTGACAAATGTGAATTTAATATGGGTGGGAACGAATGGAAGGATGTGTGGCTGGAGTTAATAATTTTGGAAGCACCAGTAAGATATTAAGGCAGGGGTGGGCAATTGATTTTTCCAAGGGGCCACACGAGAGCCAAAAAATATGGAGGGCCGCACCTAAAAGCTGAACTACATTCTAATCTTCATAATTTATTTACTTACTATATTTACTATATATTACACATCATTAATATTAACATATTAATATATCAAGAAATATTCATATATTAGTATTAATATCATAATTATTATAGTATATATATATAGACATAATATATTGAAATTAGAATATAATATAACATTATTATATATTATTTATTATATTACTATATTATTATTACTATAAAATTATTATAATTATAAAATAATAATAAAAACCACTAAAATAAAATTAAATTCAAGAAGACAAGGTGCGAACCAAGATGGAATGGCCCAATGGCCCCAGCCCAGAGGATCGCAAAGCGGACCCAGCCACCGTCACAGCAGAGGAGAGCAGAGCAGCAGACGATCGGAGGCTGCAGGCCTCCATCCGCTCTCGCCCCCAGCTGTTCCCCAGCTGATCCACCTGCGGGGCCAAGAGGAAGGGGTGCCGCTGCCGCCATCTCATCGCGGGCTCTGCGCGGCCTGTGTCAGCAGGTAGGCCGGAGGAGTGACGGCTTTGGAGTGCCTGCCATCCCTGGAGGCGATCCTGGCCTGCAACGGGAGCACTCGGCAATCTGAGGCGCCTGATTGCCGTGGCAACCCGGAAGACGATCAAGTCTTCCGGGTCGCCACGCCGATAAGCCCCCACAGGTCGCCGAGTGCTCCCGTTGCAGGCCAGGATCGCCTCCAGGGATGGCAGGCACTCCAAAGCCACCACTCCTCCGGCCTCTCTGCCGACACAGGCCGCACAGAGCCCGCGATGGGATGGCGGCAGCGGCACCCCTTCCTCTTGGCCCTGCACCCGACGCCCTTCTCCCAGGCCGGACAGAAGCGGCTGCCGGGCTGGATCCGGCCCGCGGGCCGTAGGTTGCCACCCCTGTATTAAGGCCTGCAATGACTATCTACCTGCTTGATGGTCTGTAATTAAAAGTTGCAAATGAGAATGGATAAGAACTGTGACAATGGTTCCTTTAAGTTAAGGAAATGTTTACAACATTCCTTATGTTCAGAAGGAAGTCAACATAAGATTACCAATCAAGAAGAGTCAACGTCTGGCCAGGAAACTGAGATGGATCCAGGATGGAAGATGTCTATCATTAATTTACAACTTTGGGACGACATCAGCCCAATCTATATATATAAAAAGAGAATGGTCGTGCAATGACGCTTATAGACAGCAAAACTATAAGCCCCATAACCACTAAACCCCCCAAACACATTCCACCATACCCCGAGGTACCTATAGGGCACAAAAAATCCACCCTAGATACCTCGCAAGACCCCCAACTTACACCCCCAAAACACCAGCAATATCACCGAGCGTTGCGCCACTTACTGCAAAGCAATGCCCTCCTTCCCCCACGAGAGGAGGACAGAAAGAGAATAATGGCGCAGACCCAGTCATCCCACCCCCAAAAACACACCAAACCCCTCTCCCTCCATCCTCGCTCAACGGGTGCCGGAGCCCTTCCCTACGACGACGGCGACAACATAACCACCTCCTTCCTCTCCTCCCAACCACTCCTGGACCCGGCCCCATGCGGCCACGGCCATGCCCACCTCCGCTACTTTCTCAACCTCCTTCGCTGCCTCCACGCCGCTCCCAGACCAACGGCATGCCCCCGTCCTCCGCCGCTTCCCAGCCGCTCCTGAAGCCGGCCCCCACGGCCCGAAACAGCAACGTCGCCTCCCGAACAGGCTACCAGGCGGCGACGGAGGCCGAGGAGGCGACGGCACGGCCCGGGTCCAGAAACGACTGGGAGCCAGCTGAGAAGGTGACACATAAAGTGTAAACAATTAGTAAGGTACTACATTCATCAGTAATTTCAAAAGTATAATTATACACATATAAACAATTTACAAATGCATGTAATGCATGCCCGCTGTGGGCTCCTACCCCACGCCAATGGCGACAATAAAGTCCAAGTAACCGGGTTTGGAGGGCAAAATTCAAGGGTTCGTAGAAGAGGACTGGTTTCAAGGGGAGGAGATGCACAAGCCCAGCCGGGCTGTGTCCCAACGAAAGCGGGTGGGCTAGCAAGCCGTGTTGGAGATTCAGACGAATGCTGTAATGCAGAGTTGTTCGCAGGCAGGAGCCAGGGCTATTTCCTGTCGTGATTAGGAGACGTGGGGTTGGTCACTGGGTCGCCTGAACATATCACTGGGCCGACGGGGATACGCTGTACAATGGTCCCAACTCCCGTTTCGACCCCCTAGAACTGGGTCTTTATCAAGGCCAATGTTGTGGAGCAAAGCAACTCGATTCCATCCTAAGGCATGAGCAAAGTCTAGATCATAGAGGCAAGTGCATACTTCTACGTCATGACCAACGGCTTCTATGATCTAGACTTTGCTCATGCCTTAGGATGGAATCGAGTTGCTTTGCTCCACAACATTGGCCTTGATAAAGACCCAGTTCTAGGGGGTCGAAACGGGAGTTGGGACCATTGTACAGCGTATCCCCGTCGGCCCAGTGATATGTTCAGGCGACCCAGTGACCAACCCCACGTCTCCTAATCACGACAGGAAATAGCCCTGGCTCCTGCCTGCGAACAACTCTGCATTACAGCATTCGTCCGAATCTCCAACACGGCTTGCTAGCCCACCCGCTTTCGTTGGGACACAGCCCGGCTGGGCTTGTGCATCTCCTCCCCTTGACTACTTACCTTGAAACCCAGTCCTCTTCTACGAACGCTTGAATTTTGCCCTCCAAACCCGAAATTACTTGGACTTTATTGTCGCCATTGGTGTACGGGGTAGGAGCCCACAGCGGGCATGCATTACATGCATTTGTAAATTGTTTATATGTGTACAATTATACTTTTGAAATTACTGATGAATGTAGTACCTTACTAATTGTTTACACTTTATGTGTCACGTTGCCTTTTAGCAACTCCCCCTCTGTTTTGTATAGCCAGCTGAGAAGGCCATGGATACGGCGGAGGAGGCGGCTGCCACGCCGCCCACAAGACCCGGCAACAGGAGCAACAGCAAAACGGCGAGGGAGAAGGGCACGACCACGAGACTACAATCCCCAGAAGGCTCCGCACGGATCACTAGGAAGGAGGGCGGAGACAGAACAGAATAAAAAATTGGCTACGCGGGGCCTTCTGGGAACTGTAGTCCCCTGGCCCAGCCCGCCTCCTCCGCCATCTCCGTGGCCTCCTCCGCTGACTCTCAGGATCCACTGCTCTCCACAGGGGGAAAGAAGCTTCCCCACCGCTGAGCCTGCCCTCCCAAGGACATAGAATGAAGAACGACGAGGCAGGGGACAATGGCCTCGCCGCTACTACCCTCCAAATAGCAGAGGGTGAAGAAAGAAGGAGCGAGGACGCTGCTGCCACCTTCCCGCTGCACTTCACTCCTAACAAACACACCCACAACAAACTACACCCACCTCACAACCACCAAACCCACAGCATGACAACCACACAAATCACAACACTTACCTCTACAAACCAACAACACATCAGAAACACAACACACACAACACATACATAACACTACTAAAAAGTAAACAACACAGTACAACCAACAAATACACCCAACATAAACACCATATAACCACACCCCACAAACACACCATATATCCAGAACACACTCACAACAACAAACTACGCCATCAAAACCACACACTCATCTCCAACCACCATCCCAAACACACACCACCAATCCCCCACTTAAGACACATCACCCCCAAAACATGACAGCAACAAAACTCGCGATACCTACCGATACAGACCCAAAACACAACTCACACACAACACACAGGACATCAACATCCCACCCACCAGAACAACCCACAACGACACAGCCAAAACCCCCCCCAAAAACCTTAAGTCACATCATTTCTAAACCTTACATACTCAGACTTTCTCGCATCTCATACATAGGGCACAGCAACGCGTGCCGGGTTCAGCTAGTATTCCTATAAAAGACTCAGTCTAATAATGGTCACAGTGTGACAGACAGAGTTGTAGTTCACCCACAACATTATGCATGTTGTAAAATTTAAAAAGAAAAATCGACTTTTTCAAATAACCCGGGCAACTTTGGGTACCCAAGCTAGTATATATGGATGGCAAGGATATTAAAAAGCCAAGCCCCTAATTGATGTTTTTGGTTGCTTGATTGTAACATGGGGAATTACTACATAAAATGAATGCAGTTTGACACTACTTTAATTGCCATGGTTCGATGCTATGGAATCCTGGGAGCTGTAGTTTTACAAGGTCTTCGGCCTTCTCTGCCAAAGGGTGTTGGTGCTTCACCAAACTACAGATCCTAAGATTCCATAGCACTGAGTCATAGCAGTGTTAAACTGCATTAAATCTACAGTGTAGATTCCCCCCCCCCCCCGGTGTTTTTTCCTCCCTGGATGAATATTTTGGTTGCTCCTGAGATTGGTTTGAAGCTGTTCCCACATTCCAGGCATTTCTAAAGGTTATTATCCCCTCCGTGATTCATTTCCTGCCCGGCAATTATATACGCAAGGAATAAAACATCACCGTGAATCCCAGGATCTGGGGTGCATCTACACTGTAGAATTGATGCAGTTTAACACCTTTTGAACTGCAAGAATCCTTGGAGTTGTAGCTTGACAAGGTATTCGTCGATGTGCATCTACTTGAATTGCCCTGACTCAATTCTGTGGAATCCCGGGACTTGTAGTTTCCCAAGGTCTTTCGCTTCTTCTGCCAAAAAGTGAGTGCAGAAATTTGAACTGCCCTGACTCAGTGCAATGGAATCCTGGGAATTGTAGCTTCCCAAGGTCTTTCGCTTCTTCTGCCAAAATGTGGGAGCAGAAATTTGAACTACCCTGACTCAGTGCTATGGAAGCATGGGAGTTGTAGCTTCCCAAGGTCTTCCGCCTTCTTTGTTGAAATTTGGCCACATGACTTTGAGCTGCTGTGCCTCAATGCTATGAACGCCTGGGAGTTGTAGCTTCCCAAGGTCTTCCACCTTTTCTGCCAACATGTTGGATGTACAAGTTTGAACTGCCCTGACTCAGTACTATGAAAGCATGGGAATTGTAGTTTCCCAAGGTCTTCAGCCTTCTCTGTTGAAATCTGGCCACATGACTTTGAGCCGCTGTGGCTCAATGCTATGGAAGCCTGGAAACTGTAGTTTCCCAAGGACTTTCACCTTGTTGGCCAAAATGGGAGTGCACAAGTTTGAACTGCTGTGGCTCAGTGCTATGGAATCTTGGGAGCTGTAGTTTCCCAAGGTCTTCCACCTTTTCTTATGCAGTTTGGATGTATGAGTTTGAGCTGCTTTGGCTCAATGCTATGGAGTCCTAGGAGTTGCAGTTTCCTAAGGTCGTAGTTTCCCAAAGTCTTTTGCATGCTCTGCTGAAATTTGGAAGCATGAGTTTGAACTGCCCTGACTCACTATGAAAGCATGGGAGTCGTAGTTTCCAAGGTTTTCCACCTTTTCTTCCAAAATTTGGATGCATGAGTTAGAGCTGCTGTGGCTCAATGCTGTGGAGTCCTAGGAGTTGTAGCTTCCCAAGGTCTTTTGCCTTTTTTTGCCAAAATGTGGGCGCATCAGTTTGAACTGCCCTGACTCAATGCTATGGAAGCCTGGGAGTTGTAGTTTCTCAAGGTCTTTTGCTTTATCTGCAAAAATGTGCATGCACCAGTTTGAACTGCCCTGACTCAGTGCTATGGAAGTCTGGGAGTTGTAGTTTCCCAAGGTCTTTCACCTTCTCTGCCAAAATGTGGGTGCACCAGTTTGAACTGCTGTGGGTCAATGCTATGGAGTCCTAGGAGTTGTAGTTTCCCAAGGTATTCCACCTTTTCTGCCAACATGTGGCTGCACAAGTTTGAACTGCCCTGACTCAGTGCTATGGAAGTATGGGAGTTGTAGTTTCCCAAGGTCTTTTGCCCTCTCTGCCAAAATGTGGATGCACAAGTTTGAACTGCTGTGGGTCAATGCTATGGAAGGACTGGAGTTGTAGTTTCCCACGGTCTTTCATCTTCTCTGCTTAAATTTGGACGCACGATCTTGAACTGCCGTGGCTCAATGCTATGGAAGCATGGGAGTTGTAGTTTCCCACAGGCTTTCACCTTCTCTGCCAAAAGGAGGGCACACCAGTTTGAAGTGCCCCGATCCAGTGTTATGGAAGCCTGGGAGTTGTAGTTTCCCACGGTCTTTCGCCTTCTCTGCCAAAATTCAGACGCATGTGCTTTAACCTGCCCCGATCCAGTGCTATGGAAGCCTGGGAGTTGTAGTTTCCCACGGTCTTTCATCTTCTCTGCTTAAATTTGGACGCACGAGCTTGAACTGCCGTGGATCAATGCTATGGAAGCATGGGAGTTGTAGTTTCCCACAGTCTTTCACCTTCTCTGCCAAAATGAGGGCACACCAGTTTGAACTGCCCCGATCCAGTGGTATGGAAGCCTGGGAGTTATAGTTTCCCAAGGTCTTTCGCCTTCTCTGCCAAAATTTAGATGCATGAGCTTGAACTGTGCAATCCAGTGGTATGGAAGCCTGGGAGTTGTAGTTTCCCAAGGTCTTTCTCCTTCTCTGCCGAAATGTAGACACCTGAGCTTGAACTGCCCCGATCCAGTGCTATGGAAGCCTGGGAGTTGTAGTTTCCCAAGGTCTTTCGCCTTCTCTGCCAAAATTTAGACGCATGAGCTTGAACTGCCCCGATCCAGTGCTATGGAAGCCTGCGAGTTGTAGTTTCCAATGGTCTTTCACCTTCTCTGCTGAAATGTAGACGCCTGAGCTTGAACCGCCCCGATTCAGTGCTATGGAAGCCTGGGAATTGTAGTTTCCCAAGGTCTTTCACTTTCTCTGCCGAAATGTAGACACCTGAGCTTGAACCGCCCCGATCCAGTGCTATGGAAGCCTGGGAGTTGTAGTTTCCCACGGTCTTTCATCTTCTCTGCTTAAATTTGGACGCACGAGCTTGAACTGCCGTGGATCAATCATATGGAAGCATGGGAGTTGTAGTTTCCCACGGTCTTTCGCCTTCTCTGCCAAAATGAGGGCACACCAGTTTGAATTACCCCGATCCAGTGCTATGGAAGCCTGGGAGTTGTAGTTTCCCTTCCTTCCTCCCTCCCTCCTTCCTTTCCTCTTTCCTTCCTCCCTTCCTTCCTCCCTTCCTGTCCTCCCAGCAGACACCGGATCCCCTCCTTCCTCGGCCTGCCTTCCTCCTCCTCGGCTTCCTTTCCCCAGAGGCTCCTCCCTTCCAGCAAGGAGAGAAGACCCACGGAAGAGTTTCTCCTCCTTCCCTCCTCCCTCGGAGGGTCCAAAGATCCACGGTCCTGCGTGGCGTGGACTTTCCTCCCTCCCCAAATCCACAAGGAAGAAGGGGGGAAAAAGAGGACAAGATCTTTTCTGTTTTTGGGGGGGAAGAAGAAATCAAGCCCAATCTGGATCCACCCAAGGAACCCCCCACGCGTGGAAAGGCGTCACGCCGATTCCCCCTCCTTCTCAAAGGTACAGAAGAAGTGGGTTTGCTGGGGGAAGAGGAAAAAAAACCTTGCAGGGATCTGTCTTTTTGGGTGGGGAGGAGAAACACGCGTGGGGAGGGGGGAGGGGGGGAGGGAGCCCTGGCCTTATTAGGCACTGGGGCTATTTTAAGAGAATCAAGGTATCTCTATCTTATCTATCGATTGGATTTGAATTCTCTGGATGGATGGGGCTTTGTTTTTCTCATTTGGAAGAAAAAGGGCATCAGAAAGGGTTGGGATTATACAAAGTGCCTTGGAGAAAACATCTCCTGTATGCCTCCTTCAGAGTTGATCATGCTGGGTTATCATTATTTGCAATTTTTTAAAAACAAAAATGTATTATTATTATTATTATTATTTGCAGTTTCCCCTCCAAATGTATGTACCTGAACAATTTATCATTCAGGAACATTATTATTATTATTTATAGTCCCCTTCCAGATGTATACCCCTTTAACAGCTGAATATTTGTCATTATTATTATTATTATTTACAGTCCTCTTCTAGATGTATACCCCTTTAACAGCTGAATATTTGTCATCATCATCATCATTATTATTATTATTATTATTATTTACAGTCCTCTTCTAGATGTATACCCCTTTAACAGCTGAATATTTGTCATCATCATCATCATTCATTATTATTATTATTATTATTATTTACAGTCCTCTTCTAGATGTATAGTCCCCCTTTAACAGCTGAATATTTGTCATCATCATCATCATTATTATTATTATTATTATTATTTACAGTCCTCTTCTAGATGTATACCCCTTTAACAGCTGAATATTTGTCATCATCATCATCATTATTATTATTATTATTATTATTTACAGTCCTCTTCTAGATGTATACCCCTTTAACAGCTGAATATTTGTCATCATCATCATCATTATTATTATTATTATTATTATTTACAGTCCTCTTCTAGATGTATACCCCTTTAACAGCTGAATATTTGTCATCATCATCATTATTATTATTATTATTATTATTATTTACAGTCCTCTTCTAGATGTATACCCCTTTAACAGCTGAATATTTGTCATTATTATTATTATTATTATTATTTACAGTCCTCTTCTAGATGTATACCCCTTTAACAGCTGAATATTTGTCATTATTATTATTATTATTTACAGTCCTCTTCTAGATGTATACCCCTTAACAGCTGAATATTTTTGTCATCATCATCATTATTATTATTATTATTATTTACAGTCCTCTTCTAGATGTATACCCCTTTAACAGCTGAATATTTGTCATCATTATTATTATTATTATTATCAGTCCTCTTCATTATTATTATTATTATTATTATTATTTAGTCCTCTTCAGTCCTCTTCTAGATGTATACCCCTTTAACAGCTGAATATTTGTCTGAATATTTTCATTATTATTATTATTATTATTATTTACAGTCCTCTTCTAGATGTATACCCCTTTAACAGCTGAATATTTGTCATCATCATCATCATTATTATTATTATTATTATTATTTACAGTCCTCTTCTAGATGTATACCCCTTTAACAGCTGAATATTTGTCATTATTATTATTATTATTTACAGTCCTCTTCTAGATGTATACCCCTTTAACAGCTGAATATTTGTCATCATCATCATCATCATTATTATTATTATTATTATTTACAGTCCTCTTCTAGATGTATACCCCTTTAACAGCTGAATATTTGTCATTATTATTATTATTATTTACAGTCCTCTTCTAGATGTATACCCCTTTAACAGCTGAATATTTGTCATCATCATCATTATTATTATTATTTACAGTCCTCTTCTAGATGTATACCCCTTTAACAGCTGAATATTTGTCATCATCATCATCATTATTATTATTATTAGCTAAATATTTTATTATTTACAGTTTACAGTCCTTCTTCTAGATGTCATTATCATTATTATTATTATTATTATTATTATAGTCCTCTTCTGAATAGATGTATACCCCTTTAACAGCTGAATATTTGTCATTATTATTATTATTATTTACAGTCCTCTTCTAGATGTATACCCCTTTAACAGCTGAATATTTGTCATCATCATCATCATCATTATTATTATTATTATTATTATTTACAGTCCTCTTCTAGATGTATACCCCTTTAACAGCTGAATATTTGTCTAGATGTATACCCCCTTTCATCATCATCATTCATTATTATTATTATTATTATTATTTACAGTCCTCTTCTAGATGTATACCCCTTTAACAGCTTAACAGCTTTAACAGAATATTTGTCATCATCATCATCATCATCATTATTATTATTATTATTTACAGTCCTCTTCTAGATGTATACCCCTTTAACAGCTGAATATTTGTCATCATCATCATCATTATTATTATTATTATTATTATTATTTACAGTCCTCTTCTAGATGTATACCCCTTTAACAGCTGAATATTTGTCATCATCATCATCATTATTATTATTATTATTATTTACAGTCCTCTTCCAGATGTATACCCCTTTAACAGCTGAATATTTGTCATCATCATCATTATTATTATTATTATTATTATTTACAGTCCTCTTCTAGATGTATACCCCTTTAACAGCTGAATATTTGTCATTATTATTATTATTATTTACAGTCCTCTTCCAGATGTATACCCCTTTAACATTATTATTATTATTATTATTATTTACAGTCCTCTTCTAGATGTATACCCTTTAACAGCTGAATATTTGTCATTATTATTATTATTATTATTATTTACAGTCCTCTTCTAGATGTACCCCTTTAACCCATTGTCATTATTATTATTATTATTATTTAACAGCTTTAAAGCTAAATATTTGTCATCATTATTATTATTACTATTATTATTTACAGGCCTCTTCCAGATGTATACCCCTTTAACAGCTGAATATTTGTCATTATTATTATTATTATTATTTACAGTCCTCTTCTAGATGTATACCCCTTTAACAGCTGAATATTTGTCATTATTATTATTATTATTATTATTTACAGTCCTCTTCTAGATGTATACCCCTTTAACAGCTGAATATTTGTCATGTTATTAATATTTGTCATTATTATTATTATTATTATTTATAGTCCCCTTCCAGATGTATACTCCTTTAACAGCTGAATATTTGTCATTATTATTATTATTATTATTATTATTTACAGTCCCCTTCCAGATGTATACCCCTTTAACAGCTGAATATTTGTCATTATTATTATTATTATTTACAGTCCCCTTCCAGATGTAAACCCTTTTAACAGCTGAATATTTGTCATTATTATTATTATTATTATTATTATTATTATTTACAGTCCCCTTCCAGATGTATACCCCTTTAACAGCTGAATATTTGTCATTATTATTATTATTATTATTTACAGTCCCCTTCCAGATGTATACCCCTTTAACAGCTGAATATTTGTCATTATTATTATTATTATTATTATTTACAGTCCCCTTCCAGATGTAAACCCCTTTAACAGCTGAATATTTGTCATTATTATTATTATTTACAGTCCCCTTCCAGATGTAAACCCCTTTAACAGCTGAATATTTGTCATTATTATTATTATTTACAGTCCCCTTCCAGATTTATAGGCTTTCCAGATGTATACCCCTTTAACAGCTGAATATTTGTCATTATTATTATTATTATTTACAGTCCCCTTCCAGATGTAAACCCCTTTAACAGCTGAATATTTGTCATTATTATTATTATTTACAGTCCCCTTCCAGATGTAAACCCCTTTAACAGCTGAATATTTGTCATTATTATTATTATTATTATTATTTACAGTCCCCTTCCAGATGTATACTCCTTTAACAGCTGAATATTTGTCATTATTATTATTATTATTTAGGCCCCCTCCAGATGTACATACCCTTAACAGCTGATTATTCATTGTTATTAATATTACTAGCTGAGGACCCGGCGGTGCCCGGGTTGAGGAAGGCATTGTGTGCCAAGGTTGGTTCCTATTAGATGTTTATGTGGCTTGCAGTGGTCTTAGGAACTTAGTGAAGGTACTGCGAGTCCCATTGGCCATGGTCCATCCCCCTCCCAACAGCACCAGGATGTAGAGTGGGTCATGGGGGCTCTGTGTGCCAAGTGTGGTCTTGATCAGTCATTTGGATGAGGGTGGCAGCGGTCTCTGAAAGTGAGTGAAGGTACTGCAACTCCCATCATCTGTGGTCCGTCCCACTCAAAACTGCACCAGGATGTAGAGTAGGTCATGGGTACTCTGTGTGCCAAATTTAGGCCTGGTCTGTGATTTGTAGAGGCTGCAATGTTCTGTGGGAAATGAATTGGGTGAAGGTACTGCAAATCCCATCAGTTGTGAGCCATCCTGCCGTGAACCGCAGCAGGTTTGTAAAGTGGGCCATTGGGCCTCTGTGTGCCAAGTTTGGTCCTGATTTGTCATTGGTGTGGGCCACAGTGCTCTAAGGAAGTGAATTTAAGTACTGCAAGTCCCATCTTCCATCGTCCATCCTCCCTCAAACTGCACCAGGATGTAGGGTGCATCTTGGGGGGTCTGTGTGCCAAGTTTGGTCTTGTTCTGTCATTGTTGGGGGCCTAGTCAGGAAAATCAAGTTGAGGAAGCCTAACAATATCCCATGAGGTGAGGCCTAGTCAGGAAAATCAAGTTAAGGAAGCTTAGCTGTCAATTTTGTGCCTGGTATGTGATTAAAAGGGGCTACAGTGTTGTTTGGGAAGTGAATGATGTGAAGGTACTGCGGATCCCATCATTCGTGGCCCATCCTGCCCTAAACCACACCAGGTTGTGAAGTGGGCCATTGGTCCCATGTTTGCCTGAGCTGTCATTGCAAGGTTGGTTACTGTCAATTCAGGCCTTACGGTGTCCCATGAGCTGAGGCCTAGTTGGGAAAATCAAGTTAATGAAGTCTTACTGTCAATTCATGCCTTAAAGCAGTGTTTCTCAACCTGGGGGTCGGGACCCCTGGAGGGGTCACGAGGGGGTGTCAGAGGGTAAACAAAGATCATCACAAAACACAGCATTTTCTGTCTATCATGGGGGAGTTTGGCCCAATTCTATCTTTGGTGGAGTTCAAAAGGCTCTTTGATTGTAGGTGAACTATAAATCCCAGAAACTACCACTCCCAAATGTCAAGTCTATTTTCCCCAAACTCCACCAGTGTTCACATTTGAGCGTATTGATATTCATGCCAAGTTTAGTCCAGATCCATCATTGTTTTGAGTTGACAGTGCCCTCGGGATGGGTGAACTACAACTCCAAAACTTAAGGTCAATGCCCACCAAACCCAGTATTTTCTGTTGGTCATGGCAATTCTGTGTCCCAAGTTTGGTTCAATTCCTCCATTGGTGGGATTCAGAATGCTCTTTGATTGTAGGTGAACTATAAATCCCAGGAACTACAACTCCCAAATGACAATCTCTCCCTCCAATCCCACCAGTATTCAAATGTGGGCATATTGGGTATATGTGCCAAATTTGGTCCAGTGAATGAAAACACATCCTGCATATCAGATATTTACATGACGCTTCATAACAATAGCAAAATCACAGTTGTGAAGTAGCATTGAAATAATTATATGATTGGGGGTCACTACAACGTGAAGAACTGTATTAAGGGGTCACGGCATTAGGAAGGTTGAGAACCACTGCCTTAAAGAGTATCCCATTAGGTGAGGCCTAGTCAGGAAAATCAAGTTAATGAAACCCTACTGTCAATTTTGAGCCTAGTCTGTGATTTGTAGGGCTTGCAGTGTTTTTTGTGAAATGTGTTGGGTGAAGGTACTGAACATTCCATTTCCAACGAAACTGTCAACTGGTTAACTTCAACTCCAGCCATTTATGTCTGCCTCAGGCCCTTTCGTTTCCTCTGTGCTGCCTAGGAGTGGTGGAATGTTGGGTGGCTGGCCATTCAGAGGCAGTTATGCAAATAATCCCACATTGGCGACCAATCAAAAAGCTGCCACATATTCTTCCCGCCACACCTCCCGCCGCAAACATTGACTTTTATTATATGTATAGATTAGTGCCATCCAGGTGTACATACCTTTAACATCAGATTATTTGTTGTCATTATTGTTATTAGTTCCTTCCAGATGTATATACCCTTAACAGCTGATTATTTGTCATTACTATCATTATCATTATTATTATGGACCCTTCCAGATGTACATATTCTTAACAGCTGATTATTTGTCATTATTATTATCATCATCATCATCATTATTTAGGCCCCTTCCAGATGTACATACCCTTAACTCCTGGCTATTCATGATGATGATGATGAGTAATCTTCCACTTCGATATACATGTAACAGCTGATTATTTGTTGTTGTTGTTAGGTCCCATCCAGTTGTAAATATCCTTAACAGCTGATTATTTGTTATGATTAAGATTATTAGTCCCCTTCTAGATAGATATACCCTTAACAGCTGGTTATTTGTTATTATGATTACTGGTTATATGTTATTATGATTATTATAAGTCCCCTTCCAGATGGATATACATAACAGCTGGTTATTTGTTGTTATTATTATATTAGTCCTCCTCCAGGTGTATAATAAAACAAATAATAAAACATTTATTATACACCTCCTCCAGGTGTATAATAAAACATACATTTTAATAATTATAATTCTGTATTATTATTATTTGCATTTTTTCATCTCTCTAAATATGTATACACCCTTAACAGTTTATCAATCTTTATTATTATTATTATTATTGTTGTTGTTGTTTTCTACAATCCCCCTTCATATGTATATATACTTTTAGCAGTTGACCATTCCGGATTAATGATGTTTTGAATTTTTTTTAAAAAAAGGCATACAACATCAATCATTTATTATTGTACATTATTGGGGGTTTTTTTGCATTTCCCCCTTCCCCAAAAGTATACAATTCCATAATAGTTAATCACTCTAGATTTTTTTAGCAATGTTTTAGAAAATGTATAGCACATGAAATCATGCTATATTATTATTATTTTTTTGCAACCCCAGTGTCTATACTCGTAATAGTTTATCATTCTGGATCATTATTACTTTTGCAGCCCATCCCCAGGGATTTTTTTAATACAATTTATACCTTTTATATTTGTAACTATAACCTAAAAATGGATGCCTGTAATAGCTTAAGATTCTCTCCCTCTGTATATGTGTGTGTAGATACGCACACATAGATAATATGTAGTTTCTCTCCCCAATAATGTACATACACCTAAAGGTTTATAATTCAGAATACTTTGTGTCTGCATTTTCTCCAAAAATACTTACTTCATAGCATATCATTCTGGATAAGAGTTTTCTTTTTTGCAGCTCTCCCCACATACATACATACATACATACATACATACATACATACATACATGCTTGGGGACCCGGCAGTGTTCGGGTTATTTGAGAAAGGCATTGTGTGCCAAGGTTGGTCTTTGGTACTGCAAGTCCCATCATCCATGGTTCAGCCTCATCCAAACTGACGTAGAAGATAGAGTGGGTCGTGGGGGCTCTGTGTGCCAAGTATGGTCCTGATTTGTCATTGGTGTGGGCCACAGTGCTCTAAGGAAGTGAGTTAAAGTACTGCAAGTCCCATCATCCACGGTCCATCCTCCCTCAAACTGCACCAGGATGTAGAGTGCATCTTGGGGGGTCTGTGTGCCAAGTGTGGTCTTGTTCTGTCATTGTTGGGGGCCTAGTCAGGAAAATCAAGTTGAGGAAGCTTTACTGTCAATTCAGGCCCTAAACAGTATCCCATGAGCTGATGCCTAGTCAGGAAAATCAAGTTAAGGAAGCCTTGTTGTCAATTTTGGGCCTGGTCTGTGAGTTATAGGGGCTACAGTGTTGTTTGAGAAGTGAAGCAGGTGAAGGTACTGCAAATCCCATCGTTCGTGACCCATCCTGCCCTAAACCACACCAGGTTGTGAAGTGGGCCATTGGGCCCCTGTGGTCCTAATCCGTCATTGCTGTAGGCCGCAGTGACTGACTGCTTGAGGCCTTTCCTTTTCCCTTTGCGTCAACTTAGAATGTTGGAATATAAATGGCCAATCAAAGTCCTTTATGCAAATACTCCTTCAGTGGCAACCAATCCTTTCTGTCGGGTGCCTTAGAATGTTGGAGTTATGAGGCTGGCCAATCAGAGGCCTTTATGCAAATAATTCCACAGTGGCAACCAATCGAAACGCTGCCACATATTCCTCTGCACCTCCGCATCACCGCAAACATTCTCTTTTATTATAGTTATAGATAGATAGATACGTGTGTGTGTGCGTGTGTGCACACATACACACATTTAACAAGAACTAAAAATCCCAATAGCAGAGAAATGGTCATTTAAAATGAAATCTGTAACTCTGATTTGATTATATTACAAATTACGGTAGTATCCGTTAATATAAATATATTTAGTTAGCCTTCCAATTATTGCCATACATAGCTCTTCTTAGCTGTTAATTACTGTGTGTGTGTGTGTGTGTGTGTGTGTGTGTGTGTAAGGAGACACCCTACATATAACCTGTCCAATTTAAAATTGTATTAATTAAAAGGTGTCCCACTTTAAAATAATATACAACAGACTTTCAGTTAAGATTCTGCTTAAATGTACAGTACTTTCTGGTTGCTTGAGAGTTACTATTAAAATAAGCCTAATATATACTATGTCGTACCATAAACTCTGTATTGACTTGGTCATAATATTGAAATACTATAATTAAAAGCAAATTAGGACAAATAATGATCTAGCATATCTTAAAGTAAGACAGTTTTATTGCTTTATTCAAATGTATGTGTGCGTGTATGTATATCATTTAAAAATGTAAAATATTATATCTTTGATTTTTCTTTTTTTGCTGGTTGCTCGAGAGTTCTGGTTAACTGAGAGGCTGTAGCAGCTAATGATAAACTATGGTGGATATTTGAAAGCTACATACATCCATTTATTGCAATGGAAAAATATTATACTGTAATATACAATATACTGTGTACTGTAATTTTTGCACCTGGAATGGTATAGAAGGCCTGTAAGCCGCCGTGCATCCCTGTATTACATAAATTACAAGTAAAGTGAATCAATAAAATACTATAAGGGGCGTTCCAGTTCTGTCAGCAGGGAGACTCTTAAACAGATATACGAGCAGCCTATAAATAGCACACATATGATCTGACCCCTCCATTTAGCTTCCATGCAGCTCAACGTATGTGTTCGGATGGCTTGAAATATTGAATGTTAATGCAGTAGAGCAGGGGTGCTCACACTTTTTCAGCATGGGAGCTACTGATTAAAAAACCAAGTCCCAAAGATCACCTACCCAGAAATGTAAAACATATAACTATTTTCTTATTTATTTATTTATATTTATTATTCATTTTTATGTACCGCTCCTTCCAGCAGGCTCGGGGCAGTTTACATAAAATGAAGTTATAAAACATCAACATTTCAATTTAATAACAATATAAAACAGAGCATAAAAATACATCCCACCACCCCATTTCTCCCACACTGCCATATTACCACACATATTACCAGCCAGAAAGTAAGAAGAGAGGCTTTTGAACTGCAAGGCCATTTAATACTTAGCAAGGTAAACAAAGGGGCATGCATAAATACATCCAACCACCCCATTTCTCCCACATTTCCATATTCCCCAACATATATTTCTCAAGGAACAAAGCAAGCAGAGAGGCTTTGGAGCTAAAAGGCCATTTTTAAACATTAAAAATAAACAAAGAGACATGCCACAGAACAATCAAGCACCCACCCCAAAGTAAAAAGACCGACCGTTGAGATGTGGTAAGGAAATGACCCCCAAAGCGTCCTTCTTCTCCACCTCCGTCATTGCTCCTATTTCCACGCCGCCAGCATGCGTGCTGCCTCCAAGAGCTCACGAGAAGTCCGAGAGGCAGAATGGGCGCTTCTGCGCATGCGCGCGGGGCCAGCCATGCATCGCGTCATCCAGGCCCGCCCCCTTTGGTCTCCTACGACTCTGAGTGGCTGGAGAAGGACGGAGGGAGGAGGAGGAATCCAAAAGAGGGGGCTCATTCTGCCTCTTGGACTCTGGAGCTTTTGGAGGCGGCGCGCGAGCAGGGAGCGGGGAGGAGCAATGACGGAGGACTTCTTTGCAGCGTGCAAGGGCGCGTGAAGAGGACCAACTGCAAAAAAAACCTGGTCAGGGGCCTGAAGATCACCAGGATGAGGCCCAAAGATCACCCTGGTGATCCCGATCACCATTCTGAGCACCCCTGCAGTAGAGACTCTGAGTTAACTGGCAGTCGTGGGATTGGAAGATGCAGGATAAATAAATGTAATTTCTGATTCCTCGAGAATTATGGTACTATTTAAGACAGGCCTAACGAATTCGATATCGAATTCTATCCTGACTTGATATTAACTTGCTTTGAACTTGATTGTATGATCCAGTTCAAAGCAGATAATTTGGATTCAGAAACTGGATTATACGGCGGTGTAGATGGGGCCTCAAAGCAGTTAACTAAGGCCTCATCTACACTATTCAAGGCAGGTCAATAGTAATAATAATAATAATAATAATAATTTATTTATACCCCGCCACCATCTCCCCAAGGGAACTCGGGGCGGTTTATATGAGGCCAAGCCCAATGACACATAATAAACAACACAACAGCAAATAATAAAACAATACAATCAATATAACTTACACATACAATCAATATAATTTTCACATAAGCAAAAACATTCAATTTAAAACAATTCTAACAAATACTATATCGAACTCTATCCTGACTTGATATTAATGTGCTTTTGAACTTGAGTGTATGAGTCTACAATATGCCATATAATCCAGTTCAATGCAGATAATCTGGATTCATAAACTGGATTATATGGCGGTGTAGATGGATCCTCAAAGTGGTTAACTAAGGCCCCATCTACACTGCTGTATAATGCAGTTTGGTTAGTGTAGACTTGTATATCTTGGCTATCTAGTGTAGATGGCGTCATATGATTTTGAAACTGCATTATATAGTCATTGAAGTATCATATACCCCATATATCTAACTAGCTGTACCCGGCCATGCGCTGCTGTGGCATAGTCTGGTGGTATGGAAAATTAAGTAATGAGAAGGTCTGCTTAATGACCTCAGCCACAACAATAGTAATAGGAGGGAAAGAAAGAGGCACCGAAGGAAGGAAGGAGAGAAAGTAGAAAGGAAAGAAAAAGGAGAGGAAAGGCTGGAAAGAGGCAAAGAAGGAAGTAGAAAATGATATAGTATTCCTTTTCCCTTCCTTAATCAAGTTAAGGAAGCCTTGTTGTCAATTTTGGGCCTGGTCTGTGATTTATAGGGGCTGCAGTATTGTTTAGGAAGTGAATGAGGCGAAGGTACTGCAAATCCCATCATTCGTGGCCCCTCCTGCCCTAAACCACACCAGGTTGTGAAGTGGGCCATTGGTCCCTTGTTTGCCTGTTTGGTCCTGATCATGTTTGGTCCTGATCCGTCATTGCTGTGGGCCGCAGTGGCTGACTGCCTGAGGCCTTTTGCTTTCCCTCTGAGTCACCTTAGAAGTGTATTGGGTGAAGGTACTGAACATTCCATTTCCAACAGAAAAAACTGTCAACTGGCTAACTTCAACTCCAGCCATTTATACCTGCCTCAGGCCCTTCCCTTCCCTCTCTGTGCTGTGTTGGAATGTTGGGAGACTGGCCAGTCACAACCATTTATGCAAATAATCCGACAGTTGCAGCCAATCGAAACGCTGGCACATATTCGCTCGGTCACACCACCCACCCACCGCCCGCAAACACTGACTTTTATTATATACATAGATAAGAAGAAGAAGATAGAAGATGTAGACTGCATTATATGATTTTGAAACTGCATTATATAGGCATTGAAGTCTCATATACCCCACATATCTAATGTAGACTGCATTATATGATTTTGAAACTGCATTATATAGGCATTGAAGTCTCATATACCCCACATATCTAATGTAGACTGCATTATATGATTTTGAAACTGCATTATATAGGCATTGAAGTCTCATATACCCCATATATCTAATGTAGACTGCATTATATGATTTTGAAACTGCATTATGCGGCAGTGTAGATGGGACTGAGAGTCTATTATTATTATCATCATCATAAGCATTATAAATAGAGAATCATATACTTCAAAGGTCAACGCAAAGGGAATATTTTACTGTGCATCTGCATCTAGATTAAAGTCTCGGCAGCCCCATCTTCCCTGCCATATAAAATCCAGGTTATCTGCTTTGAACTGGATTGTATAGCAGCGTAGACTCGAGTGCAGACCCAGCCTCCCTTCCCCACTTGCATCCCCGTCTCAGCACAAAAACAGACATAACAATATCAAAGTACATTAAAGACCTTGTAAGACTACAACTGGCAGGATGCCGTTGTATTGAGCTATGGCATTTCTAGTGGCTCCAAACTGCATTAAATTGACAGTGTAGATGCATCCTTAGTTTCCGGTTCCCCAGACAGAATATGCCTTGTATGGGTGTAAAATTTAATGCGAGGTTACCGTCTCTTCACAACATATGGTGGCTCGTAAACACGTAGCGTCTTACTATAATTATCCCAGAGCATCCATTACCTCTACTTTAAATGTCTCAGAGACGGGACGCTGGATGATTTATGATCTCCAAAGTTGCCTGTGATAGTTTGAAAAGAAAATAAAATAAAATAGAGATGTTTTCAAAGGCATTCGTACATGTCTAAGCTTGCAGCTGTATGTGAAATTTGGATTATTCAGGGTGTGAATCCTGGAATTTCCGGCAGGGATCCTTCAAGTTTGTGTGTGAGCAGATGGTTATGAAAGCATTCGGTTTCAAATAATTTGCATTAACAATGGATTTTTTTTGTTTGCATTTGCATCTACAGGCAGTCCCCAAGTGAGCTGTATTATATGAGTTCTATATTGTGATATAATCTGCATTCTGAAACAGCATTATAAGGCCGTATAGATCCAGGCAAAGGGGAAAAAAGCAAGGCAAGCTTATTCAAAGATGAGCAAGTTCCAGGCCACATCTACACTGCCATAGAATGCAGTTTGAAACTGCATTATATCTCGGTGTAGGCCTCCTGGTGGCACAGCAAGTTAAACCGCTGAACTTGCTGACCGAAAGGTTGGTGATTTGAATCCAGGGAGTGGGATAAGCTCCCGGTGTTAGTCCCAGCTTCCACCAACTTAGCAGTTCGAAAACATGCAAATGCGAGTAGATCAATAGGCACCGCTCTGGCGGGAAGGTAACAGCGCTCCATGTCGCCATGCTGGCCACATGACCTTGGAGGTGTCTATGAACAAGGCCGGCTCTTCGGCTTAGAAATGAAGATAAGCACCAACCCCCAGAGTCGGGCACGTCAGGGGAAACCTTTACTGTATATTTTTTATTGTGTTTATTGCTGATGTTTTGATTTTATTTTATTGTAATTTGTTGTTTGGGCTTGGCCTCATGTGAGCCGCCCTGAGTCCCCATTGGGGAGATGGGGGCAGGGTACAAATAAAGATTATTATTATTATTATTATTATTATTACTTTTACTATATAGACTCACATAATGCAATTTAACTGCACTGAACCAGGACTGTGGCGCAGCTGGCTGGGTGTCAGCTGCATAAGATATCTACTGACCAGAAGGTCATGAGTTTGAGGCCTGCTTGGGTCGAGGGGGGCTCTCGACCTATTGTGTAGCCTGTTGTCAGCCTTTGCAACCCGAAAGACAGTTGCATCTGTCAAGTAGGAAATTAAGGTACCACTTAGTGGGGAGGCTTAATTTAACAGATTTACGAGGCCATTAAAAAGATCTCCAGGAAACACTGAGGAATGAAGGAGTGTGACAGCTCCCCCTGGTGGCCAGATGTTAAATTGCCTCTGTCTGTCTTGTGTGTCTAAATGTAATGTGTGCATTGTAATCCGCCCTAAGTCCCCTGCGGGGTGAGAAGGGTGGATTATAAATGAAGTAAATAAGTAAATAAATAAATTATAGGAGTCTACATTGCTCTCAGCCCCAGAAAACCCCACGATAACTTTGCCAAAAGTCGGAAACGTATTGAATGTACAACCATATGCAATACCTGGTGTGAGCGTTTTCTTTGTCTTGTTAAATAAATAGTTCTGATATTTATATCATGATGTCACATTGTTATTAACTTAAGATTATTTTTTAAAAATCAACATTCAGTTACTCCTGGCAACCTGTAAATAGTACATCCTGGGAAACGTTTTGCCATTTGTTAATCTCTGCTTGCATAGGAAAGTTCATTGAATAGTTTGGGACAAGCCCTTACCTGCCAGCTTAACCTGCAGCACAGGGTTGTTGCAAGGTTAAGGTAAAGGTTAGGTCTAGTCGTGTCCGACTCTGGGGGATGGTGCTCATCTCCATTTCTAAGCCGAAGAGCCGGTGTTGTCTGTAGATACTAGGCATGAGAAAAAAGTAACGGAAATTAAAAGAAGTCGTAAGTGATTCGTATGTAATGGGACTTTTGAGCTTTTACGGATCGCAAGGCCAATCCCGGAAGTGGACTTTCTTTTTCGAACCCCCTGGGCCCAAAATTTTTGTTAGAATTCTAAATATTTCGGAAGGCTCCCTATTACCCTCTCCAAAATCCAAAATCCAAAATCCCAGACATTACTCACAGTCAGATGGGGCCTTCCATGCTCGAGGCCTACTTTAACTGAAAGGCCTTGCCTCCAGGAAGAGAAAACCAGCCAGAACCATAGAGAGATCGAAACCGGAAGTCCTATAGCGGCTGGAGGACTCAGGAAAAAGCACTTTAAACTGCAGGGAAAGGAGCCTGGAAAGGGCTGCCGTGCAGGTGGCCTTCCCCCGCTAAGAAATAACCCGACCCAGGCTTGGGTCAGCTTATATCTTAGCGGGGAAAGGGCTGCCGTGCGGGCGGCCCCTTTCCTGCGAAGATATAACCCGACCCAAGCTTGGGTCAGCTTATATCTTAGCGGGGAAAGGGCTGCCGTGCGGGCGGCCCCTTTCCTGCGAAGATATAACCCGACCCAGGCTTGGGTCAGCTTATATCTTAGCGGGGAAAGGGCTGCCGTGCGGGCGGCCCCTTTCCTGCGAAGATATAACCCGACCCAAGCTTGGGTCAGCTTATATCTTAGCGGGAAAGGGCTGCCGTGCGGGCGGCCCCTTTCCTGCGAAGATATAACCCGACCCAAGCTTGGGTCAGCTTATATCTTAGCGGGGAAAGGGCTGCCGTGCGGGTGGCCCCTTTCCTGCGAAGATATAACCCGACCCAGGCTTGGGTCAGCTTATATCTTAGCGGGGAAAGGGCTGCCGTGCGGGCGGCTCCTTTCCTGCGAAGATATAACCCGACCCAGGCTTGGGTCAGCTTATATCTTAGCGGGGAAAGGGCTTCCGTGCGGGCGGCCCCTTTCCTGCGAAGATATAACCCGACCCAGGCTTGGGTCGGCTTATATCTTAGCGGGGAAAGGGCTGCCGTGCGGGTGGCCCCTTTCCTGCTAAGATATAACCCGACCCAGGCCAGTTGGACAGCCCTGTTCTAGTTTACCAAGAGCACGTTCCTCATACCCTCCAGGTCACTATCACCCTTACTACATTCTTACTATTAGAATTTATTATTTAATTCTAATAAATGCTCTGGAGAAGCAAGCCTTGACTATTTTATTTAATAATAATAATAATACTAATAATAATATATTAATGCTTTATATCTCTCTGCAAGGAAACCAAGGGAAATGTTGCCCCTTGATTTGCCTGTGCTTAAAACAGTCTCAGTCCTGTTTCCCTGCTTTTCAGACTTTAGAACTACTAACGAATTTCGTTAGTAATTACGTTACATTTTAGAACTTTTTGGAAATTTTTTTGTAAGTCTTTCTATTACTAATCAACCCCCCCATTTGATTTTAGAATCACGATTTTTGGGTTCTAAACCATGCCTAGTAGATACCTCCTAGATCAGTAGTGTGCCGTGATGGACCTCCTGCTGTGCTGCGAGAAAAGCTCTCTGCCCCCCTTCCTTCCCCCTCCTCCTGCCGAACTCCTGCTGCTTGGGGGAGGAGAGGAAGGGCCGGGCGGGCGCGAAGAGAAAGAAGGGGCCGGGGCGCCACCTCTTTCGGCCATTTCCCCAACCAGCCTCCCATCCGTCATGACTACCACCCCTCGCTCGCTGAAGCCGCCCAGAGGAGCCCCGTCCACTGAAGCCCGTCCACCGCTCATGCTTCTCCTCCTCCGCGCGGCAACGAAGAGGAGAGGGGACCCGGTGAGCTCCCTATCTCCCTTACGTCATCGACGGAGGGAAGAAACAGGAGCCAAACAGAAGGTTTTATTCCTGCTGCAATATAAATGGTGCCAGAGTCAGTGGTATCCTAGGAGGTCTGGGAGTCTGACCACCTGGCATGGTACAATCTCCTGAAGGGCAGCATAGGGTGCCCGAGAGAGCGCCTTGGCATTTGCCAACCTAGCAGCTCTGAAACATGTACAGTAAATGTGAGTAGATCAATAGGTACTGTTCTGGTGAGGAGGTAACATAGACCAATGCAATCATGCCAGCCATACAACTTTAAGGTGTCTAGGGACAACAACAGCTCTCAAATTAAAATGGAGACACCCAGCAAAGTTTAAATCAAAAGAGAAAATTTACTTGACCTGCATAATTAAGCTGCTGTGTTTTCTTGTTCTTGTTGGCATGGAGTTACAGTGGCCTTACATAGTTAAAAGCAGCCAGGGAAATGGCAGGGCTCCAACTCCAAACATAAGTGCATGTTTTAATTTGCCTAAAGAACGTTCCTTATACCCCCCCCCTCGAGACCATAGCAGGTGTGTCATCATCCCCTTTACTTATGGGGCTGATGAGTAGTCATATATTTCTTCATATAGTTTTGCTGAGTAATCATATATTTCTTGTATCTGAAGCAAAACACTGTATTTGCAATGGGCAGGAGTCATGGTGGAGAGTGGCGCCGGGATGGCCGCCATGACTCCCGCCCCTCGCTCGCACTGCCCCCTCAAGGCTGGAGAAGCTGTGAGAGAGCTGAAGCCAGGGGAGGGGGAGGGGCATGGCGTGGCCTGGCTCCTCCCCTCCCCCGGCTTCGGCACTCCCAGCAGCTGCTCCCAGCAGGCCACCATCCCCCAGCCGTTCTTTACTCCTGCCATGACTCGGCCCTCGCTCGCTGAAGCCACACAGAGGGGGAGCCCCGCCCACAGAAGCCCGTCCAGCTCCTCCAGGAGTCATGGCGGAGAGTGCCGCTGGGGACGGGGGCCATGACTCCCGCCCCTCGCTCGCACTACCCCTCAAGGCTGGAGAAGCTGTGGGAGAGCTGAAGCCGGGGGGAGGGGGCGGGACACGGCACAGCCTGGCTCCGCCCCCTCCCCTGGCTTCAGCTCTCCCACAGCTCTCCAGCCTTGAGGGGGGACAGAGCCAAGCCAGCATTGTTCTGGCTCTGCCACCGCTGGCTTGGCACTGCCCCCTCAAGGCTGGAGAAGCTGTGGGAGAGCTGAAGCCAGGGGGGCAGGGGACAGGGCATGGTGCGGTCTGGCTCCTCCCCCGGCTTCGGCACTCCCAGCAACCGCTCCCAGCAGGACACCATCCCCCAGCCGTTCTTTACTGTGTTAGAGTGACATTTTGTGTCATTTTGGTTGGTGGTGTGCCCCGGATTTTTTAAATGTTAAAAGTGTGCCACGGCTCAAAGAAGGTTAGAAAACACTGCCCTAGATCATGTGGCCAGCATGACTGCATGGAACGCCATTAGATTCCTGCAGAAGCAGTACCTATTGATCTACTCACATTTGCATGTTTTCAAACTGCTAGGTTGGCAGAAGCTGGGGCTAACAACAGGAGCTCACCCCGCTCCTCAGATTGGAACTGCTGACCTTTAACCCGCTGCACCGCTGGGGACTCCATGTTGCAAGGTTACTTTGGAATAAGACCTTGTTTATGTTGCAGTGTTGCAAGGCAACATTGGGATAATTGTCCCACTGCACTCCATACAGGAGGAACGAACTTATGATTATGATTAATAGTTAGAGTACAGTTAGTACAGGTTGAATATCCCTTGGCCGAAATGTTGTGGATCAGAAAGAAATGTTCCATGTTTTGGATTGGTTTGGTTTTTCGAGTGCTCGCAGATACATAATGAGATAACCTGGAGATGGAACTGAAGTCTAAACGTCAAATTCATTATTATTATTATTATTATTATTATTATTACTATGGCCACTATTTTGTGTATTATGTTTATACCCTGCTTTTTTGTAAATAAGCTTTATTTATACTCCGTCACCATCTCCCAGAGGGACTCGGGTTAGGACATTTCTACCCCGTCCATTCTCGACCTCCAAAGAGGGACTCAGGACAGCTACCAACAGGCAACAATTTGAGGCCAACAAACTATAAACACATAATAAAACACAATCAAATACCGGCTTAATACAATATAAATATATATAAATATACTCCTGGCTATTCATGATGATGATGATGATGATTAGTAATCTTCCAGTTGGATATACATGTAACAGCTGATTATTATTATTTGTTGTTGTTATTATTAGGCCCCATCCAGTTGTAAATATCCTTAACAGCTGATTATTTGTTATGATTATTAGTCCCCTTTACATAGGTATACCCTTAACAGCTTAACTGCGATTCCCCTTCCTTGAGTATCTGTGCCCCATTTTATGTACTGGTCATAGACCGTAATAAATGATTGATTGATACCCTTAACAGCTGATTATTTGTTATTTTTATTATTATTCCCCTTCCAGATGGATATACATAACAGTTCACCGGGTTAAATACGTCATCTGAATCAATCCAAATTGCGGTCAAATAAATCTCATCACACCTCCCCCCCCCCGGATTAAGATCATTAAAATGCAACAATTGGGACTAACCATTCGAAATACAGGGGGCAACCACTGAGAAGGCCCCCTCTCTCATCCCCACCGCACTTGAGACGGAGGTGGGACTGAGAGGAGGGCCTCCCCAGTAAATCTTAGTGTCTGTGCTGGTTCACAGAAGGAGATGCGGTCTCAAAGATAGGTTAGACCTGAAGCATATAGAGCTTTATAGGTAACTAACTAGCTGTACCCGGCACGCGTTGCTGTGCCCTTTTTAGGAGATGCGAGAAAGTCCAATCATCCACGGTGTGCCCTCCTCTAAACTGCAGTTGGATGGAGTGTGGGTCATGGGGGGCATGGTGTGCCAAGTTGGGTCTTTATTGGTCTTGGTTCTGGGCCACAGTGGTCTGTGTGGAATGATGGGTTTTGAAGTACTACAAATCCCATTTTCCATGGTGGTACTTCAAGTCCCATCATGCATGGTCGGGGCTCTGTGTGCCAAGGCAGGTTACTGTAAATTCAGGCCATACACAATGTCCCATGAGCTGAGGCCTAGTTAGGAACAGCAAGTTAATGAAGCCTTACTGTCAATTAAGGCCATACACAATGTCCAATGAGCTGAGGCCTAGTCGGGAGAATCAAGTTAATGAAGCCTTACTGTCAATTCAGAGCATAAACAGCTTCCCAGTAAGTGAGGGCTAGTTAGGGAAATCATGTTAATGAAGCCTTACTGTCAATTTTGGGCGTGGTCTGTGATTTTTCGGTTGGAAGTGATTTGGGTGTTTGTGTTGGGGATTGGCTCAGGCCTTTTCCTTATTCTGTTTTGGCAGTTTATTATGGTTCGGAATTTTCATGTTGGCTGGCCAGTGCAGCAGTTATGCAAATCCACCCTTATTGGCAGCCAATCATGTTGTTCAGAATGTAGAGGCTGGGTGAGTCTTTGGCTGCCCCGGAGGATGCTGGTAAATGTAGTTTTATTTTTACTCGTTGTTTTGGGGGCCTTTAGGTTTTGGGGGGGAAAGTTTCTTTGCTACAAACGTACCTTTCTTGAGGCCTATTTCTGTTGGCAAGTATTGTGTTTCTGCGTTGTATGGTTTCTTTGTTTGAGGTATACATCACATGACGTGAACCCATTTATATAATAGATAACCTGCACTTTGAATTGGGTCTGGAAACTCATTGGCAGCCAGTGCAGCTGCTTCAATAGGGGCATGGTATGCTTCTTATAACCAGCTCCAGTTAGTAATCTGGATGCTGACCTTTGCACTAACTGCAGTTTCCGAACCGTCTTCAAAGGCAGTCCCACGTGGAGTGCACTGCAGTCATCCATTCGAGATATAACTAAGGTGTGGACCACAGTGGCCTGAAGGAATTTAAATGCATAGAATTTAAAATAATATGTCTGTGTACGTTGAACCGAGAGAAAGCTAAAGTGGACAACTTCAAATTTTGGAAGTTTTTGTACTTCTGGACAAGGGATGTCAACATAGTGTAGTTGTTTATGTGATGGACTCATGGAGACCACACTTTGCTTGGCTGTGGAAACCCATCAGGTTACCATGGACGTCTCCCATTATTTCAGCCTCGGAGGAAGGCAATAACAAACCGGTTCTGAACCAATTTTGCCAAGAAAATTCTGCAATGTTTTGCCTTTGGGTTGCATTAAGCCAGAAATGACTTGAAGGCACACAGCAGAAAGGAGAATGCTATCACACTGGTGATGCTGATTGAATGCTTTCTTTGTTCTTGTTGTGTTTTTAATTAAATTTAATGAGAAATCTCTGGGTCTATGTGAAATAAGCAATAAATCATATATTATTATATTATATTATAATGTATAGTATTATATATTATATATGAACGAAAGGTTTCCATGAAATATGTTGTTCCCCCATAAAAGGTAAAGGTAAAGGTTTCCCCTTGATATTAAGTCTTGTCGTGTCTGACTCTGTGGAGTGGTGCTCATCTCCATTTCTAAGCCAAAGAGTCGGCATTGTCCTTAGACACCTCCAAGCAGAGGCGGTCCTACCGGTAGGCAAAGGACGTCGCTGCGTGGGGCGCCATCTGGGTAAAGGGCGCATTCCCCCGCCCGCTAGACAGTGTCTGGCCAACCATGTTCCGCTTTTGGGCCTTGTGCGCTCTGACGCCGCTCCGTAGCAAACCTCCCTGTGTGCTGAATAGGGAGTGCTGTGTTTACAGGCTTCTGTGTCTGCGCACAGGAGCTTCTGGGCATGCGCGGAGGGGGGGGGCGTGCCAAATAGGGAGTACTGTGTTTACAGGCTTCTGCGCCTGCGCACAGGAGCTTCTGGACATGCGGGGGGGGCGCCAAAATAATGTTTTTTTGGGGGGGGCACCAAAATAATGTTCGCTTACCATTTAAAATTACCTTAGACCGCCCCTGCCTCCAAGGTCATGTGGCTGGCATGACTTCATGGAGCGCTGTAACCTTCCCGCCAGAGCGGTACCTATTGATCTACTCATGTTTGCATGTTTTCAAACTGCTAAATTGGCAGAAGCTGGGACTAACAATGGGAGCTCTCCCCACTCCCCGGATTCAAATTGCCAACCTTTCAATCAGCAAGTTTTGCAGCTCAGTGGTTTAACCTACTGCGCCACTGGTATATGTTCACCCATATACGTCATTATTTTTGTTGTGTCTGTATCTCTTATGAGGAGTTGGTTTGACATCTGGTTTGCTAGTAAAACTGAATTTCTGTGTCACAAAATGATACCTGTCTAAAAAGTGTGTCATCAACATGAAATGTTTGGAAAGTTCTGAATTAGGATAGAAATGAAAAAAGGCATGTAGAATTATTTTTTTTGGCGGCAGGGTGTGTTGTTGCATGTTTTTGTACATTAAGGTGAAATTCATTTCAAAGATTGTACCAAGAAACTAAGGGAAATGGGGATTGAAAAAAAGTGCTATTTGGGATTTGCAATTTGTATTTTCCTCATTAAGAATAACAATTTGCAATTTAATGACTTCTTATGGACCTGAGAGTCTATCCCTTGCCTTACAACTTTACCCCTGATCCCTTCTTTAATGCTTTGCTGACTTAAACTTGCTTTCTTGGTTCCAGGTTTCGAAGCGAAGGATCTTTGCTTTGTCTGGAGGCAGCCGAACCCAAGATCTATTGTTGGATGAGAATCTGAAGCCTCATATGGTGGATGTACAAATATACCATTCTGGAAATAAGGGAGGACGTCTCCATGCCCGTTTTGAGAAACTGGCCTGTGCGTTGTAAGTTGACCCGTGAGTTTGCCAAGGGGACTGGAAAATCCAGTGCAACGTGGCAGCGGCTAAACTTACTTACATCTGTAAAAATCGACCACAACCCACTCCATGCATTTCCTGGAACGGAGGAAATTATATTCCCAACAGCCAGAGCCTAGCCTTGCTTTGAGCTTGGATGAACCGCAGCTGTGGTTTGGTTTGGAGAGATCGGCAGCACCCTCAAGATCTGAAGTACCACAAATCAGATCGATGCCGGCTGGGAGGAAACATAGTATGGTTATCTCTTTCCTTTCAAATGGCAGCTGATCTCGAAGAACCGCAGATCAACTAAAGATCTATCCTTAATCGCCCGCTTCTGTATTATTTTTTAAGAAAGCACCCCACAATATATATTTATTTATTCGTCTGCCTTGAGCGGGGGAAAGAGTGTGGTTTCTGCCCCTCTCGCCATGTTCTTCAGCCGTGCCAAATCGTGGCTGCCTGGTCTGCCTTGGCGAAGGCCGAAGGCGGAGGATGTTTGGGGCAAGCCTCAGGAGGACTGGAAGGAAGGGTTTGAGAAGACGCCGCCTCGCGCGCCCCCTCCTTCCAAAGCGAGATGGTGGAACGGGCGCCGGATCTTGGAAACCATTGGCTGGGGCAAAAACGTTACTGGCGGAGCTCACTCCTTATTGGCCAGCATACCTCAGCACCTGACCCCACTGAAAGCCTCCATGGAGTCGCCGGAGCACTTCCAGATCTGCTTCAACTTTGCCCGCCACCTCTTTGACCTGTGCGTGGTGACGTTGCTGTGCGCTTCCTCGCCAGCTTTCCGACTGGTTTTGGACATCGTGGGGCTTGGGGGTCCCATTAAAGTCTGGCTCCATGGCTTTGCATGTTTCTTGGTTACCGCCTACGGCATGTACTTAGCCCTGTGGCTGGTGCAGGAGTACCTTGTGCAGTTCGCGTGCCTCTACGGCTTCCTACAGACCCTGGTTTTGTGCGTCAGCATCCGGGCAGGACCACCGGAGCCCCAAGAAGATGAACATGGCGCTGACCTCGATGTGACGAAGGGAGAGGCAGCCAAGGAAGAGGAACTGTCGGCCACCGACACATGTAAACAATAACTAGCATGACGAGGAAGTCGGCGTCCTTAAGCCACCTCTTGGTATTTCTAGCCACCTCCTCTTATGTATTGGAGAAGACATGTGGGATGGAAACCAAAGAGAATAATGGGACCGTCTTCCAGAAGAGTCAGGAAGATGGAGCTGATGTCTTTTGTTTGGGAGAGAGATTCTCAACCTGTGGGTCCCCAGATGTTTTGGCCTTCAATGCTCAGAAATGCTGGGGACCCACAGGTTGGGAAGCAATGGTTTAGGATGTCTGGACAGATGAAACAGAACAGGGGATCGTTCTGATAGGTTTGCATTTTGGGAAAACATCACCGAGCGATCCAGGGAATATGATCATGTGTTACCAAACCCTTTGACTGCGGTGGATCCCCAGTCCCAACTTTTGAGCTGCTATGAGGCAAAGAGCCATTCGGTTGGGAAGGGAAATCCATTGTGCAGTGACAGCCTTCAGCAGGTATCCAGGAGGGAATGGGTGCAGGATATGCTACACTTCACATGTTTACCAGCGTTAAACTGGGTAGCTATATTTGGGAAGCAAAGTAGAGGTCATAAGATTCCTTCTTGGATTCCTTGACAGAGAGCCATGCAGCACTTGCTGAAGTTTGCATGACACTTCCTAAAACTTACGCTCCCTGTTGTCCCGAAAGGTCACCTTGGCAAGCTCTATATTTGGCCACTAGTTTATGTTTCCAGTCCAGACATGCATATGAAGCACACACAGCTCACAATTTCACAGGAGAGCATCTTCATCGAGTCTTGGGATTTCCACAGAACTATTATTTCCATTGACCTTGAGGGGTTTTTTTGCTTAACTTTTTTAAGGTAGAGAATTTGCCTTCAGTTTGTAGAGAGCACACATTACAGTGGGTCTGACGCACCTGCTTTGGTTCAATTTTGGGACCTGCCACAGATATGGAAAAACATGGGCAATCATGTCCCATATTATTCTTAAATAGGGGGTGACATAGATGTGCACACTTTAATGCAGGCATGGTCAAACTTGGGCCGTCCAGGCAGGCCCGGATTAAGGTGTTTTGGCGCCCTAGGCCATATTTTGGAAGCCCCGCCCATGGGGGCGGGACCACTTCCAGGCATGCGTGGCAGGAGGGAGGGCGCCCGAGGAGGAAGGGAAGCCCCGCCCCGTGGCCACTGCCGTGCATGCGGCAGGAGGGAGGTTGCGAGCGCTACGGCCTCCTCCGCCATGTTCCTGGGTGTCGCAAGAGGGCACGAGGAGGAGGAAGAAAGGGAAGCCCCGGGGCTGCTGTGGCACCCAGGAACATGGTGAAGGAGGCAGAGGCCGCGGTGCTCGCCACCTCCCTCCTGCCACGCATGCCCGGAAGTGGCCACGGGGCGGGGCTTCCCTTCCTCCTCCTTCACTCGTGGAAGGAGGGCGCGGTGAGGAGGAGGAGGAAGCGACCCCGGGGGCTTCCCTCCGCCTCCTCCTTGTGCCCTCCTTCCTTGACAAGGGGGCAATGGCAAGGGGGAGGGCACCATTCCCTCCTCCCCCGACCCCCTCGCAGCGCTCTCCCCCTGCCCTCCCTCGAGAGATTGAGAGAGAGGGAGAGCCATCATGCCGCACGTTGCGGTTTTGTCTGAAAATTATTATTTTTTTGGTCCTTGATCTGGCGCCCCCCTAGGCCTGCGCCCATAGGCCATGGCCTAGTGTGGCCTTATGGGTAATCCGGGCCTGCGTCCGGGTGTTTTGGAGTTTAACTCCAAAACACCCAGACGGCCCAAGTTTGCCCATGCCTGCTTTAATGTGTCTGCATTTACATTGCCACCATTTACTGATAATAGGGTTTGATTATCTGTGGTCAGTGAAAAATGTGGATCGACAGCATGCAGATCCGGAGGACCCATAGAACTTCCGATATTTGCTGTTTACCATAATGATGAGGAACCTTCTGCTCTCCAGCATTGTTGAACTGTGACCTCCATCCATAATCCACTGGTCTCCCTGACTTGCTCTTGTGGGAGCTGAAGTCCCTATAACCAAGGGCCGTAGTACCCCCAAACTTAGTTGATGTATGCAAGCAAATTGCCTGCTTTTTATGGATGAGGATTTTTGGATTAAGGGGAGGAAGGAGGCTCATAAAACAAGTATGGAAACAACTTGCATTTCATGGGGCCAAGATGCAACATATCAAGCTTGAAGCTGAAATGTAGAGGTGGGTTGAGGAAGTCTTAGATAATTGGGACCAAAGAGTGGGTTCGTGTCTACCTGAGCCAGAGTCGGAGGCTGGAAAAAGTACTTTTTAAGACTATAGTTCCTCACTATATTAATTGCACAAATCCATGAGTGATAGCCCAAAAAAGTAGGCTTTTTTCAAGCTCTGACCACTGTAGGTGATCTCAGGTGAGGGAATGGTGTGCACATGAGAACTAATTTCTTATTGAGTCGATTGGAACAAGAATTGTTTTTAACAGAAACACATCTCCTACATCAGGGGTGCTCAGGAAGTCGATCACAATCGACTAGTCGATCCCAAGCCCATATGAAGTCGATCCCAGCTGGATGGGGCGATTCTGCCCTGCCCGCGCGCACTCGCCGCTGCGCGCACCCAGGAAGGGGATCCTCCTTGCCTGCGTGCGCTCTCTCAATCTCTTCGCTGCCTTCCTACTTCCTGCTGGGAAGGGCTTGCTGCACACGCAGGAAGCAGGAAGGGATGGCAACGGGAAGGGGATCTTCCTTGCCTGCGCACCAACACTCTCCACCTCCTCGCCGCTGCGTTCGCTAAGCAGGAAGTCACCATCCCTTCCTGCTGCATGCATGTGCAAGCCCCTCCCAGCAGGATGCGTGCCCCTCCCATGGTGACTTCCTGCTTGGCGAACACAGCAGCGAGGAGATTGAGAGAGCGTTCGTGGGCAGGCAAGGAGCTTCCTGCTGCGTGCGTGGGAGGGGCTTGCTGCACACGCAGAAAGCAGGAAGGGATGGGGACTTCCTGCTTGGCGAATGCAGCGGTGAGGCGATAAAGAGAGCGTTTGTGGGCAGGCAAGGAAGAAGCCCTGCGCGGCCGGAAGGTGGCAGCAGGAGCGCGCGGGGCGGCAAAAGTGCATGTACGTGTGCGCGCCAGGTAGATCTTTTCAACTTGTTTGTTCATATGGTAGCTCACATGCTGAAAAAGCGTGGTCACCCCTGTCCTACATGTTTGAGAGAAAGAGAGAAAGAATCTACGGAAATTGAAGGACAGAGAGAAACCAGACAAAATGGACATCTGGGGAGAGGGTAGCTTTGCCCTTAAGACCAAGCAGGATAGGAAATTTCCAGAGGAACATAATTTGGAGAAGTGAAAGCATGCGGATTCAGAAATAAATGCGTGCGAGGGAAAGAACAGTGAAATAGAAAAACTTTGAGGAAAACTAGTGAGAAAAAAAGAGAAATTTTGCTCATGCATACTCTTGTTGAAGTTAGCTTGATTCTCATAGCCGCTTCTAACAGAGTTGTTGAGGTGGGGCAGGATGCATTGATGGAAACATGGTCTTCTTTCTCTTCCCTCCTCCCAACAAGCCTCAGGGATAAGCTTTTCTGAGCCTAGAGCCCACTTGTTCCTCCTCACCAGCATCTAAAAGCCTCTCCAGAATTTGGAGGGAACTAGCTCTTCAGCTTCTTTTTTGCTTTCCATGACCCTCAGCAATATTGCAGTGATTTCACTGGAACTGAGTCTATGGTTCTGGGGCAGAAAGGAGTTGTTTGAGGGAGTTGTTTGTGTGTAGAGAGGCATCCAGGCAGGCCCGGATTACCCATGAGGCCACCCTAGGCCATGGCCTTGGGCGGCACTTTTGGGGGGGCAGCAGATCCGGACCCCCCAATTTTTTAAAAAAAATCCCCCCAAATTTTTTTAAAAATTTTAAAAGGGCACATGCGCGGCCGCCCCCTCCCTTTGCTCTGCTCCCCTCAGCTCTGCTTTAGGAGGGAGGGAGGATTGACTCCGTCCCTGTCTCCACCCCTCCTCGCCGGCGCGGAGCCGATCCGCCCTCCCTCCTAAAGCTGGCCTGAAAAGAGCATGACGACACAAGGGAGGAGGGGCAGCGGCGCGAATTCTCTCCGCCTCCTCCTCCCTGCCTGGCGACGCCAAGCCAGGGAGGCGGAGAGAAGCCGTGCCGCCGGCCCTCCTCCCTTGCGTCGTCACGCCACACAAGGGAGGAGGGGCGGTGGCGCAGCTTCTCCCTGCCTGGCGACGCCAAGCCAGGGAGGCGGAGAAAAGCTGCGCCGCCGCCCCTCCCTTGCGTCATCACGCCACGCCAGGGAGGAGGGGCAGCGGCGGGACTCCTCTCTGCCTCCTCCCTGGCTTGGCGTCGCCAGGCAGGGAGAAGCCGCGCCACCGCCCCTCCTCCCTTGCGTCACGCCAGCCCCGCCGAAAAGAGGTGGACGGCGCGCAGGACGCGCGGTGGGAGGGCGCCTTTTTTTCCTTGCCCCGCCCTCCTTCCTTCAATCTGGGGAGGGGTAGAGCTGGGGGCGGGGAGGGGTGGAGCCGGGGAGGAGAGGGGCGGAGCCGGGGGGGAGGGGCGGAGGCAGACCCTTTGGCCTTGGGCGGCAAAAGGGCCTGATCCGGGCCTGCATCCAGGTCTCCCTCCTTCAGCTTGATTTTGCACGAACCATTCAGAGTCAGGTGACAACCCGACCACTTCTCGTCCATGCCTAAAGTGCCAATCTCACCCTGCCGTTGTGATGGCTCAGCTTCCTTTAGGATGAAAGAGTTCACATCTGGAGAAATTTGGCCAACTCTATACACTTCGTGATTGGAGGGGATCTTGAACCGCCTTGATCTCAGGTCTCTGAAGCTCAGGTGTTCCTCTTGGTAGCCATGGGCCAAGTTGATCTACGTTCAACCTTTTGTGACCCTGTTCATGTCTGTTGTCAGGAGGTCGCCAATCTCGGAAAAGTAACATTTTGGGAATACAACTCCCCAAATCCTCGGAGAACCATACAAGAAAGAAGTAACTTCTTCAAGCTCCATCTGGGGTTGCAGTTTGCGGCACTGGTGATAGTCTTAGGAAGACTGAAAATGTAACTTCTGTTTTCTAGCATTAAGAAGTCCCATTCTGTACAGTCTTATGAGCAGGCCTGGATTACCCATAAGGCCACCCTAGGTCATGGTCTAGGGCGGCAGCCATGGGGGGGGGGCAGCAGGTCCGGACCCCCCAAAAAATGTTTTTAAAAATTCAAAAAAATTCAAAAAAGTGTGCATGCGCGCAGCGGCGAAAGCACCATCCACGGCCGCCCCCTGCCCCCCCCCTTTGCTTGCCTCCAAAGGCTCTGCCCCCTGCTCCGCCCCACCCCCTCTCCTCGCCGGCGCGTCGAAAAGGCCCTTTTCAGGCCGGCATGGTGGCTTTAGGAGGGAGGGAGGAGCTGCGGGGAGACTCCCCATGGCTCCTTCCTCCCTTCTAAAGCCATAATGGCGGCCTGAAAAGGGCCTTTTCGGCCGCGCCGGCGAGGAGCCGGGGGCGGAGCCGGGGCAGGATCAGAGTCTTTGGCCTAGGGCGCCAAAAGGCCATGATCCGGGCCTGCTTATGAGTATCCCCTTGAGCACCTCTGTGTTAATCTAGATCAGAAATGGTTGACTTGTAGCCCTCCCAGTGTTGTTGGACTGTAGTCCCCATCGGCCCTGTTCATTGTAGCCACTGCTGAGAGATGATAGGAATTGCAATCCATACAACAACCGGAGATGTGAGTTGCCACTCCTTCCTAGATTCTAGGACAAAAGTCACTCTCTAGACCAGGCCTGGGCAAACTTTGGCCCTCCAGGTGTTTTGGACTCCAACTCCCACATTTCCTAACAGCCGGTAGGCTGTTAGGAATTGTGGGAGTTGGAGTCCGAAACACCTGGAGGGCCAAAGTTTGCCCAGGCCTGCTCTAGACTGAATAACCAATCTTATGTTGCAGCTATACTATGCTAATACCAAGATATATGTTTAGGTTTCTGTTCTTTTCGAGAGCTGTAGTCCGACATACTGTGAAGTCTTAATGCAGGAATGAATTATCTTGAATTCACATAAAACCATTTCTAAACCACTCCAAGCAGTGCCCTCCTCTTCCATTCGTAAACATACATATAGTTTATCCCTCTCCTTCTTTTCATTGCAAACCGTGATGTACTACTTAATTCAGCATTCTAGGATCTATACCTCTTGTTTTACATTGATTCCTGTGCTGTTATCCATTGATGTATGTAGATGTCACGCCTGCCTTTCTGAGATCCAATATGTATTCATTTTAATTGTGGCAACTTCTGACCTGCACATGATGAGCAGTGGGGGTGGTGGTGGTGGTTTACAATATATCTAGCTAGTAACGCCAGACAACCTATTACAGCAGGTTCGAGAACTAATTCTTCAGTACATCCAAATTGGCAATGTTGTCCTTCTTGGTTATGATTAGAAATTTTTGTGCATCATCTAGAGCAGTGTTTCCCAACCACTGTGATGCGGCACATCACAGTGCCGTGACGGACCTCCTGCTGTGCCGCGAGAAAAGCTATCTGCCCCCCTTTCCCCCTCCTCCTACCGAACTCCTGCTGCTTGGGGGGGGGGGAGGAGGAAGGGCCGGGCGGCGGCGAAGAAAAAGAAGAAGGGGCCGGGGTGCCGCCTCCTTCGGCCGTTTCCCCAGCCAGCCTCCAATCCGCGAAGACTCTCGCCCCTCGCTCGCTGAAGCCGCGCGGAGTCCCACCCACTGAAGCCCATCCACCGCTCATGCTCCTCCTCTGTGGGAGAGCTGAAGCCGGGGGAGGGGGCAGGGCATGGAGCGGCCTGGCTCCGCCCCCTCCCCCAGCTTCGGCACTCCCGGCAGCTGCTCCAGCCTTGAGGGGACAGTGCCAAGCCAGCATTGTGCTGGCTCTGCCACTGCTGGCTTGGCACTGCCCCCTCAAGGCTGGAGCAGCTGCTGGGAGAGCTAAAGCTGGGGGAGGGGGCGGGGCATGGTGCGGCTTGGCTCCTCCCCAACCTCGGCACTCCCAGCAGCTGCTCCAGCCTTGAGGGGACAGTGCCAAGCCAGCATTGTGCTGGCTCTGCCACCGCTGGCTTGGCACTGTTCCCTCAAGGCTGAAGCAGCTGCTGGGAGAGCTGAAGCCGAGGGGGTGGGGCATGGTACAGCCTGGCTCCGCCCCCTCCCCAACTTCGGCACTCCCAGCAGCTGCTCCAGCCTTGAGGGGACAGTGCCAAGCCAGCATTGGGCTGGCTCTGCCACTGCTGGCTTGGCACTCTTCCCTCAAGGCTGAAGCAGCTGCTGGGAGAGCTGAAGCCGAGGGGGCGGGGCATGGCACAGCCTGGCTCCACCCCCTCCCCAACTTCGGCACTCCCAGCAGCTGCTCCAGCCTTGAAGGGACAGTGCCAAGCCAGCATTGTGCTGGCTTTGCCACTGCTGGCTTGGCACTGCGTGGCCTGGCTCCGCCCCCTCCCCTGGCTTCGGCACTTTCAGCTGCTGCTCCCAGCAGGCCACCATCCCCCAGCCGTTCTTTACTGTGTTAGAGTGTCATTTTGGTTGGTGGTGTGCCCCCGGATTTTTTTTAATGTTAAAAGTGTGCCGTGACTCAAAAAAAGGTTGGGAAACACTGGTCTAGAGTAGAAGTTGTGACCTTTCCGATGTTGTCAAATTGCAATGCCCAATAATTCTAGCCAGCATTAAAAAATGAGGACGACAGTCCAACAATAACAGGCGTATCTGGTTGACCATCCCTGATCTAGTGAAAGATCATCTTAGGAATTCAGAGCCTTGCCAAAAAGAAACACTGCAGTGCTCTTTTCAAGATGGTTGCCACCTCTGAATATTTCCTAATACCGTAAGATATCTTAATGTTGAATATCTTCCTTACTTTTTCAGGATAGTCTTCTATTTGGAGAGTTCTGGAACATTATGTTTCATCTGCTTCTGGCAAAAATAAAAACGTTACCTGCTGATTATGATATGGTTCCCAACCTTTTGGTCTTCCGGGTGTTTTGGACTTCAGCTCCCAGAATGCTTGAGTTTTGGCCAAGTTGGCTGAGGCTCCTGGGAGTTCAAGTCCTAAACTGGTGAAGTTGGGAAGCACTGGTGCAAATCCATATTTTTTCAGAAGACTAGCCAGATGCTGTAGTGGTCATCAAACTGAGCACTGTTGGCAAACCCAGACAATTCTATTATGGTCTGATCTTGGTTCCTGAAACCCAATACAAAACTGATGGAGAACCAAAGGTTGGGAAGCATGATGTGAATCCATATTCTTTCAGAAGACTAGCCAGACATTGGAGTGGCTATCAAAGTGAGCGCTGTTGGCGATTCTGTTATGGTCTGATCTTGGGTCCTGAAAGTAGTCCCCATTAATCTCAATGAAATGTATCTCCCATTAATTGACAGGAAGGGAGAGGAAACATCTGGCTTGGGACAGATCAGCTTTAGGTCTTTGGGATTCCAGACAAGGAAATACGAAGTCGTCATCTTTTGAATTCTGCTGTCACTTGGTGTTTCCCACTTTTCTGAAAGCTATGTCTGATTTTTCTCCCACTTGGTTCAGCCTACTGCTTTGTGTCCTTATGGAAAACAATATTGGGAATGGTGATGGATAGAATGGTGCCATGGGACATCTGGCATGCTTTCTGCATCCTCACCATCCCCAAATGTTGGGTAACTTAGTAATTTTGGGCAGCGTACGCCCAGAATCCTTTGTCTGGCATGACTTCTGATTGTGTTAGCTGGGTGCAGTCTGAAAGATGCAATATTTTAAAGATAACTTTTCAAAACCCAAGATAACTTTTCAAAACCCTAATCAGGCCTGGATTAAGCTCTTTTGGCGCCCTAGGCCACAATTTGGAAGCCCCACCCCCGGGGGTGGGGCCGCTGCCGCACATGCCCGGAAGCGGCCACGGGGGCGGGATTCCCTCCGCCTCTTCCTCCTCCGAGGAAGGGAAGCCCCGTCCCCATGGCTGCTGCCGCACATGCCCGGAAGCGGCCACGGGGGCAGGATTCCCTCCGCCTCCTCCTCCGAGGAGGAAGGGAAGCCCCGCCCCCATGGCTGCTGCCGCACATGCCTGGAAGTGGCCACGGGGGCGGGATTCCCTCCGCCTCTTCCTCCTCCTCCGAGGAAGGGAAGCCCCACCCCCATGGCTGCTGCCGCACATGCCCGGAAGCGGCCATGGGGGCGGGGCTTCCCTCCGCCTCTTCCTCCTCCGAGGAGGAAGGGAAGCCCCCCGCCCCCGTGGCCGCTGCCGCACATGCCCGGAAGCAGCCATGGGGGCGGGGCTTCCCTCTGCCTCTTCCTCGGAGGAGGAAGGGAAGCCCCGCCCCCGTGGTTACTGCCGCACATGCCCGGAAGCGGCCACAGGGGCGGGATTCCCTCCGCCTCTTCCTCCTCCGAGGAGGAAGGGAAGCGCCACCCCCGTGGCGGCTGCAGCGCATGCGCGACAGGAGGGAGGGCACAAGCACCGTGGAACCCAGGAACATGGCGGAGGAGGCAGAGGTCGCGGCACTCGTGCCCTCCCTCCTGCCATGCATGCCCGAAAGCGGCCACAGGGGCGGAGCTTCCCTTCCTTCCTCCTCCTCCTTGACTCAAGGAAGGAGAGCGCGGTGAGGAGGAGGAAGCGGCCCCGGGGGCTTCCCTCCGCCTCCTCGCACCCTCCTTCCTTGACAAGGGGGCGGGGGTGCTGGCGAGGGGGGGCGCCATTCCATCCTCCCCCACCCCCTCGCAGCACTCCCCCCGTCTTCCCCAGAGAGAGAGAGAGAGAGAGAGTCATCATGCCACACGTTGCGGTTTTGTCTGAACATTTTTTTTGGTCCTTGATCCGGCGCCCCCTAGGCCTGCGCCCATAGGCCAAGGCCTAGTGTGGCCTTATGGGTAATCCGGGCCTGACCCAAATTAGAGTTGGGGCATCATTTTGCTCTAAAGTTCTTGGGGAAGAGGGTACATTTGGAGTTTGAAAGTGTCTCCAAGTACTGCAGGTCCCTTCCTCTTTAGGCTTAGAGCCTTGGCAGATGACCAATCCAGCTGACTGTTGACACCAGCCACTTATGTGATGCCTCCATGACATCACACCATCCTTGCGTGATTCCTGTAAAAATCCGGCTTCCAAAGGACAACTGTGCGGCACAAAGGAGGTTTTGTCCTCTTGTTTTCCCTCATGGGGCGCATCTGGCAATGCCGCACAGCCAGAGAACTATTGAATTTGCACATGCACCAGCCAGCCGTTGCGGCTCAGTTTTTATTCTCGGAGGGCACATTAGTGCCGGACACCGAGTTAGCGCTGTAATGCCGAATAACAATTTTAATGTCTAGATTAGAATGGCACAAGTCAGCCTGGCACATGAACACCAGCAGTCTTCTTAATGTAACACACGACTTGTAGGATTCTCTTTCCGCATGATTTTGGATGTGATGTTTAGAGCAACGCCTTCATTCCAGCTTCTCGAGTGCTCTTGAAATACCTGCAAGGGCATTTAAAAAAGAAGAGAACCAGTCCAGAAAGGATTTGGAGAGGCTCCAGACTTTATAAGGAAGCTGGACGAGGTTTCTGGGGATTTCTATGGATGCTGGCTTCTTTGTTCGGACAGTGGGCATGGCTCAGTCTTTTGCAGAGTGTTTGCATGCATGTAGTCATCCCCCCTCCACCAAAAGGAAGACACGAGCAAGGAATTAAGCTGTGCAGTAATACTTGAAATAACAGGATTTTCCTGAAAGGCAAAGGAAAAGTCTGGCGCTTCCTCCCATCTCCAGTTGGGCCAGTTGAAATTAATGTACACATAAGTCCTATTAATAATCCACAAGGAATCAAGGATGGTCTCTGCAAATCTCTGTTTCCTGATCTAATGTGAATGTGAGTCACTGAAACCTTTTACTTAGGAGGATGAATGGGAGGGAGAGAGGCTTAAGAATGCACCAACCCTTCCTTGAACTGTTTTCTTCCCCTTTGTAGTTTCCTTGGTGCCCTTTATTATGGGAAGAAAGCATGGAATATGTTGAGGAAGGATGTTTTTTTTTGTGGAATTTTTAAGAAGAGGTATTCAACCAAAGGTAGGGAACTTTTTGTGCCTGCAAACATTTCGGATTATTTTGTTGTTGTGAGTTTTCTGGACTGTATGGCCATATTCTAGAAGCATTCACTCCTGACGTTTCGCCAGGCCCGGATTACCCATAAGGCCACCCTAGGCCATGGCCTATGGGCGTAGGCCCAGGGGGCGGCAAATCAAGCACACACAAAAATTTTTTTTTTAAAAAAACCGCCCCCTTGCAGCGCTCTCCCCCGCCCTCTCCCGAGAGAGAGAGTCATCATACCTCGGGAGAGGGCGAGGGGAGAGCGCTGCGAGGGGGCAGGGAGGAGGGAATGGCACCCTCCCCTCGCCATCGCTTCCTTGTAAAGGAAGGAGGGCACGAGGAGGAGGAGGAAGGGAAGCCCTGCCCCGCTGGGGCGCTGGCGGGCATGCATGCATGCGTGCATGGCAGGAGGGCGCCTCTGCCTCCTCCACCATGTTCCTGGGTGCCGCGCATAGCTGGCAGCATCCCTGGGGTCTTCCTTCCTCCTCCCGAGGAGGAGGAAAGGGAAGCTGCCAGGGCCGCAGCCGCTGTCGGCCATGCGCAGCACCCAGGAACATGGCGGAGCAGGCAGAGGCGCCTTCCTGCTGCTGCACACGCATGCTTGCCAGCGGCCCCAGCGGAGCGAGGCTTCCCTTTCTCCTCCTCCTCGCACCCTCCTTCCGGTCGTGGGAGGAGGCGGACGGAGCCGCATGGCCCCGGCCCGGCCATGGGGCTTCCGTCCGCCTCCTCCTCCCACGACTGGAAGGAGGGCGCGAGGAGGCGGACGGAAGCCGCTCGGCCGGGGCTGCTGCCGCACATGCGCCGCAGTGCCCTGGGGGTGGGACTTCCCTTCCTCCTCCTCCCCGTGACCAACTTCCGGGCACGGGAGGAGGCAGACGGAAGCCCCACGGCCGGGGCTGCTGCCGCGCATGCACAGCCGCTCCCTGGGGGCGGGGCTTCTTTTGGCCTAGGGCGCCAAAAGACATTAATCCGGGCCTGCGTTTCGCCTGCATCCATGACAGGCATCTTCAGAGGTTATGAGGTCCATGGATGCAGGCGAAACGTCAGGAGAGAATGCTCCTGAAACATGGCCATACAGCCCGGAAAACTCACAACAACCCAGTGATTCCGGCCATGAAAGCCTCCGACAATATTTTGGATTATAACTCCCATAATCCCTTACTGGGGGAGTTGTAGGCCAGAACATTTAAGCGAGGCCCAAAAATCTCCCCATTGGTGGGCGAATTTTTTCCGATTGTCAACTCAATTGCCTGAAGAAGCCATACTGATGTGTGAATTCTTTCCGATAGCTAGTTAAATCACCCCGAGAAGTGTTCCAACATGAGAAAAATATGAAGCAAGGAACATTGTGGTGCATTATATGTAGTTCTGTTCCGAGTCATGATTTGTGATCTTGGTTTCCCTAGGAAAGCCAAAAAGTAGGCTGTCTTACAGCAAAGTCACATGACTACTTATGTTGAAAAGTTAATGAGCATTCACCCCCTCTATATATAAGGTTACGAAAACAGCAGGCAATATTGAGTGAGTGGTTGAGCTCATGTCGGTAATGCTGGTACTGTCCAATTGGTGCTTGCGACATTCACATGGAAGCATTAAGGAAGGAATGGGTGAAACAGAACCTCTGGATGTCATTGGGCTACAATTCCCATACCGCACGCTGTGCCGGCTGGGAGTTGCAGTCCAACATTTGGAAGGTTGTCCTTTGCCCGCCGTTGCACAACGATGTGACTTGTCTCTTCACAGTTTTGGTTATCCATGTGTTCTTAATGGTGATATAATGCCAGGATTTTGAGCCGGCACAGAATTTGCCAGTAAGGAAAGCATAAAGAGGAATAATAAACATGTGAATTGTGCTCAAGGGGCGAAGAACGAGCGCCTCTGTGTCTCCCGAAAGGTACACACCCTAAGAGCCAAACATATACCTCTTTCCTGTTCGGTCTTGCCTCACGCTAGGAGTCTAAATGTTCTCTAGTGCCTTTTCTAGAGAGTCTTGCTGTATGTGGGTTTGGGAATAGATTGGGTGGGGTCCATTTTCGGGGCTGAAACTAATCCCCTGTTTTCATTTACTTGGGAATGCATGAAATGGGAAGAGGGTGGGCGTGGGTGGGAGAAGTGTACAAACTAACCTGTGTATCGGTGTCTTGACCACTGTTTAGCCACTAAACGCTGTTGTTCCGAATCTGTTTATTTTTCCAACGTGTTAATATATATATATATAAAATATAAATATATGATATATTTAAATAAAAAGGAAAAGTTCAAAGAACAGGACATATTTTGCCTTACTGGGTGACAGCTTCCTATATTTCTCATGGCATAAAGCTTTGGTTTGTGTGGGGCTTTCCGGGATCAAGGTACTTATTCATGCTGTTCGGGTCAAAGCTACATGTTGTTTCAGCAAACACGTCTTCCTAAATCCAGCCAACCACTGGAGGAAAAAAGGGGTAAGGAGAAGTTCATAACCTTTCAGGCAACTGCCAATTCTCTTCTACAAATAATCCTCCTTATCCTCCCTGTAGAGTTGTTGCTGCTGTATCTCGGTATTTACAGTAAGATCCCCTTATGTTCCTGAAACTGCAGATATTTTTAAAAATCGTGTCAGAAGTGACTTGAGAACATACTGCAAATCACTTCGGGTGTAAGAGAATTGGCCATCAACAGAGACGTTGTCTAGGGCAGTGTTTCCAAACCGCTGTTCCGTGGCACACTACTGTTCCGTGAGCAATCCTCGGGTGTGGCATGGAAAACCTCTCTCCCCCCCCCTTCTCCCCCTCCTGCCGAACTCCTGTAGGAGGAGGAGGACAACCAACTATTACTACATTTGGCATTGGCTGGACGTGATAGCCTTTCTAGTGACTGTGTATCAACTCTCCTGTTCATTGTTCACCAGTTATACACGAGGGACTCATCTAATGCCCACCTGGAATGATACAGGAGCATATATATTGAAGGTGGAAGCCTCATTATTGTTCCATGAGGTGTATTGATGCATAAGAACAGTACTAGTGGACTGCTTTGAAGCTATATGGACACATCTATTATATAAAAGAGGTCCCGTCGTCGAACGACTGACAGAGACAGAGAAACCATCCAACGCAGAGACACCAAACTTGGCAACAAAAATAGGCCTCAGGCAAGGAAGGTTTAGAGCAAAAAAACCTTTCCCCCCCAAAACCTAGAAGGCCCCCAAAACAACGATACAAAGAAACCTACATTTCCCAGCATCCTCTGCGGCAGCCAGCAAAACCCATTGGCCAACATCGGCCCACACAAAATGCAGGGAGGCTGAGTAACCATAGTAACGCTGGGCACAGCCAGCCTAGGATAGGATGCTGAGTGATTTCAGTTCAGTCAGTTGGCTTTTGAGGGTTAAACTGACAGAACCAAACTCTATGAGGGAGCAATTCCTACCCACACAACACAACACAACTTCCTATCACAACCCATTTCCCCAACCTTACGGGACCCCACACACAGAACACCTACCACCACCACAAACAAAAACCAACTCCACCTATACTCCAACCACAACACAACACAACACTGCACTGATACTCTACAAACACACACAAACACCCAAAACACCCCACCCACACAAGCATTCCACAACATACTACCACCCACAATTCCACCACACACCCACTAACTCACCAAAAAAGTAATACCTACACACAACACAATACGCACATAACACAACCTTGCGTCTACTGCTCAACCCATTTGTATGCCATTCCTTCCTTCCACACAGGCATAAGATGACCCAAAAGACAAGCCATGCCTTCTAAAAAGAACATCATCAGACTACACACTCGCAACACTACATACATCAAACAAAAAAGGGCAGAGCAAACGCCAGAACAGAAACACAGTTTCTTTTTTCAAATCCAGAGTTGGGAAACCACAGAACCTCTCCATCAACACAGCAGACGGAAAGACAAAAAACATTGTATATCCACAAGCTCTGCAGAACGCCAGCAACACCACACACCGACAACTCCACAGGACTTCAACATCCCACCCACCAGAACAACCCACAACGACACAGCCATGACCCCACCAAGACCATAAGTAACATCAATTCCAACCCTTACATACTCAGACTTTCTCGCATCTCCTAAATAGGGCACAGCAACACGTGCCGGGTACAGCTAGTTTTTTCTAAACACAGAGAGAGACTGACAGCTGTTGAGCAAGACCTTCGCATGTGTCTTTCTGCCATTCCTGCCAGGGTATCTATGTTGTGTTCATCGAAACAGGCCCAGGTTTCACACTGAGTGTATAAATACATTTAAAAACATATTAACTATATGTATTACTGTGTTAGAGTGTCATTTTGGTTGGTGGTGTGTGCCCCAGGATTCTGTAAATGTAAAAAGTGTGCTGCGGCTCAAACCCTTTTCTGCATAAATGTTGCATTTTTAAATCCGCTGAAACACATTTTGAACACATATTTTGCTATGATTCAATTTGCAAGAACTACATAGCAACATTTGAAGAAGCATTTAGCCTGAGTGGCTAGCTTGCTTTGCTGTGATCTATCTAATCATCTTAGGATGCATCTACACTGTAGAATGAATGCAGTTCGATTCCACTTTAAGTGCTATGGCTCAGTGCTATGGAATCGTGGTATTTGCAGTTTGGTGAGGCACCAGCTCTCTTTGGCAGAGAAGACGAATGACCTTGAGAAACGACAACTCACAGAATTACATAGCACTGGGCCATGGCAGTTTTGCAAGGCCTTTAGCCTTCTCTTCCAAAGAGTACTGATGTCTTCCAAAACTACAAAGAATCTAATAGCTTTATAGGAGCCCCTAGTGACAGAATGGGTTAAATCCTTATGCCAGGAACAGGGGTGGGCAATTATTTTTTCCAAGGGGCCACACGAGAGCCAAAAAATATTATGGAGGGCCGCACCTAAAGGCTGAACTACATTCTAATCTACATAATTTATTTATTTATTTATTTATTTAATATTTAGTATATATATTACACATCATTAATATTAACATATTAATATATCAAGAAATATTCATATATTATTAGTATTAATATCATAATTATATTATAGTAAATATATAGACATTATAATATATTGAAATTATAATATAATATAACATTATTATATTATATTATTATAACAAAATTATTATAAAATAATAATAAAACCCACTTAAATTCAAGAAGACAAGGTGTGAACCAAGATGAAGGCTGACATCCTGAAGAGAGGAAGGATCCCAAGATAGAATGGCCCAATGGACCCAGCCCAGAGGATGACAAAACGGACCCAGCCGCCGCCGCAGCAGAGCACAGCAGAGCAGCAGGTGATCGGAGGCTTCAGGCCCCCGCCCGCTCTCGCCCCCAGCCGTTCCCCAGCTGATCGCCCTGCTATGGAGTGCCTGCCATCCCTGGAGGCGATCCGGGCCTGCAGGGGGAGCAGTCGGCGATCTGAGGCGGCTGTTTGCCCTGGCGACCCGGAAGACAATCAAGTCTTCTGGGTCGCCAGGGCGATCAGTCCCCGCAGGTCGCCGAGTGCTCCCTCTGCAGGCCCGGATTGCCTCCAGGGATGGCAGGCACTCCAAAGCCACCACTCCTCCGGCCTGTCTGCCGACACAGGCCCCACAGAGCCCGCGATGGGATGGCGGCAGCGGCACCCCTTTCTCTTGGCCCCGCCCCCGACGTCCTTCTCCTCGGGCCTGACAGAATCAGCTGCCGGGCCGAATCCGGCCCGCAGGCCGTAGGTTGCCCATCCCTGATCAAACACCTGGGCGCCCCCTAGGCCAGTGTTTCCCAACCTTTTTTGAGCCGTGGCACACTTTTAACATTAAAAAAATTCGGGGGCACACCACCAACCGAAATGACACTCTAACACAGTAAAGAACGGCTGGGGGTTGGTGGCCTGCTGGGAGCAGCTGCTGGGAGTGCCAAAGCTGGGAAGGGGCGGAGCCAGGCTGTACCATGCCCCGCCCCCTACCCTGGCTTCACCTCTCCCAGCAGCTGCTCCAGCCTTGAGGGGGCAGTGCCAAGCCAGCGGTGCCAGAGCCAGCACAATGCTGGCTTGGCACTGCCCCCTCAAGGCTGGAGTAGCTGCTGGGAGTGCCGAAGCCGGGGAGGGGGCAGAGCCAGGCCGTGCCATGCCCCGCCCCCTCCCCCCAGCTTCAGCTCTCCTACAGAGGAGGAGCATGAGCGGTGGACGGGCTTCAACGGGTGGGGCTCCTCCACGCGGCTTCAGCGAGCGAGGGGCGAGAGTCATGGTGGGAGTCATGGCGGATTGGAGGCTGGCTGGGAAAATGGCCGAAGGAGGCGGCGCCCCGGCCCCTTCTTCTTTTTCTTCGCCACTGCCCGGCCCTTCCTCCCCCCAAGCAGCAGGAGTTCAGCAGGAGGGGGGGAGGAAGGGGGCAGAGAGATTTTTTCGCGGCATAGCAGGAGGTCCGTCATGGCACACTGGTGTGCCACGGCACACTGGTTGAGAAAGACTGCCCTAGGCAACGTCCTTGCAGATGACCAATTCTCTCGCACCAATAGCAACTTGCAGTTTCTGAACTCACTCCCCCCCCCCTCTCTCTCACACACACACAGAGAGCTTTTTGAGCCATAGAAGTTGAAGTGGTGTCAAACTGCATTCATTCTACACTGCAGACATAACCTTCGGAGACCAGATCAGGTCATTTAACACTGGAATACGTGAAGATCCCTTTAAAAAAAATAATTCCAAGCAACTTTGTGATCAAAGCAGCGATTGCTCTAATCTTGTGATTCTCAGCCACCAACACCCTCCATCAATGTCACCATTCTTGGCCTCTGATGTCATTCCTTCCCATTTTGGAGAGAGGCAGAAGAGCTAGACACAATGCAAGGAATTTTATTTAACTTGACAAGACGTGTGAAGAAATCAGCTCTCCGAGAAAACGAGGCAACTCAACTTCCCATGGATGATTAATTCCTGCCACAACGGAGCTGGAGCTGATGAGAGAACAAGAAAGACATGAAAGAGGAAATGAATGGGGGCGGGGAAGAATATGAGACGTTGTGTTCCATAGGATGTTAGTTAACACCAGTGGAAAATAGGATCTGGTCAGGAGATTCGGGAAGACAGAGGTTTTCTTTCTCAGTGAGATTAAGAACACACTGCAGTTTTGTGTTGTGTTGTGTTCTTTCCTTCTTTTGATTGCCGGTAACTTTCCTTTGCTTTTGGAAATCAAACAATGGTGCAGTGTTACTTCTGCATTTATTGAAAGGTTAACCATGGCTGGTTTTGGGTAAGAGTTTCCAAGTTGACTTGGAGCCCAAACCAGGGACCATCCTCCAACATTACTTACTTACTTAGGCGATCCCTCGTTGTCCGAGTAAGATAGTCTTCCAAGATCAGTATACTGGTGGGCCCGTAGATGACTGTGAAGCCCTATTCTTGATCTGCATCTTCTCCCTCAGTGAGAGCATCAGTTTCCAGGTGGAAAGCGGACCCGGTAGGGGTTGGCTTGACGCGCCTTCCTCTTGTCACATTTCTCCCTTTCTCCCTCCAGTCGTGCCTCTTCAAATTCTACAGCACTGCTGGTCACAGCTGACCTCCAGCTGGAGTGCTCAAAGGCCAGGGCTTCCCAGTTCTCAGTGTCTATGCCAGAGTTTTTAAGGTTGGCTTTGAGCCCATCTCTAATCTCTTTTCCTGCCAACCAACATTACGTTTTCTGTTCTTGAGTTCAGAGTAGAGCAATTGCTTTGGGAGACAGTGATCAGGCATCCGGACAACATGGCCAGTCCAGCAGAGTTGATGGCGGAGGACCATCGCTTCAATGCTGGTGGTCTTTGCTTCTTCCAGCACACTGACATTTGTCCACTTGTCTTCCCAAGAGATTTGCAGGATTTTCTGGAGGCAGCGCTGATGGAATCGTTCCAGGAGTTGCATGTCCATGTCTCGCATGCGTATAGCAGGTTTGGGAGGACAATATCTTTATAAACAAGCATCTTGGTATCCCAACATCTCCAACATTAAAACCAAAAGGGTTACCAATCAGTTTTTAGTCAACTTTAGATTCAGTTTAGGGTGCTTATTCATAAAATTGCATTGGTTAGACTACATTAGCTCTAGTTTCTGATACAGAACCATGCCAGGGTCAGCAACAGGGAAGGAATGGCAGGCGGCGTGAAAGGAGCGGAAATAAAATAGGGGTTGGACTGGATGGCGCAAACAGGCCCGGATTAACACTTTTTTGCGCCTTAGGCCATACTTAGGGATTTAGCCCCCACATACACACCACTCAGACCCACACTTGGCTGGCTTTCACCATGATGCCTCCGGAGCAGAAGAGCAAGGTGAGTAGGCACCATCCCGCCACCTCCAAGGTCCCCATGCATTCCCACCGGCTGGAAAGCTCCGCTGTGCTCTGAAGGTCTCCTCAGGAGTTGGGAGGCTTGGGGAGAGTCAGGGGGTGCCAACTTGCTCCAAAGGCGCGCACGAGAGAGAGAGAGAGAGAGAGAGAGAGAGAGAGCATGTGTGTGTGAGAGAGGGTGTGAGAGAGAGAGCGAGGGAGAGAGAGAGAGAATGAGAGAGAAAGTGGGAGAGAGCGTGCGAAGGGGAGAGAGAGTGCGCGCGAGGGAGAGAGAGAGTGAGGGAGAGAGCACGCGAGGGAGAGAGAGAGAGCGTGCACAAGTGAGAGAGAACTAGAGAGTGCAAGGGAGAGGAGAGCACGTGCGAGGTAGAGAGAGAGTGCGCGCGAGAGAGAGAGCGCGCATGCAAGGGAGAGAAAGAGAGAGAGAGAGAGAGAGAGAGATGGAGCAGAGACTTTGCCTGGAGAAGGAGCGAGGGAGGGGCATGAGAAAGGGGGAAAGAGGGGCGCGGACCAGTTTTTTTTGGTCTGTGTTCTGCGCTCCCCCGGCTTGCGCCCCTAGGCCATGGCCTCGTTGGCCTTATGGATAATCCGGGCATGGACCCACAAGGTCTCTTCCAACTTTAGGATTCTATGAAATACCCTAAAAGCACTAGATCCTCACCTGATTTTGGGAGCTAAGCAAGGTTAGTAATGGATAGGAGGCCAATGGTGAATTTCGGATGAAAAAGCTGGCCAAAAAAAAGCACTTCTTAGTACATCTTGCTGAATCAAACCGTAATAAATTAATGGGTTTGATGTCAGCAGGCAATTTGAAAACACATGCAGAGAGAGATTTAGGGAAAACTATAGTGGCATCAGCATTAACTGAAGATCTAATTCTGAGCTCTGGCTCCCTCAAAAGGAAAAAAGAGGGGAGAGAAATCACAAATGATGGGGAAGTAACTTCTGAATCCATGAAGAGGCTCTTGGTCTTCTAACCATAATTAGAGGGTTATTGGACATTAGTTATTTCCAGGAGCTGAAGAATTTCAAAGCCCTTATCTACACTGCCACATAAAGCAGTTGTAGATGGTATTATATGGTAGTATAGATGGGGCCACTTTGGCAAACAACCATAACACTTAATTTTCTTAGTCTTTCGACCAAAGTCATTTGGTCAAAAGCTGTTGGGCTAGCACAGTGATTTTCAACCTTTTTTGAGCCGTGGCAAATTTTTTACATTTACAAAATCCTGGGGCACCAACCAAAATGATACAAAATGACACTTACTGTCATTTTACTAACTGTCACCCTCCTCCCTCGTGACGCCGCTGCTTCTGCCAACCCCCCCTCCCGTCCCACCCCTCGGGAGATCCACGCGCAGGAGGCCCGTCACCGTCCTGCGGGGGAGGGCTGTTGTCATGATCTCTAGCTCATGCCATACTACTAACATAAACCACATGACCATGGGACACTGGGCCAAAAGGAAATGCGGGGCAAATGGACCAGCCATAAAACTCAATTGCTCAAAGGGGATGGGAGAACCTGGCTTTGATATGGGAGGGCTTTGATATGGTAAAGGCACCAGGCTTCCTGAATGATTGATGGATGACTTTGTAGTTAGTACTATATAGTAGACCAGTAGTCGAAGCTCTTGTATTCCAAACAATAAACGTGTTGATATCTGCTCCACTGGTGATTGTCTGCGTGTTATTCTCCAGAGCCGCTCAGCTTGGAAGAGAGATATCTTACAGCTGTGCTGAGTGGTCGAAGCGCACGCGGGCTCGGCTGAGCAGGACAAATAGGAATTGAGCACACGGGGTGGCTCCAAACCTCGGTACAAATTGCAGCCGTCGCCACCCCCAGCACTCCTTCCCAAAGGGGTTCAGCCCCCCCAGGAGTGCCTCCCCCCACGCGTCCCTTCGGTTTCCCTGCTGTCGCCTTGGGGCCAGATCGGGAAGGAACCAAGCTGGGCTGTGGAGCCGTGCATCCCGGCTTCTGCTCTGCAGCGAACCCGGAGCCCAGCCAGGAGAGGTCAGGAGATGAGAGGTTGCTCCCCTTCCCCGGTGCAGAGGGGCTAGAGGGCAGAAAGCCTTGCCTTGAACCTCCGGGAGTGGGGTCGGACAGGGGCAGCTCCCGCAGACTCCTCCTTCCTCTCCTCCTCCTTGCTGCCGGAGGAGAGGAGAGCAGAAGAGCGCCCAGGAGCCAGGAAGCAGGAGGAGCTGCAGCCCGGCCAGGTAGCCCTTGGCGCGCAGAGGGAGGGAAGGAAGGAAGGGAAGGAGAGAGAGAGGAGGGAGGGAGGGAGGAAAGTTCTGGATGCAGAGGGATCTCCCTGACTGCAGCCAGGCTGGCTGGCATTGCTGCTTCAGCCAGGAAAGCCTCATTTCCACTGCCTGAAGTTTCCTGCTAGGCTCTCTCTCTCTCTCTCTCTCTCTCTCCACTGTAATTTCCCACGGCACACTAGTGTTCCACGGCACACTGGTTGAAAATCACTGGGCTAGCACACTGATTAATGAGATCAAGTATAGGACTGCTGCACAGAACCTGGAAAAATAACTACAACTCCCAAGCCGGCATGCTTTATGGGAGATTCTGGGAGTTGTACTCCTAAAGCAGTGGTTCTTAACCACCAGTGGGTCGCGAGGACGAAAATCTGGTCTGCAAGCCTCCTTCCTCTTTTATTTTATTTTATTTCCGTTCCTGTCACGCCAACTGCCATTCCTTCCCTGTCGCTGACCAAGGTATATGTTCTGTATCAGAAACTAGAATTGATGTGGTCTATCCAATGCAATTTTCTGAACCAGCACCCCAAACTGAATCTAAATTTGACCAAAAACTGATTCGTAACCCTTTTGGATCTAATGTTGGAGAGTGGTCCCTGTTCGAAGTGGTCCCTAGTCAAGTAGTTCCTCATAAAAAAAAAGGTTGGGAACCACTGTCCTAAAGAAACAATTTCACAATCCACCACTATTGTACTCACAATGTATATACAGTCACCATTGCACATCTGCAGTTTTTACTTTTCTGTATTTGATTATTTAATGGTTTGATTAATATGTTCTCTCTCCAGGTTCTCCAGTGTGACTTCTTATGGAAGTTGGCCCTCTTTAATTCTATTTTAATGTCTCCATATTTGATTGGAGATAAATACCAGAAGAAATAACATCACAATGCTTCCAGGATTTAATTGTGGAACTTTCCTTTGGCTAACGCTAATCTAAATAGAGGATCCCGATCCAGGAGCGAACGTTCGTGAGAGACTTTGCTTTCTCATTTAAGACTCACCCACCAGGAAACACAGAATAGAGTTGGGGACATTTGCAGCCCATGATTTGAATAATATTGTTGATATACTGTGTTCTCACATCAAAGACTTTACATTGCTTTAACTCTGCTGAGTGTGTTTAGCAATCCCAGGTGACAGCAGGATTGAAGAGAAACAACTGGAATATGAGGATTTAAAGATCGAACTGCAAAGTCTCTTGACACAAGCCAGTCAAGGTGGTCCCAGTGGTGATTGGCACACTGAAGACCTTGGCCTGCACTTAAACACAATCGGCGCTGACAAAATTACCATCTGTCAGCTGCAAAAGGCCACCCTACTGGGATCTGCACACATTATTCGCCAATACATCACACAGTCCTAGACACTTGAGAAGTGTCCGACATGTGATCCAATACAACAGTCAGCAGAGTGACCTTGTTTGCTGTGTACCAATCTTCTTGTGTGTCAAACAACAACAAAAACATCAACAATAGCTTTTTCTAGCACAACCCTATCCTCAAGGTATTCTCTCTAGAAATCTCTAGGTCCTTAAAGGCAGCATGATTAGAAAAAGTTGGCCATGGAATCACATTGGAGGGCCTAGGGCAGGGGTGGGCAACCTACGGCCCGTGGGCCGGATGCGGCCCGGAAGCCGATTCTGTCCGGCCCAGGGAGATAGGCGGCGGGGGCGGGGCCAAGAGGAAGGGGTGCTGCTGCCGCCATCCCATCGCGGGCTCTGTGGGGCCTGTGTTGGCAGGCAGGCCGGAGGAGCGGCGGCTTTGGAGTGCCTGCCATCCCTGGAGACGATCCGGGCCTGCAGCGGGAGCATTCGGCGACCTACAGCGGCTGATCGTCCTGGCGACCCGGAAGACTTGATCGTCTTCCAGGTCGCCAGGGCGATCAGCTGCCTCAGATCACCGACTGCTCCCCCTGCAGGCCTGGATCGCCTCCAAGGATGGCAGGCACTCCATAGCAGGGCGATCAGCTGGGGAATGGCTGGGGGCGAGAGCGGGCGGAGGCCTGCAGCCTTCGATTGCCTGCTGCTCTGCTCTCCTCTGTTGCTGCGGCGGCTGGGTCCACTTTGCAATCCTCTGGACTGGGTCCATTGGGCCATTCCATCTTGGTTCACACCTTGTCTTCTTGAATTTAATTTAATTTAATTTTAGTGGTTTTTATTATTATTTTATAATAATTTTATTATAATAAATAATACAATATGTTATATTATATTATAATTTCAATATATTATAATGTCTATATACTGTATATACTATAATATAATAATTATGATATTAATACTAATAATATATGAATATTTCTTGATATATTAATATGTTAATATTAATGATGTGTAATATATAGTAAATAAATAAATAAATAAATAATGTAGATTAGAATGTAGTTCAGCCTTTAGGTGCGGCCCTCCATAATATTTTTTGGCTCTCGTGTGGCCCCTTGGAAAAAATAATTGCCCACTCCTGGCCTAGGGATTACTATAAAGAACATTTTAGATCTAATCCATAATAAACAAATCACCAAAAGTCAAAACTTCAAATATGGAGGGATGACTGTATGTATATTCACAAACACTCATGCGGAAATGAAAGTCAGTTAATCTTAAAGACCCCACCACACTCTTTTTTCATTCTCCCTCCCTTCCTTCTTTTTTTTTTGCGGAGATATACAGAGATTATGCGGAGATTATGTATTCTACATAATCTTTGCAACATCAACCAGTTTGACAAAGGATATCTTAGTAAAGAATGTAAAATTTTACTTTTTGGACGGCAACTCTCAGTCCAGTTTCAATAGCTATCCCATCTGAGAGAGATAATGGGGGATTTGTGCATAATTTCCACCATCCCAAGAACTTCCTTTATTTCTGTGAAGCCTTGAGCTACACTGCAGGGTTTTAGTCTCTGGTTCAGCTTCAGTTCCTCTGACATACTTGCTGGGCCTGTTGAACCTCATTGCTGCCCTGACTTGAACTGAGAGCAGGATTACAAAAAACACACCCAAAGGTTGCCCAAAGAGTGCCTTCAAAGTGATGTCCATACTCTGTTCACTCCTTTCCTTCTTTTCTTTTCCTTTCTCTTTTCCATTCTCCTTTCCTTTCCTTTAATTTATCCTTTCCTTTCTTTTCCCCTTTCCTTTCCTATCCCATTTCCTTTCTCCTTTCCCTTCCCTTTATCCTTTCCTTTCTCCTTTCTTCTCATTTCCTTACTCTTTTCCTTTCCCCTTTCCTTTCCTTTCTCTTTTTCTTTCTTCTTTCCTTTCCTTTAATTTATTCTTTTTTCTTTTTCCCTTTCCTTTCCCTTTCTCCTTTCCGTTCCTATCCCATTTCCTTTCTCCTTTCCCTTCCCTTCCCTTTATCCTTTCCTTTCCCTTTCCTTTCTCCTTTCTTCTCCCTTCCTTACTCTTTTCCTTTCCCCTTTCCTTTCTCTTTTCCTTTCCTTTTCTTCCCCCTTTCCTTTCTTTTTTCCTTTCCTTCCCCCTTTCCTTTCCCCCTTTCCATTCCTTTCTCCTTTCCTTACTCTTTTCCTTTCCTTTTTCTTCCCCCTTTCCTTTCTCCTTTCCTTACTCTTTTCTTTCCCCCTTTCCTTTCCTTTCCCCCTTTCCATTCCTTTCTCATTTCCTTACTCTTTTCATTTCCACTTTCCTTTATCTTTTCCTTTCCTTTCTCTTTTCCTTTCCTTTCCCCTTTCCTTTTCTTCCCCCTTTCCTTTCTCCTTTCCTTACTCTTTTCCTTTCCCCTTTCCTTTTTCCTTTCTTTCCTTTTTCTTTGTTTCTTTCCTTCCCCTTTTCCTTTACTCTTTCTTTTTTCTTTCCTTCCCACTTTCCTTTCCCTCCCTTTCCTTCCCCCTTTCCATTCCTTTCTCTTTTCCTTTCTCTTTTCATTTCCCCAATCCTTTTTCCTTTCCCCTTTCCTTATTTCCTTTTTCTTTGTTCCTTCCCCTCCCCTTTTCCTTTCCCCTTTCTTTTCTCCTTTTCTTCCCCCTTTCCTCCCCCCCTTTCCTTCCCCCTTTCCTTTTCTTCCCCTTTTCCTTTCTCCTTTCCTTTCCTTTTCCCTTTCCCTTTCCTTGGTCTTCAGTCATTTCTAGTAAAATATAACCCCCAGTATTTCATAGCATTGAGCTATAGCAGTTAAAGTGGTGTCAATCTGCATTCATTCTACAGTGTGGCTATATGCCAGTTGCTCCGGGCAACAAACACTGAGGTGGAGCTTGTTTTGCAACCAAGTGTGAATAAAGAAGGGGGAAAGGATTTTTTTTTTACCTATTGGTTTGAAGATCAAACATCTTGGAATTCACAAGACTCTGAAAAAGACAGGAGAAATGCATATGAAGATTTTGATATGATATTTATTTGTTGTTGTTTTTTGTTTTTTTACATAAGATATGTGACTGGCCATTGGAATTTGTAAGTGAACTTTGTGAGGATTTAAAAAGAGACACCATGATGTGGTGGGTTGACTGGAAAGACATGTGTTTTTGCAGCTGATTGGCTGAGCATGCCAGGGGGCGGAGTTCTGATTGGCTGCTCTATCTGGCTTGCTGAAGAGACAAACGGTTTTAACTGCCACTTTCACTTTGGAGAGTGAAGAGATTGCTGACTGGAAATAGGAAGGAAATGCCTGCCAGCTCCCTGAAGCCTGATAATTTTAAAGCATGAAGCATATGTTAAAGACTATTTTTAAAAGATAAACTTTTTGTATATGTGACAACTGCAGCGCGCATGGTTTTTGCCAAAGAATGGAAGACAGATCTAATACCCAACAAGGAGCTATGGATACACAAAATCTACAATATAAAGGACATGGACAAATTAACTTACCTCCTGAGGAAAAATATGGGAAACCCAAGAAAACAAACAGATTGGACAATGTTTGAAGAATATATGAGAAAGAAGGAACTTAAGAACAAATAGAGAATAACCTACTTAGAGAAGAATGGAAGTCATATGTATATATCTGTATTCACTGCTTTGTTCTACCCCCTTCCCCCCCCCTCCCATCCTTCCCTACCCCACCTGATCTTCACACCCTTCCCAACAACTATCCACACCCCACCCAACCAACTCCCATTGTGAATCTCTTTCACATCACTATATCTTTATTTCATTTCATGTATCACCAAATATACAAAACCAATAAAAACTTTTTTTTTAAAAAAAGACTATTTTTAAAAGGACTGTTCGTTCCCTCTGTTCTCTGTGTGAATTCAGAGAGTCTGCTGTATATATTGTTGCCCTGTTTGATCTTTTGAACGGAAGTGAAGATATTGTTACTTGTTATACAAGCCCGAATGACACTGGAATGGATTCGCCTCCACACTCAGCCACCAGCTGAGCTGAGTGAAAGGTGAGAAATTTCACAAAATCAAAAGTGGGACATTTTATAGAATCCTACGTTTAGAAGAGGTCTCGTGGGCCATCAAGTCCAACTCAATGCAGGAAATCCAGCTGGAGCATCACCAGCAGGTAACTCTTTTTGAAGATATCCAGAGAAAGAGAGTCCATCATTTCTGCCAATTTACTAATCCCTACCTTGAGTCCTTGGGATAAGAAGGAATTCCTCCATTCCAAGGCAGGATGCCTTGTCCTTGAAATCCTCAATGCATTCTTCAGCAGGATGGAGGACCCGAGCTGGAGAGAAAAGGGAGGCCCAGCTCAAACCAAACAGAGGAAACTGCTTTCTATCAAGTCAGACTACTGTTCCGTTTACCTCAGTATTGTCAACAGAGTCAGAAGTGGAGTAGTGGGCAGATCAAAAGGCAACCTGGCAAAATACTAATACCTAGAAGAATTCTCCACCTTGTGCAACTGCGGAGCAGAACAAACAACTCTGCATCTGCATGCTTGCCCACTATGTCCTGCCTCACTCACAGAGGAAGAATGGTTTAAGGCTAAAGACAATGCAGTTGCAGTTGCCTCTTTCTGGTCAAAAGTTATTTAGCTGCTTGTGCTCCTATTTTTATCATTTTTATACTTATTTATTGGAAAGGAGAGGTGGAAATTAAGATAGAAGAATGGTACAAGGAAATTTGGAAATATATAAAAATAACATATATATATAATATATAAATAAAATCTCTCTATATATAAAAAGAGAAGGTCCGTGCATTGACGGTCATAGACAAAGAAACTATACGTCCCAGAACCACGATAATCAACAACAAAGACAACCATACCCAGAGGTACATTCGTGGCCCAAAACACTGGCCCTCAGTCCCTCACAACACCCCCAAACACAACCCCCTAAAAACTGCCCACGGACCTCCCATCCCGCCCTCTCCGCTGCCAGCACGAACGTTTAGAACGTTCGCGCATGGCAGCCAACACTCACTCTCGCCTCCTCAGGAACAGGAGGGAGGGAGGGGGCCGGACAGGGAGGAGGAGCCGGCTCCCTTGCTCCTCCTTAGCCCCTCCTCCTCCGCTTCCTCCTTCCGCCTCCCCCGCCGCTGCTGCCGAGCACCGGTGGGAGCAGAGGATGGAGGGAGGGAGGGGCCCGGGCTAAGGAGAAGCAAGTGAGCCGGCTCCTCCTTAGCCCCTCCTCCTCCGCCTTCTCTGTCCGCTGTGTTCGCCGCTGCTGCCAAGCACCGGCGGGGGCAGAGGATGGAGGGAGGGAGGGGACCGGGCCGCCCAGGAGGACGAACCGGAGGAGGGAGGAGACGGAGGCTGGCCTGGAGGAGGAGGAGGCACAGGAGGAGGAAGAACCGGGCGGGGAAGGCAGCCGCCATCGGTAAGGAAGGGAACAGGGAGGGGAAGGGAGGGGGGAGGAAGGAAGGAAGGAAGGAAATGAGGGAGAGGAAAGAGAGAGAAAAAGATACAGAGAGAGAAAGAAAGAGAGAGAGAGACAGAAAGAGAGAGATACAGAGAGAGAGAAAGAGAGAGAAAGAGAGAGAGAGATAAAGACAGAGAGAAAGACAGAGAGAAATAGACAAAGAGAGAGAGAGAGACAGAGAAAGAGACAGAAAGAGAGACAGAAAGAGAGACAACATACACAAACATATACACATAAACACACAAACATCACCACACACATACACATATACATGAAAACATGCACACATACACACATATCTTACATACACATATACATAAGAACACACACAAACATTATACACATATATACACACACACATCAGCACACACATACTCACACACATATACATAAAGACATGCACACATACACACATATATGCATGCACATATACATAAGAACACACACATACACAACATACCCATACACACATATACACACAAACATCACCACAAACATTCACACATATACATAAAGACATACACACATGCACACATACACATATAAACATGCACATATACATAAGAACACAAACATACACATATATACACACACATCAACACACACACACATATACATGAAGACACGCACACAAACACACATATATACATGCACATATACATAAGAACACAAACATACACAAAACACACATACACATATACACACAAACATCAGCACACATATACACACACACACCATGTGTGTAGAAGGGGATAGCCACAGACTATGGCACAGCAACGCGTGCAGGGTACAGCTAGTATATAAATAAAAATGTAATGTTCGTTTGTGGGATTAACAGAACTAAAAAAACCACTGTATGAATTGACACCAAATTTGGACACAATACCCCTATCAGGCCAATGAGTGACCATCACTTATAAAAACACTGAAAAACACATTGGAAGAGACTTAAAAAGCCAAAAAAGAATACATGACAACGCATGCGCAAAACCACATATATACACATATACACAGATATATACACCTGCATACACACACATATATACACACAAAACATATATACACAAACTGGGCCACAGCAATGTGTGGCAGGGGGTGGCTAGTTAGCAATAAATGATAAGCTAACATGCAATCTAAAAGTTAAAAAATGCCTAAGGAAGGATAATGATTTTGAAAGTATATGGAAAATATTTATTGAAGAAACATTAAGGAAACAAAATGGGAACCAACCCCCACCAAAAGAAATGAGGTTCTGGTGGGTACATTAAAAAAAAGAAGAACTTCGGAGATGGGGAGCACAAGGGGTAGCACAATGGGGGGGGGGGAGGAGAAGTAATTATACGAAATGTAGAGATGGTTTTTTGTTATGAAATGAATATAAATGATACACACACACACACACACACTTACACTTATTTATGCAATGCTTTTGACACAAAATAAAAAAATATTGTCAAATCTGACTGACAGGGAGAGCTTGTTAGTGTTTCAGATTTTGCTAATCCTCGTGTTATCACATCCATGTACAAATCAGCCCAGATCCTGCATAGTTTGTGAAATCAGACAAATCACTGGGCATGTTGGTATGTACCACCAAATCCAAGTAGTCCACTGGAAATAGTTGGATTCCAACACCACTATCCAAACTTTAGAAATGTTATTTCTGCGGTGATTATTCTTAGTGACCATTCTGAGTACAAGATTCTGCACGGTTGCTATCAAAAAAGGGTAATCTCCTTCGAGATTTGCCCCATCCTATCAAATATCACAGTTTGTGAGTGATCCTGGACTCATCGCTGAGCCTGGAACCCCAGGTCTCGGCGGTGGCCGAGAGAGCTTTTGCACAGTTAAAGCTTGTGCACCAGCTGCGCCCGTACCTTGGGAAGTCTGACTTGGCCACGGTAGTCCATGCTCTAGTTGCATCTCGAATAGACTACTGCAACGCTCTCTACGTGGGGTTGCCTCTGAAGACTGTTCGGAAACTGCAATTAGTCCAACGCTTGGCAGCCAGGTTATTAACAGGAGCGGGGTACAGGGAGTATACAACCAGGGCCATAGCCAGGATTTTGATTCGGGGGGGGGGGGGGGAGGCGGGGTTTGGTTGGGGGGGGCTGAGACTGGGTGGAAGAGGGCCTTTTGTATTGTTATCCCAATAACCCCATTAATGTGGGATATAATGATCATGGTGATCAGATCATGATATGAATAAACATAACAGTTTAAATAATGTACCAGTAAGGCCTTCTCGCGGACCACCCTGAGAATTTCAGGGGGGGGGCTGAAGCCCCCTTAGCCCCCCCCCCCCTGGCTACATGCCTGTATACAACCCCCTTGTTGCGCCAGCTCCACTGGCTGCCAATTAGTTTCCGAGCAAAATTCAATATGCTGGTTTAAACCTATAAAACCCTATACGGTTCCGGCCCAGTTTACTTGTCCGAACAGATTCTCCCCTATGAACCATCAAGGACATTAAGATCCTCCGGAGAGGCCTGCTCTTGGTCCCGCCATCTTCGCAAGCGCGACTGGTGGGGACGAGAGACAGGGCCTTCTCTGTGGTGGCCCCTCGGCTATGGAACTCCCTCCCAAGCGATGTTAGATCTGCCCCCTCCCTGTTGTCTTTCAGGAGGCGGGTGAAGACTTGGATGTGGAACGAGGCCTTCCCATAATAAGCTGAGATTGATTTCAATCTGAAATGAGTGACCACTTTTAGAGACCGAGTTGAATGTGGTTTTAATGGCAATGTGGTTTTTATGTATCTCTGTTTTTATGTATTTTAATATGCTGTTTTAAGATGTTTTAAATTTGTATGGCATTGAATTTTGCTGTAAGCTGGTCTGACTCCCTCCTCGGAGGTGAGAAAGTCGGGGTACAAAATTTTTAAATAAATAAATAAATAATATCACCTTCACCCTTCAACTAAATTTAGGAATCTGGACAAAAGACTCACAGTACAAAAGGATTCGATGATAGTCTTGGTCCGTTTCCTGGACAATGATGGAGTCCGGACACTTGGCGGAGAACAGTTCTGTCTTCATGTGGGGCCGACCTGCAGGAGTGGAACCAGAGACAAATAGTTTGATAGCACAAGAGGGATGGGGAAAGAGCGATGAATGAGGCAGTGTTTGCCCACCAAGTCTGATGGATGTTGTGATGGGCAGGTCTAGCAGACTGTCCATTACAAACGGGTTCAAAACAGAGTTGGGGTCTCACCTTCTGTTGCCAAATCAGCACTCCCTTCCTCAAGCAAATAAACCCATGATTTGGGGACACACTGGCCTGTCTTCCTAGGAAAGAAAGATACAGAGAACAAAGTTATGTGTGGATGAATAACAAGCAGGAAAAAAACTGGATAAAGCAATGTATATAGAGCTGCAGAAGAATGGATATGACTGCCTTACTATTGACTTCACCAATGTTTTGGACTATTTCTCCCAGAATCAGACTAGAGGGCTTAGGTAGCCTCCAGTTATGTTGGATTGCAAGACCCATCATTACCAGACAGCTGCATAAGGGAGGCCCAGAATATAGCAAATGAAGTACAGGCTCAAAATTCCCTGGAATTTATGGTCCCTAAGTTGGAAACAACCTTGGGGCATTCAGTGGGGCATTTTGTATTTTTGGCTGTCATTCCTAGGGGAGGAAGCTGAGATCTAAAATCTATTCCTATCGGGTTGAGTTCCATAAAAGGACTAAGATAACATCAAGTACTTTCCCCAAAGCCACTTTCTCTGACCCTGTTGGTTCTTTTTTATTCGGTATTTGATTGCATACCAACATACTGCAAAAGAGCAAATTTTCCAGGGAACGGGGTGAGCGCCCGCTGTTAGGCCTAGTTTCTGCCAACCTAACAGTTTGAAAACATGCAAATATGAGTAGATCAATAGGTACCGCTTTGGTAGGAAGGTAACGGTGTTCCATGCAGTCATGCTGGCCACATGACGTTGGAGGTGTCTACGGACAACATCAGCTCTTTGGCATAGAAATGGAGATAAGCACAAACCTCCAGAGTTGAACACGACTAGACTTAATGTCAGGGGAAAGCTTTACCTTTTTATATGCCTTTAGCTAACTAACTACTTAATTAGCATATACTAACCAACATATACACTAACTCAGGGTTCGGGAACCTTTTTGACTCAGAGTGCCATGAAAGCAAAATATTTGGAAATTTATTTCAGTGAGAGCCATATAATATATATAATATATTTTAAGACTGAATTCAACTCAATGTGAGTATATACATACATACTATGAGAAAAGGATTCCCCCGGCAGAATGACGGGACACTTCAGTCCTGGCTCTGCAAAAGGCATGCTCAGGACTCTGGGAAGGAGGAGAAGACGGAAGGAAGGAAGGGGGAAAGAAAGACAGAGGAAATAAAGGAGGGGGGGGAGGAAGAAAGAAAAGAAGAACGAACTATGGAAAAGGAAGAAAAGAAAAACAGGAGACAAGGAGGGGAAAAGAAAGAAGGAAATGGGAAGGGGGAAAGGAAAGGGGGGGAAGAAAGGAAAGAGAGTGAGGAAAAAGTAAAATAATGAAGGGAAAAGAAGAAAAGAAAGAAGGGGGAGAGAGGGAAGTGAAAAGAAAGTGAAAGGAAGGAGAAGGAAAGGAAGACTTGGGGGGAAAGAATAGAAGAGGAAGGAACGAAGGAAGAGGGAGGGAGAATGGAGGAAAGAAGGAAGGGGAGAGAGGGAGGGAAAAGGAAGGAGAAAAGGAAAGAATGGAAGTGGAAGGAAGGAACAAAGGGAGGGAGGAAAGAAGGAAAGAAAAAGAGAGGGAAAAAGAAAGGAAGAGGAAGGAAGGAAGAAAGGAAGGAAGGGGGAGGAGGGCACGGGGCCAAGGTGGACCTTGGTGTTGACGTCAACGAGGCAGTCCCTCCAGAAGGCTTTGAAGAGGCCTCTTGAACTGGCTGACAATGAGGGCGATGAGCTGGGTGTCTCCTAGGAGCAGTGAGGGCGGGTCCACAGCACCAGGGCCAGGCCCGCGTCCGCCACCTCCCCCGAGGCCCGTGGCGAAGAGGAAGACGAGGCACCGCCGCTGGGCCCCGCGATCCCCGGCAAAGAGGGCGCAGGGCCCCGAAAGCAGCAGGGGATGAGGAAGAGGCGGCAATGGCGGTGCGGAAGTGGCAGTCGCGGCGCATTTGCGTCACTCCTCCCCACTGCATGCTGGGAAACTGAGGCCCGGACTGCTCTGGAGAGCCAGATGCAATCATGAAAAGAGCCACACCCGGCTCCCGAGCCATAGGTTCCCTACCCCAGCACTAACTAATATATAACACAGTAGACTCTCAGTTAGCCGGCACCCATGAGATTTGGTAGATGCCGAATAAACGTAGTTTTTGGTTGCTAAACATTTATGATTGAAAATAAGGTTAATAGTGTACTATGCCATACCATAAACTCTGTATTGGCTTGATATTAATATTGCAATATAGTAATTAAAAGCAAACCTAGACCAACTTAACTGACCAACTTTTGCTTCACGAAGGTGGTGACTATAACTCAGTTTTACTGTACTATCAAAACAGCGTTGGGAATGCAGTATTATTTTGCCAGTTGCTTGAGTTCCAGTTAACTGAAAACCCACTGCATATATACTAACCACACATATCCTAAACTAAAATATTTTAAAAATCATTATTGCATGTATATTTGTGGTAAAATGGGAGGGGAGGAACAAACCGCCAGACATTATAGTGATCAATATACAAGAAAGTGGAAAAACTGGTTACATGCAAACAACGTCATTTTATATTTAGAATGATTCTTCCAATATTTTATTATAGGAAGGGGACGCTATATGGTGATGGAGAATTTGACCATAGGGCTGTCTTTCAGGACTCAGGGGAGTCCTAGATAGGGGTTCTCTCAGGTTAAAACAATCCAGGCTTTAAATTTTTTTCTGTTTTCCTGCTTTTGGGGAAACACCTGCAGCCCTTGCTTATCTTTGGATGACTAGAGGGCCATGAAAAGGCAGCTTGCATTTTGAAGTAGCAGACAGGTGGTTTGGGGGGAAGGGCACTTACAACCGGATGGCCGCCCGCAGTTGCAGCTGCTCTGTGTCGCTGCTCTGCGTCATGCTAAATAGAGTGCTGTCCAGGCTGGTAAATGTCCTCAATGAGGAAGGGGACGATGAAGCGGCGGAAACGAAAAGCCATCTGCCAAGGTACTGCAAAAGAAAGACATTTCAGTTATTCTTGGGACCAGTTAATATGTTACATACCAAAGTCAAAACAGCAAAGGTCCAAGTCGCCTTTTGGCTGAGAGGGGCGGTATATAAATATAGTAAATAAATAAATAAATAAATAACGTGGAGAAAATTGTACCAGGACTGCATATAAAACTTAAATTCTTGCTAACAAACTGTTAATTTCCTGAACAGGACTATATACGGTAGTAGTGCAACTCCTATATTCAGGGGACCGATACTCATGGTTTTCTTTAGCTTTATATAACCTGTTTCCTGAAAATAAGACATCATCTGAAAATAAGGCATAGTAGAGGTTTTGCTGAATTGTTAAATATAAGGCCTCCCCCAAAAGGAAGACCTAGTACAGTGTTTTTCAACCTTTTTTGAGCCGCGGCACATTTTTTACATTTACAAAATCCTGGGGCACACCACCAACCAAAATGACACTCTAACACAATAATACTGTACATATAGTTAATAAGTTTTTAAATGTATTTATACACTCAGTGTGAAGCCTTGGGTTTTGGAGTTTTAGTTCACCTATATCCAGAGAGCACTGTGGACTGAAACAATGTTGGATCAGGACCAAACTTAGCATGAATACTCAATATGCCCAAATGTGAACACAGATGGAGTTTGGGGGAAATAGACCTTGACATTTGGGAGTTACAGTTTCTGAGATATATAGTTAACACACAATCAAAGAGCATCCTGAACTCTTGCAACAATGGAATTGAACCAAACTTGGCATATTGAACTCTCATTACCAACAGAAAGTACTGAAAGGGTTTGCTTGGGAAGTGAGGCTGCTAGGAATGGTGGGAGTTGGAGTCCAAAATACCTGGAAGGTCCAAGTTTACCCATGCCAGCTTTCGACAGAAACCTCTTCCTCCCCCTTCCCCTTCGCGCCCTTTCTTCCCCCTACTGCTGAACACTTACTTTTTCTTCTACACTGTTGCTTCTGCCACCATTTTGATCCAAGGGGGCAGCGTGAGCGTGTTCAGGAGGGGAGGGGGGAGGGAGGAAGGTGTGACCCGTGCGGGCGCTACTGCGCAGACTCATCCTAGAGCAAAGCAAGGCAAAGCGAGCAGAGCAAGGCTGGGAAGAAGGGAGCCCGAGTGGAGAAGAAAAGTGTTCGGCAGGAGGGGAAGAAAGGGTATTGGAGGTTCCTATTTCCCACGGCACACCTGATGATCGCTCACGGCACACTAGTGTGCCACGGCAGACTGGTTGGGAAACACTGACCTAGCAAAGCTTTTGTTTGGAAGTATGCTCCCCCTGGTGGCTGAAAGCAGCAATACCGTCCCTGTGTGTGAGGGCCAGTATTTACATGACCACCATATATGGCAAATAATGTCCCAACATTTTTCTGACATTATCAACAATTATTGGATCTACTTTTATACAAATGACAAAGCCTCTCTGGTGTCAGATACAATCTATATATAACACTGTGTAACATGGTTTTTGTTCCTGGGTTATACATGTCATTCCCTAATTGGTTCTATCATAAAGAAAACATAGAAAACTTGGACATTTTGCTATAGTTTTTCAATGAATGTTGTTTGTGGCAGACACAAAAATTAAGTTTATGGAGTAGAACAACTTTCAAAGTAAGTACCACACAATTAACACTTTCAGATCAAGAACAGATAATTGTTCAAATTTTGTTATATAGTGTAGTCTTATAAAAAAAATTCAAATAATTACAAAAGGGAATGTCATATTCATTCAGATCTTCACTCAGTCCTCCAGTTTTAGTTGCATACCTATATTTTGTGTCCATTAGATCAGTGCTTCCCAACCAGTGTGCCGCGGAACACGAGTGTGCCGTGAGTGATCATCAGGTGTGCCGTGGGAAATTGGAACCTTATGAGTCTTGAATAAGCCATGCTTCTTTATTCCCTGTGGGCCAATCCCGTCACGGTGGCCTTGAACTCCCGCCTGGCACCAAGATGGCGGTGGTGGTACCGGAAGCGTGTTTCCTGAGGGGACGCCAGAGGAGCGGAAGTGCCTCGTCTGAGGCGATGCGGCGGTGGGTGTGCCTGGCGGTGCTCGACTTGGTGGCGGGCCTGGTGCTGGTCCAGCCGGCCAGGGCGGTGGAGCCCTTGACCCTGGCCGGCACCACCGCCTCTGCCTTCATGGGCATCCTCTCGTACCTGCGGCTCTACTGCCTCTTCACCCACTGCTGCCACGACGCGGGGAACAATGGGGGCCGCCTCCGGGCAGGTACACGAGCAGCCTACCGGGTCTCAGAGACTATGAAGTGATGTGGAAGGAGCCTCATGGACTATATTATTATGAAGTACGTATTAACATAATATTATTATTTTCCCTTAGTATATGATATTGTATTGTTATATTATCAGTATTTGTCATAGTCATTATGTATATTATTATTGACTATGAGAGTAATGATAACAGTCAGGATTAACTCCTGTGCTTTACTGATAATATATTGTATGTACCTATAATATTTATATTATTATAATGTAATACAAGATAACACTTTTAAAAATAATACAATATTGAAATTATATATGTTATATTACTTGTGATAGTACTAATAATATTACAGTATAATGGTATAGTACAATATAGTAAGTTAGAGTGTCATTTTGGTTGGTGGTGTGCCCCAGGATTTTGTAAATGTAAAAAATGTGCCGCGGCTCAAAAAAGGTTGAAAAACACTGCATTAGATCATACAGTTCTTCACCTGTTCTTCCATATTTAAGAACAGTTTCTACATCTTTGCAATCAAATGATCATCCCTCAAATGTATGGAGGTCCTTCATTTCAATAATTTTCTCTATTATAATTATTATTCTGTGTATTCAAGTGAAGCCCGGGAACATATCCACTGTGGATGCAGAGGTTGTACAGTACTGTGAAATAGGATATACCATAATAAACAATTTGATTTCAGTAGCACCCATCCATGTACCCACCTCCTCCCACACTTGTTTTGTTACCTGGTCTCGGTTTAGTTCACTCGCTTGCAACTTCAGGGGGTCTTTGCACAAGGAGAAAGCATCCACAAAGACCCCGTACAGGTAGAAGATATAGTACCACAGTCCTTCCATTGCGGGAGTTACCGCTGGAGTTGACTCTAAGCACCAGCCTCTTCTACCAACATCCGGTGAGGTTCACCTTTGCCCCACGCTTGCAAAATGTTCAGTCCTCTGGGGTCGAGAGTCCATTCTGTGGGTGAAACTGAAATCCTGAAAGACCCTAGCAAGCAAAACCAGGGGCCAGAGAGCAAACAAAGGGTGACCCGAGTCCAGCAGTGTTTGAGATGATGGACAGAATGTGCTTAATTGTATAAAAGGTCACAGAAAGGGTAAGAAAGGGATTGTTTCTCCCCCCGCCCTGTTATGATATAGAATACAAGAAGTTTGATGCTATAGAATCCTGGGAGCTGTAGTTTGGGAAGGCAACACCACCCCTGGGCAAATATCTTACAATACCAAAACTGCCATGATCCCATAAACAGGATTCAATTCCCTGTTTGGCTATGGAAACCTACTTAGTGGGTTGTTGTAGGTTGTGAGCAGGGGCAAATCTTAGTGGAGGCAAAGTAAGCGGCCGCCACGTGGCCAAGGGCGCATCTGACCGTGGCCGCCAGGTTCGGCACATCATGCTGCGCCATTGCTGCAGGCAGCCGGCGCGCGGGCAGGAGGCTCCGCCCTGGCTGCAAATTGTTCCCTGGCTTATCGTTTTCATCCTCTTGGGAGTGTGTTTAGCAACTCTCTCCACCAGAAGCACTCCGACCCGATGGCGCATGCGTGAAAGTTTCACGCATGCGCTATTAAAACAGAGCGCTTCTGTTGGGGGCTCTGCCCCGGCTGCAAAATGTTCCCCCGTCCTTTTCATCCTCTTGGGAGTGTGTTTTGCTACTCCCTCCACCAGAAGCGCTCGGTCCCAATAGCGCATGTGCGAAACTAGCTGTTTGTGCGCATGCATGCTCCGGCGCGCGCACTCATGCACCATCATCACCACGCTGAAGACCCAGGGGGCTCTGCTCTCGCTCCCGCCAAATTCTCAAACGCGGTTGGTGGGGACGAGAGACAGGGCCTTCTCGGTGGTGGCTCCCCGTCTGTGGAACGCCCTTTCAAGCGACATACGATCATCACCATCCCTCCTGGCATTCAGGAAAAAAGTGAAATCTTGGCTGTGGGACCAAGCGTTTGCACATTAGCACAATACAGCACTTTGAACTGGATTTGTAGCAGCGAGTTGATGGATATGGCTCAATGCTCTTGTTATGGATGAAATACTGTTTTTAACTTAAGAGAATGTGTATGATGTGTTAATGTTAATTGTATTTTAATGTGTTTTACTGCTGTATGTTTTTGGTTTTATATTGTATTTGTTATGTTGGCATCGAATTGTGCCTTTTGTTAGGCCGCTCTGAGTCCCCCCTCGGGGGTAGAGAAGAGCAGGGTAGAAATGTTGGAAATAATAATAATAATAGGTCTTCTTACTACTATTTTCTACCTTCGTCCGGTCCTGGTTGTGAGACCTCACAACCTCTGAGGATGCCTGCCATAGATGCAGGCAAAACGTCAGGAGAGAATGCTTCTAGAACATGGCCATACAGCCCGAAAAAACTACAATAACCCAGTGATTCCAGCCATGAAAGCTTTCGACAATACATCATACTTAGTGGCTTGGGGAGAGTCACACACTCTCAGCTCCAGTTGCAATTTGATGAGATGCCAACACTCTTTGCCAGAGAAGGCAAAAGTCCTTGTAAAACTACAACTCCCATAGCATTGAGTTGCCCCCTGGAGTCCTGCAATCTCGTCGCTGATTTTGAAGTAAATGGTTTTCCTGGTTACGTGAACACAGGATCTGTAGTTTGTCATTTCCTGGTGGCATGACATCTGTGAGTGTTTTCTTTAGCAAATATGCAAGGTAAATAGGATGTATTGTGGCCAACTTCCCAAGTTTCGATCCTAGGAGATGGCCCTTTTTGTTTTACAAAGAAACTTGCCAGGCGACCCCTGGTGTTCTGATAGAGGAAAATCTCAGAGATCAGAGCCCCATAGATCCTTTTGTGATTATCAGCTGTTTGGGACAGGCCAAAGAAAGAAGCTAATTATCACCACAGACCTGCAAATGGTTACTGGGGATTTTCCATGTTTGAGTCATGCATGCATGATCAGCTTTGCTATCTTTAAAAAATACATTTCATGAGGAGGGGGCATGCGGGGCGAGGTACAATGAAGCTTAGGAAGAAGGGATATCATTCCCAGTTTTGTTCATCATTTATTCGTCCATTTTATTCAGTTATTTCATAAAGAGAGTCCAGGAAAATATTGGGGGAAAAGTCCAGGCTTGGAGATCTATGCAAACATCCTTCCTGAATGGGGATGGGAGAAGGATGGATTCATAGGCGAAAGAGTCCAAAAGGACAGTTCATGAAGGTTGGGGGAAACAGATCATTGAATTTGATATGCAAAAGGTCCTTGGGTACTTGGTGAACTATAGATCCATGGGATGATCATGAAGCAAACTGAGTTCAGGAAAGTGGGGGAAGAGTCTTTGATGCACTGGATTTGGGAAAAGTTCGTGAAGATGAGTCCTTAGAGGTAGAAGTGAAATACAGATCCCGAGCTGTCCCAGGCCAGGCAAGGATGTCTTGCCCTTGTGGGGTTCCTTGGGATTAGGACAAGGCAAACCCCCCGCCCCCAAGAGCGCAGGACTTTGGAATGTATAGGTCATAAGAAAGGGCCCCAGGTGTTTGACTATCTTTCACAGAACCCTGGGAAGGGGGGGGGGGGGTGTCACATCGATATCAATTTTCTCTCCTTTTCCTGGAAACTTCCTGTTCCTTCTGAAGCAAGAGATACTTGGGGCCAGCTGTGATAGCAAATGGTCTGCCTCCCTCCCTCCAATCTACAAAATAATGTCTGCTCTATGGCAATAGACCCCTTCCAGTCTGGCTTCCGTTCGGGGCATGGGACGGAGACGGTCCTGGTCTCCATCACATATCAGCTACGTTGCCAGCTGGACCAAGACGGATCGGCGCTGCTTGTGTTATTGGACCTCACAACGGCGTTTAATACTGTCGATTACGATCTTTTGACTCACCGTCTTGCCAGGGCTGGGGTGAGGGGGACAGCCTTGAACTGGTCACAGCGAGTGAGGAGGGGCGAGGTAGTCTTGAGAGCTCCCCCTTAAATTGTGGGGTTCCTCAGAGGGCCATATTCTCCCCTCTATTATTTAACATCTATATGCGACCACTTGCTCAGCTGGTGCGTAGCTTTGGGCTGGAATATCATCAGTACGCTGATGACACCCAGCTCATTCTGAGGATGGGGGGCAGGCCCAAAACCGTACCTGATAATTTCCATCTCTGCCTCGAAGCTGTTACTGGATGGCTGCGAGCCAGTAGGTTGAAGGTAAATCCAGTGAAGATGGAGATCCTCTGGCTGGGTCGTCCAGGCAGTAGGGATGTCCAGCTTCCGACCCTGGACGGCGTGGCGTTATGCCCATCGTCTTCAGTAAAGAGCCTTGAAGTTCTTTTGGACCCTCTGCTGTCAATGGAGGCGCAAATCTCCGCTGTCAGCAGAGTGGCGTTTTTCCATCTTCGCCAGGCTAGGAGGCTGGCCCCTTAATTGTCTCGGCACGACTTGGCCACGGTGATCCAAGCCATGGTCATCTCAAGGCTAGACTACTGTAACACTCTCTACATTGGCCTGCCTCTGTCAGTGACCCGGAAACTCAAGCTAGTGCAGAACGCCGCAGTTCGGTCACTCGTAGGAGCTCCTGCGAGCTGCCACATTACACCAATTCTGCGGGAACTGCACTGGCTTCCTATTGAGTACCGGATCACCTTCAAAGTGTTAGTCTTGACTTTCAAGGCCTTGTATGGTCTGGGGCCAGTGTACCTGAGGGACCGCCTAACGCCATACTGTCCCATGAGAACACTTAGATCTGAAGACTGGAACCTTCTAGCCATGCCCAATGTCAAACAATACCACCTAACTTCAACACGGAGAAGGGTGTTCTCTATCATCGCCCCAGTCCTCTGGAACGCATTACCTCCGGAGGTTCGAGCCTTGCGCAATCTGTTGGCTTTTCGGAAGGCCTGCAAGTCGGTCCTATTTCGGCAGGCCTTTGAGCTGTGATCTATTATATAAAGGAGGTCCCGTCGTTGAACGACTGACAGAGACAGAGAAACCTTCCAAGTCAGAGACACCAAACTTGCCAACACAAATAGGCCTCAGGCAAGGAAGGTTTTTAGCAAAGAAACTTTCCCCCACAAAACCTAGAAGGCCCCCAAAACAATGATACAAAAAAACTACATTTCCCAGCATCCTCTGCGGCAGCCAGTGAAACCCATTGGCCAACATCAGTTACCATAGTAACGGTGGGCAAAGCCACTTAGAATGCTGAGTGATTTCAGTTGAGGGTTAAACTGCCACGGTCAAGATCTAGGAGGGAGACAAATAGGGCACCAGGGACACAGGCACCACTGACAAACACATACCCCCAGAATAACACAAAAGCAATACCTACACACAACACAATACGCACATGACACAACCTTGTGTCTACTGCTCAACCCATTTGTATGCCATTCCTTCCTTCCACACAGGCATAAGCTGACCCAAAAGACAAGCCATGCCTCCTAAAAAGAACAGCATCGGACGACACACTCGCAACGCTACATACATCACACAAAAAAGGGCAGAACAAACGCCAGAACAGAATGACACTGCACTACACTAGCTTTTGCCATCACCATAATCAAGGCTCAAGGACAAACACTACAAATCTGTGGCATAGACCTTGACACAGAATGCTTCTCCCACGGACAACTCTACGTAGCGTGCTCCAGAGTTGGGAAACCACAGAACCTCTACATCAACACAGCAGACGGAAAGACAAAAAACATTGTATATCCACAAGCTCTGCAGAACGCCAGGAACACCACACACCAACAACTCCCCAGGACTTCAACATCCCACCCACCAGAACAACCCACAACGACACAGCCATGACCCCACAAAGAACATAAGTAACATTAATTACAACCCTTACATACTCAGACTTTCTCACATCTCCTAAATAGGGCACAGCAACGCGTGCCGGGTACAGCTAGTATGCTATATTCCGAGTCTGTGTTTTCTTTTAGGAATCGTTTTATTCTGTGGTTTCAGTGCTATTGTAGATTGTGATTTTATCATGGTGTTGATGTAAGCCACGCTCTGGTCACATCCCGAATAGATTACTGCAACGCACTCTACGTGGGGCTGCCTTTGAAGACAGTTCGGAAATTACAACTAGTCCAACGGGCGGCAGCCAGATTACTAACTGGAGCTACATACAGGGAGCATACCACCCCCCTGTTGTGTCAGCTCCACTTCCGAGCTCAATTCAAAGTGCTGGTCTTGACCTTTAAAGCTCTATACGGTTCTGGCCCATCTTACTTGTCCGAATGCATCTGCTGCTACATCCCACCTCGTAATTTAAGATCATCCGGAGAGGCCCTGCTCTCGCTCCCGCCGACTTCTCAAATGCGGCTGGTGGGGACGAGGGAGACGGCCTTCTCGGTGGTGGCTCCCCATCTGTGGAATGCGCTTCATAGTGACATACGATCAATTCCATCCCTCCTGACATTCAGGAAAAAAGTAAAAGCCTGGCTATGGGACCAGGCGTTTGCACACTAGCACAAGGCAGCACTTTTTTTTAAACTTAAATGAATGTGTATGATATGTTGATGTAATTGTATTTTAATGTGTAATGTTTTGGGGGTTTTTATACTGTGTCTTACTGTGTTGGCATCGAATTGTGCCTTTTTGGAAGCCGCTCTGAGTCCCCCCTCGGGGGTTGAGAAGAGCGGGGTAAAATGCCGGAAATAAATAAATAAATAAATAAGCCGCCCTGAGCCACTGGGAGTGGCGGCTAATAAGTCTAATAATAAATAAAATAAAAAATAAAATAAATACTAGTATGGAATTTCCCTGGCAAGCGTTTGGTGGTCCCTATGCAGAGCTGTCCACAACAATTGCCAGTTAACACCTCCCAGACAAGGGATTCCTCCAGGCAGCAACAGCCAGGCTTTGCAGCTGCAAGGCTACTCCTAGAAGCTATATTATTACAAGGCCTTTAGTCTTCTCTGGCAAAGAACGCTAATGTATCTGTATCTGTATACCTTAATAAAACGGAATGTTTGTATGTGTGCGGAGGGCGGAAATGTGGCAGCGTTCTGAGGCCACAGCGACCAGCGCAGGTGATGGACCTGCACCAAACTTGGCACACATAACCCCCCTAACCCCCTTTACGTCCTGGTACGGTTTGGGGGGGACATGACCCACGGATTATGGGATTTGTAGTACTTTCTAACACTTTGGTTCCCACAGACCACTGAGGCCACCAAAAAGGACCAATACAGACCACACTTGGCACACACAACCCTCATGACCCACTCTATCTCCTGGTGCAGTTTGGAGGAGGGTGGACCATGGAGGATGGGACTTGAAGTACCTCTACTCACTTCCCAAGTCCATTGCAAGCCTTATCCAATTACTGATCGAGACCAAACTTGGCACACACAGCCCCCATGACCCACTCTACATCCTGCTGCAGGTTCGAGAAGGACGGACCAGGGATGATGGGACTTGAAGTACCTACACTCACTTCCCAAGACCGCAAGACCCCCATCCAATGACTGATCACGACCAAACTTGGCACATAGAGCCCCCATGACCCACTCTACATCCTGCTGCAGTTTGCAGGAGGGTGGACCATGGATTATGGGACTTGAAGTACATTCACTCATTTCCCAAGACCACTGCAACCCTCATCCAATGACGAATCAAGACCAAACTTGGCACACATAACCCCCATGACTACCTTCACGTCCTGGTGAGGTTCAGGGGAGGACTGACAATGGATGATGGGATTTGTAGTACTTTCACACCCCTCTGTTCCCACAGACCACTGCGGCCCCCAACTAACACCAATAAAGACCGCACTT